>CM040245.1:53578291-54127957 GCA_022545495.1 Chrysanthemum lavandulifolium
TAAGAATAGGGTTGTGAATGTAACTAAGAATTGAGGACTCTTAAGAATAGAGGGTTGTGAGTGATACGCATTTCGTTTACTTTCAAGCACATCAATGTTCAAATCTGATATAGTCAATAGTCAAAAATAGACAATTTCAATCCATAAAGGAATAATGAAAATACTGACCGAAAATAAGAATAACGCAACAACGGCAACAATAATTGTGGGTAGATTTAAAATGTCATTTTCATTTCCTGATTTATACTGGAAATGGAGTATAACTCTCCGTCGACATTCAATTGAGCAGTGACATCTAAATCACATTACTAATTACTACTTGACACCACAAGACAATGGCCATGAGCAAGATAGCTTATATGCTGTTACCCTACCGTTTAGTGAATTCGCTTCACCTTCGAATGAGCATGTTACTAGTTGTTGTCAAGCATCTGTAACTTTCCCGCGACATCATTATTCCCGCATATGAAATACACTCGCATCTCTTACGCCACAAACACTACCCCAAAAGATACGATTTCATTTAATCAAGATTATATCGATTGAAATAAATGAAATAAAAGTTAAAACAGAAAATTTGAATTAAAATAAAATAAACCCATTAAAATATAAAACTAAAACTCATAAAAATATATCAAAATGGATGTTGAATTAAAGAGATAAAATTTTAAAAATATGGTGAAATTAGATTATAAAAAATAAATAGATAAAAGATATTTCAATTAAAATAAAGCATTTAATTTTAATCGAGTAGTCGACATACGCCACTTTATAATCGGAGAACCTTTTATCTTACTTTTAGTGGTTAGAGTTGTAGCCGGAAATATAAGAATCGACATACGTATCTCACGATCGGAGCTCCTTATCTTAATTTTGCCAGGAGTTGCTTTGAACGGCGTCGCTTTTTAAACGCATTATATATTAAGATAGATATATGTGGATGCCGCATATTGTAAACATTTCCTTTCTTTTTCTCTTTAACATTTGAGTTGCCGCATATAATTAAGCATACTTTTAGGCATATTGACTGATAAAAAATTCATTTCCCAGATTAGATATTAAAGTATATGTTTGTGTCATCATTCACAATCTTCATGCTTTTTTATGTCTTAAGTTCTTAACACATGTATTTAGATAGTGATTTTGACAAAAATCGCTAACCTTTTTCTTGCTAAGCAAAACTCGTATTAAATAGGGATTAATATTTAGCTTTTACTTTTAACATCAAGTTGATGGAATGTTACTCTAGAATATGTTTACATAATTTATGAGAAATGATATTAATTCATACATTATATACCTATTAATATTTTTATTAACAAGATTTTAACATGTGTTAAAAAGTGTTAAAAGTGATAATTAATGGGTTACACATATTTTATATTAGGATTTTCTTTTTATCTTATTTTTTTTATTATTTTTTTAGCCTAAATCTTGTTGGTTTGTGGGAGTTTAAAACACACGTAAACGACTAGAAGTGTGTGAGCCTATGGGGGCACACACATTAAACACGAGAGTACGTGACGAACATTTAAACTTGAATACGTTAGACCTGTTTATGCATGAATATGACCCGATCATATCAAACGATCCATGGGATGTTCTTACATTTAGCTTGGGTCGATTGGGTGTTTGCCTTAGGCCTAGAGACACACTGATCGGGGGTGTTTAGGTTTGTGGCTTAGCATGCAAGTCTTGAGCCCAAGTCATAATTGGTTTATATGTATATATAAACAAACACCCATGCGTTTTTTTAAGAATGGAACGATTCATTGATATCCCTAATTGTCAAACCATGCGACAACATATATCTCTAACTCAGAAATCATCAATAACCAATTCATCTTCATGTTCATCTACATCTAATCGGATTCTTTTAGAACCGATTAGGGTTTAGTTTGATTTCGAAAAATCTAAACCTTGCATTCAATTTTGATCCACGTGTGTTTAGTTTTTCAAGGGGTTGATGTTTCCTGCTTCCACTTCCAAGCTGAACATTGATTGGCAGCAAGGTTTTATGGAGTCTGGTTCATGGAGGATCTCGGACAGAATGAAGGATGGATATCGGACAGCCTTGTCCGATATCGGGTGGAACTAAAATAGTTCTCGAATTGTTTTTATCTTGGGCAGGAAAAGGAAGAATGTGCTTTTGGGGTTTTTCTTTGTTCATGGTATTCAAGTAATCAAAGAGTTGATTGGTTTTAAACGTTCTCGACTAGCGTTTATCGAACGTACTTGGTTTAAGTGTTTGTGTGTGATACTCGTAGAGGTATCTATTTTAGATACTTAGTTTCTTTAGTTTCCTTGTTCGCTGATAGCGTGCGCTTGACGCCAAAGGTTAGTTTTCTATTTACCTTTAATTATTATTGTTTATTATTTACGTGTTAACCTAATTGCATAAACTAGATCCTTATTCCGCTGCGTGCTCGCTATGCTACTTGGTTAACTAGATTCTTAAATCCCAACAAAGGACATCACGAGCCATCTCGCTTTTTGCGATTATGGGTTACAAAAAGGATGCATGAAATCTAATTAGTTATTCGTTTTATTTTTGTTTTGACAACTATATGCAATACTTGTCAATTATTAATAAAAAATAACAAAGACACACACAAATTAAATTAAATTGTTAATTGAAATTAAATTTGTTAATTAGAATTAAAGATTAATTATAATTAATTGTTAATTAGAATTATATTGATAATTAGAGTTACATATTGTTTATTAAATACATAAAATAGCGTAATTAATTGTTAATTAAGTTTGCCATGCTTTTTATGTGTTTTTCCGGCCACAAGACCCACTCAATTGCTTTTTGTGATGTATGGGCGATCTAGGTTTCATACCGTGACGGTCTTATGGTTCTCCTTTGGGGAAGACTCATGAGAGAACTCGAACAATATGTGTTAATATTGATGTTTATGTTTATATGTTTGTGATTCCTTATATGCATAAATGTTACTTGTTTTTTACACCTAATTGTATGCAATATGGAATAATACATATCGTAACCATAACATTAATATTGGTCTTTATTTACACGCCTAAATATCATGCTCATTGTGACATGCTATTTGTTTCGTGGAAAATTATTTTTGTTAAATAAAGTGACCTAAACTATTGAAACAAGTTTTTCATGAATTTAAAAACTAGACGTTATGGACACTTGGGATGTACGGCTCACCCACTAGAACAAACTATAAAGAGGGTTTAAGGAGGTGCTCGCAGTCACACCTAAAGGATTTCTGGTTATTTCCTAGCCGACCGGTCCTCCGCCTCTCGCGAGTTCGATTGGAGCTACCGTGAACCATGATGATCACTACAAAGTGTCATTACCAAAAGTTTTAAAATAAGTGTTACGGTTGTTTTGCATGCTTCTTTATACACGACCTTTACCACATCTATGTGAATACCTATTTGTTAATTTTAAGTCTATGTCATCCAACTATGAACACGTGCATTTGGATTGACTTCTTTGGTCAGACCTCAGGGCCTTTCCAACGCATGGTGATTATTTCGCTTAAGTCAGATCTTTGGTTATTTTTACACTTGGTCGACTTATTTCGAGTTGGCTTGGTCAGACCTTGAACCCGAGGCATAAGATGAGAACTAAACATGCTCATGACATTATTACTTGTCTACTAATGTCTTGATCAGTCTCATAAATCTAAGAGTTACATTATGCAATTAACGCTCGTCGCTTACCTCTTGTCCCACTTAGTTACGCACTGGTCAGACCTCTGGTAAATAAATGGGAGTGAAAGATGGATCTTAGTCTTAATTAGTAATTAATTAGGTAGTTATTTTTTTTAAGAATGTAATTATCAAAAATACTATAATCGAACTTTTTATGTTCTGATTAATTGTGTTGTTACTACATAGTTCGTAAACAAAGTTGTTTTTTCTTTAAAAGACAAAATTAGTCTCTTTTCTTGGTAAGAAGAGTGAGACTTATTCCTATCTTTTCTCCTTAGTTGACAAACTAAGATAGGATTACAATGTATTAAACTCACTGATGATGTTTCATTACCCTTTTGTGGTATAGAAACAATTGAAAGATAAAATATATTTTGTGTAACTAGAAAACATTTTGTTTATAGCTACCAAAATAAATGACATTCTGCACTTGTCACGATGTATGAGATTAAACCGCAAAGAGTAAAGAAATTACTAGAATATTCGTTAGATAATTTTCTTGGAATCTTGATTATTCCTAAAGTCCTAAATACCCTTGGGGCTATGTAGACGATAAAAGAGGAATTGCATGCTAAAGATTCAAGTTAATTGAATGTAAGAATGGCTGGTCCATTATCTACATAAGTAGAACTTCATATACTCTATTCAATACCTACGTACATTGTTACTCGTAGGCATTCGAAGAGAATAGGAAAGTGTATAAAACTGCTATATGCTTTCTACTGGAAATGTAACACTTACAGTGTTGACAAATCTAGTGGGAGCAATTGCATTTTATTACTGAAATAACATGCATGTAATGTTGTTAATTTCGGGGAGCTACGAGATTTATTTCCTTGTGAGTCGCCCATATCATTTCAAACTTGCTTTGAAATAATTCATCACTTTCCTAATATGAACAACCATTGCTTAAAGGAAAATTACATTTTATTTTATTAGATAACTCGTTGCTTTTCTCATTGCTGTTCTCTCAAGCATTATCTATAGAATAATAATCCACAATTCCTTATTAGACGTTATGGTTCTAAACTACTTATAATATCTATGACATTATCATATTGTTTACAAAATCAATCACGTGTTGTTTGTTTTCATAATATGATGTTGTGCCTTACACAAGTGGGAGAAATCTTAAAGTGTGTGCAAGGAACAACAATATTATTGGTATCTCTTGATCGCAAGGTAAGAAAACTAATGATTCTACTAGGACTTAAACACGCTAGATGTTTATTGCCCTACTACATGTAAATAAGAATTCTACTAAGACTTAAACACGTGAGATGTTTGTTGCCCTACTACATTCTAATAATGATTCTACTAGGACTTGAACACGCAAGATTTTGTTGCCCTACTACATTCAAATGTCATGATATAGTGTAAAGATACTTCAACATTTGACTACATGTTTTAGTCAACATAATTATGGTTATATGATAATGATCATAATTCTGAAGTATAAAATTAACTTGAAATTACAATAAAACTCAATTTGCGTTCATGATTAATTTTGTTAGTATAATTATGCTTACATGTTAAGACATAATTATAAAGTACTTGAATTACTCAATAACTTATAACATAAAGTATATATATATAGTAAATTTGTTATGTCTTCTAGTTAAACACATAAACATGAGGCCTTTGAATTATTTAAAGACTAATAATGTTATTATTGACATGTTCTGTTTTCTTGTAAAAACATGAACATATAATCCTTGAACAGTTCTGTCTTCTTGTAAACACGTGAACATAAGGTTCTTGTATTATTCAATGAAATACATTATATCATGCACTTGATTTGTAAATACTTAATATGCAATTTGGCTCGACCCAATTGACAAGTATTTGGTCCAAAGAGAATTAAGTTATCTATGGAATTCTGATATAGTTTCACAATTCTGATACTCATAGAATACCATTTCATTATGGTATGTCTAATGTGATGAAACAAACCTTATTCATATTGTTTGATTCATGATAGCTTTAAATTGCTCTACCTCCAAAACATATCAAGGTTATAAAATTGCGTGTGTCGTGGATACACTCAATATAGTTCAAACCTAGAAGGTATTCAAGACAATTTATAACAGAAAACCCTAATTCATTAGGATTTTAGGTTTTCCACTCAAATCAAACGAATCCTAAATCCTTTTGGATTTTTGATTTTTCTACACTTCCTAGCTTGAAGATTGTAGTTTTGGTGTTCTTCCTAGCTTGATGAAAGACAAAACTATTGCTAGAAATTTTGGTTAAAGAGTGATACGAAATTAGAGTTTTTCTATAAACCCTAATTAGAGTTGTTGGAAGGAATTCCATTATGTCTTGATTTAAAATCTGAATTTGTTAAAATCTTATGAAGCATTTTATTAACAAATCTAGAGATGAGAACTTAAAATGTATTTTGTGGTTCCCAATAAAGAACAATTTATTGTTGCTTCGATACTTAGTATTTAGAGAATTGTCTCTACTTATAAAAGTAAATGGGAGCATATACAATTCTCAAAGTTTTTGAGAACAAAATACTTAACCTTCTAAAATCCACTTATTAATGTCATACTAAGGTTAAACATGAAAATGTCGACTGAAGTATAATGTTACTCTCATTCATAAATCCGCAAGGATGCCTCATCACTTGAGTGATATTTTATATCAACGCTGAGGGATATAAGTTAGAAGATTATTGTAAATCAGCTAACTAACAAAATATATTATCACATCTTAAATCTGATAAATGTTTTTGAATTATGAATGATAAGATGCAATCCTTAAAAGGCAAATCGAGTTTTGAGCTTGATTGTTATTTCGCCTAACAGTTAACCTATGAGCTTGGAATGAGTTTCTTTTGAAGAAAGACTCACAAGGACAAAATTGTATACATATTAATGCATGACATTTAATTAGAATTTTTTAATCATACTTAAGCAATTGACTGTGATTAGATTTGTGGAAAACTAGAAGGGGGGTTGAATAGTTTTACCGATTAAAACTTCGTTTTCAAATATTTAGATCAACTTATGTCAATCTATTTAATGTGTGTGTTGGATGATGATGATAGATAAAGCATATAAACAAGTAATGCAAAGATAAAGAGTAAGGAACACAAAACCACGACACGAGTGTTTATAGTGGTTCGCTACAAGGACACCTTCCTCGCCTACTCCACCCCCGAGTTCCCCACTCGAGAGTTCGTAAGCACTACACAACACAAGCTCCATAATGTGGCGGAAGCCTTCACAACGCCGCCTACTCTTTATTCAAGACAAGGCTAGACACCGTGTTCTTCCACGAGGTAGAACCAAACCTATCACAACATCGCTTACACTTTATCCGACAAGGCTAGATACCGAGTTCCATTACAAAGGATGAACTACTACCCAACACTACACAACTAACCCCAAAGGAGACACACTCCTTATTACAACATCATAAGGATATCACTATACTTTAACCCAAACTAACTAACTTGTACATCGATGCACCATATCGAATGTACTCCCTTGGCACCTTTCACTAATGCCTTCGACTTGACCCTTTGGCACCTTTCACTAGTGCCTTCGACATGACTCTTTGGCACCTTTCACTAATGCCTTCGACATGACCCTTTGGCACCCTTCACTAATGCCTTCGACTTGACCATTTTGGCTCCTTTCACTAATGCCTTCAACACAACACTTCTAAGGAGGGAGGAAAGAACTATCCACAAGATAACTTCAGTAGTCTTGATGATGACGAAGCTTGGAAACTCATGGACTTGAGCTTGCTCGACTTCAAGAGGTGGTGATCTCGCCTTTAAGAGGAACCTAGAGAATCACACAAGCACAAAACTACATAGAAAGATCCTTTGGATCGGAGGTTAGAGATATAACAATACTAAGAGAGAGTATGTGTAAAAAGGGTGAGTTGAAAGAGACAAATGGCTCAGTATTTATAGGCAAATTTCTCTATTGTTCCCTGGTTCCCACGGATACCTCCCAGAGGATCCTGCTAGTGTAATCAAGGGATCCGCACTGGGTCACTTAAGTCCGGATTTTGGGTTGCAAACTAGGTTATGGGTTATGGGTTATACAAGATGCAATGTATCTAGACATTGGGTCATGGGTCATGGGTCTTGGGTCATGGATCATGGATAATACCCAACATGACTTCATGCATGATGTCACGCAATGGGTCATGGGTTATGGGTCAAGCTCCATGGGTATGGGTCATGGACTTTGGGATTTACCCAACAATATTCAATGTATCTAGTCAATGGGTTAAGGACTTAGATTTTTACCCATTACATTACCTATTATAATATATACCAAGTATGTATATATATGTACATTTTCATATTATGTAAACACTAGTTGTTATACATATGCATTTCTATAAGATGTAAACAATATTACTTGTTTAGTATTTTATATGAAAATGTAAGTGTTAGTAACTATTGGCTCAAACCATTTACGTATTTTATTTGTTTCAAAATGATTTTACGCTTGTTATCGACAAAACATTAGAAGATCGTAAAATAAAAATAAACGTTTTTACGGCTTATTTGTATTAACAATCTCCCTCTTTTTGTTGATGACAAAACATAAGATTATTTTAAGAAAAAGCTAAAATTCGTAAATGTTTGAATTAGAGTTTTTACTCTCTTCTCCCCTTTTTTGTCGAAACAAAAAGAGCATCGAAAAGAAACTTGTTAGGAATTGGAAATTCCATGTTAAAGTGTCGGTCACCCCAATTAAGGTCTAGCATATGTTATCTCATGGACGTGTCGGTATTTACGTTATTTAGTAGTTAGTTAGTTAATTATTAGCATAGTTTAGTTTAAGTAACACCGTGGAGGAAGGACGGTCTTTACCCATCAGATGCCTCGATCCACAAATCCAAGGAGGACGTAGTATGTAATCTATAAATACCTCTACCTCCCAAGGTAGAGGTTGGACCTTCACTCTAATCTAACATTTTCTTTGTTTACTCTCTCTCTAGAAAGGCTCCCACTCTACTTTCTCTCTCTAGAACTTTAAACTATACGCCTCATTTGTGTTATGATATGATGTGTTTATGAAATCCAATATGTTACAAATGGTATCAAGAGCCATGGTTTGATCATCTCTTACTTATCCTCGATTTCTAGTGGTTTTGAGTTTGAAAAGTTTAGTGGTTTTTGCATCATTTGATCAATTCGTGTTAAAGTTTGATTTTCGAGTGTACTTTGTGTTTAGAATCATTGTAAGTGCTTGGGTTTAGATTTGGAAAGCTTGAATCACGTGGTTGAGCTTGTTTTGGATTGAAAAGTGTGTTTTGAAGTTTTTCAAGGTATCGACTTGAGTCTCATTGTGAATTTCTTCGTAGCTGACTTGCTTCAAGAATTTCTAGCGAAGTTGTAGTGTTAGTCGAGCGACTTGAGCTTAGCGACTTGTCTATTGAAACAAGTCGACAAACATGTTAATACAAATAAACCGTAAAACATTTATTAATATTTTGCGATCTCTTTGTGTTTTGTTGATAACAAATATAATGTTGTCTTAAGTATAAATTATAAGGATACATATTATTTTTGTAAAGCATTTACATATAGCCATTTAAATACAAAATGTAGTAATTAAGCATTTGTTGTAATAGTTTATTAGACGGTAAAACCATAACCCATGGACCATAACCCATGGATCTTAACCCACACCCAAGAAGACTAGATACAATGTATACTTAGATACATTGAATCTAAAGAAACCCATGGACCAACCCATAACCCGTGACCCATAACCAAAAAACCCATGGGCAAAGAGGAGCTGCCCACGGATCCCTAGGTTTACACTAGACGGATCCTGTGGAAGGTATCCGGGAACAAAGAAGAATTTTGCCTATAAATAGAGAGCTATTTATTCATTCTAACTCACCCTCTTCTTACTAAATCTCTCATACACTCTCATTCTCTTCTAACATATAGATCACTGATCTAGAGAGTTGTTCTTCTTTCTTACTATTGTGATCCTCATATAGGTCCTTCTCTAAGGCGAGATCACGAGCATTCTACAAGTCATCCAAGCAAGGGTCCTTGATTGATTTGTCACCCGCAAGATTTTTGTAGCGAAGATCTTGTATTTGATATTTTTTCACATATTTG
The DNA here is from genome assembly GCA_022545495.1 of Chrysanthemum lavandulifolium. Lineage (NCBI taxonomy): Eukaryota > Viridiplantae > Streptophyta > Magnoliopsida > Asterales > Asteraceae > Chrysanthemum > Chrysanthemum lavandulifolium. The sequence continues at coordinate 53,588,100 of CM040245.1, forward strand.
TTGTGTAATAGTCGTGTTGGTTTGGTCCACCGTGTTACGGACTCGGATCTCGCTTGCACCGTAAAAGTGTAAGCAACGCTGTGAAGGCTTATCCGCCAAGTGAAGGAGTTTGTTGACATAGTTCTTGAACTCTCGAGTAGGTGACTCTGAGAGTGGAGTAGGCAAGGAAGGTGTCCTTGTAGCCGAACCACTATACATCGGTCAGGTGTTTTCTTTCCTTCGCTTTACTTTATTTACTTGCTTTATCATTAGATCTATACTTTCTACATCCATAAGATCTCACATATTAACGAATCTAAAGTTTTGAAACTAACGAAATCGGAAAACTATTCAACCCCCTTCTATTTTGTAAGAGAGAATCTTTGGTTTAGATTTCTTTTATGTTGTCAAGAAAAGATCTTAGTTTTCTTTCGAATTTGCTTGTTATTTGATTTGGATATGTTTGTTATTTGATTTGGATTCGGATTTCGTGACTATTATAGTGTGCTATCTGTTTGTGTGACATTTTGAATAAATGGCAAATGAATTGCCATTTATTGACTGATTAGTGACATATTTTATTCTTAAAAGATTTTTAAATTGTGACAAATTAGAGACGGATTTGATCAAACATGCTATGAAATGGTGTTGATTTACGCAACAAATTGTTAGTGACGGTTTTGAGACAATACTTTAGTGGCGGATTAACGATATATCCGCTCTAGTAGCGACGGAATAACAACAAAATGATAGGCCGATTACTAAAATGGATTAGTTATCGCTTCGTCATATCGTTAGCGACAAAAAGGTTTGTCGTTAAGCCATCACTTTATGGTCGAATCAAATTTAATTTAGGCAACTTTATAAAGGCTTTAGCGAGGGGTTGGAGACCGACAATCCGTCGCCGAAGCTCTACAACTTTTGTCGCTAAACTTGTAGCTAAAATTTTGCGAGGCCCTTTTTTGTGACGGAATATATCCGTCACCATTCCATCGTTGAAGGGCTTTAGTGACAGAGTAGCGATGCAAACTTTCATTGCTGATGCCAGATTTTCTAGTAGTGTATGATAGACTCAAGTCATTTTTAATTAAACACAACTATACCACGGGTTAGTTGACAACACACTTTTACTAAGAAAAGAGAGTCACATATAATTATAGTACAAATATATGTAGATGATATTATATTCTGATCCACTTGTCAAGACATGTGTGATGATTTCTCTAAAATCATGCATGACGAGTTCGAGATGAGTATGATGGGAGAACTTAGTTTCTTTCTTGGTCTACAATTAAACAAGTAGAAGATGGTATCTTCTTTAATCAATCTAAATACATAAAGGAGATGTTAAAGAAATTCGTCTAGAAGAGTCGAAACCAATTAGGACACCAATGTCATCCGATACCAAACTCACAAAAGATGAAGACGGCGAATCCGAGATAATACTAAATATCGCGGCATGATAGGTAGTCTTCACCTCACTGCAAAGAGGGCTCTGACATCATGTTTAGTATTTGCTTATGTGCTATATTTCAAGAAGACCCTAAAACATCACACCTAGAAGCCATAAAAAGGATATTTAGATACATTAAGGGTACAACACAATTAGGATTATGGTATCCTAAGGGCACGGAGTAGAAACAATTGTATATGTAGATTCCACCATGCAGTGATTACGTTGATAGAAAAAGTACAAGTAGGTGTGTATTTCATGGGATGTTGTTTAACGCCTTGGTTTTCTAAGAAACAAATGGCACTAGCAATATCAACAACCAAGACGAGTAGGTCTCCTCACGGTAAAGCATGCCAACAAGCACTATGGATGAAACAAGTGTTAGTCGATCTACGACATTCATCTAAGCGACATAGCCATCCTATGCGACAACAAAGGTGCCATCGACTTAAGCAAGAATCCGTATTGCATTCTCGCACAAAGCATATAGAGATTCGACATCACTTCTAAGAGACAATGTCTCAAAGGAACATCTCTATTGGTAAGGTAGCATCCGAAGACAACATAGCCGACGTCCTCACCAAACCGCTAGCGAGAACAATTCAACCTACTTGCCTTGGTCTTGGTCTAATGGAACAAACGCTCATAACTTATTTGACTCTACAAGGTATGTAAACACTAGCCTTCTTCTTCTCGAGTCTAGGATCTCTATTTCACGCACAACTCACAAACAACACGGAATTTTCAAAACCCAAGATAAGTTTTCAACTTATAGCTTTCTTATTTTTATTCTCAAACACTTACACATTTTCAAAGAAAAACTCTTTTCAAAATGTTTTCTAAAAATGATACCTTCCAGATTAATTTCACAAAAGCAATTTCTCACGCCTAGGACAAATCGCTTTTCATTATTAATACAAAGTAAAACCCGCTTTTCATGGCATCTCATGTCTTTTGAATGCTAAAGGGACACATAACTAATATGTGTTTTCGGGTACATTCATTTAAGCAACAATGAATTAGAGCATTGATAACACTCAATTAAGTACTTGTGTACTAAATATGTGTTTTCGTGGATTATCTCAATAGGATGCTTTTTCTACTTCTAGTTTATTTTTCTTTTCCTTTAGAGGTCGAGATAACCGCAACTCCAAATAGTTTGCATATAGGCATTAATAGGCAAAAATGTTTTCAAAAGAAAATTTGTGCCGCTCGAATCCCTGCACCCACGGATCCTGCCTTCATGCTGACGGATCCTCAAGGAAGGATCCGTGGGATCCGTGAGACATAAGCTGTTTTTACCTTCTATTTTCTCACTTTGGATGAAAAATCCACATTTGTTCTATTTTTTTGGAGTATGCTCTTTAATGCTTGTGTTCTCATAATCACATGCCTTAAATTCATATCTAATCATTAGATTTTAATCCACATTTTGGGTCAAGCACTCATTACAATGTTTTGTTTTTCTATATATAGAACTCCCAAAATGCTTGCATAATCCATCTCATCCTCACAAACACAATACACCATGTCATCCACAAATCCTTTAGATGAATCACCTAGTACAAACAATCATCTTCATGATACCCAAACCTTTGTACTACCACCATCCAAAATACCACAATCAAACTCTAGGATATCCGCACGGATTAGTATCCGATCTTGTTGCTTAGCAAAACCAACATCAAATGGTTCTTCCTCAACAAACAACTCACCACAAGATGCTTCATTTATAGCACCTCCCTCATCACCAACAAGTACACCAACTTCATCACCACCTAAAGTCACTCTTTTGGAACTCCTTAAGACTCCAACAAGATCTAAACAACCTAAACAAAAAGAAATAGTCTTTTCAACACCCCCTACATCTCCAAATACTATTTTTCAAGATCTTGAAACATCACCACCATTAGCTTCCATCACATTACAAGAACATCTAGGTTCGTTTCCACCATCATTTACAAACATTCCGGATGTTGATCCATATTTTCCTATTTTTCCACCACATCTTCCGTGATAACTCAAATCAAAACAACCCGAAAACTTCCGTACTCATTACCCACATCATTTACATTGTGAACATTGCCAATCCACTAGGGAAATTGCAATAGAAGTTAGGAAGAAATGCGTTTCATACTCAACCTCATCCTTGATCGCATCAATACCATTACTCATTAAAACCTCCATCCATAACCTTATGCAAGCATGGAAGGAATCACTACTACTATTTTTCTACTTTTAGTATCGTTTTTCTTTTGAAGTCATTTTCAAGAACAAGTCTTGTTCTTATTTTTACATGCTTGTAAGTGGCATAAATACCACTAGAATTTGTTATTTTATTACAAGGCCTTGTTTACATACCTTGGCTCCCAATCTTGATTCTCGACAATCACAAGATTATTTAAGCATGTTACTAACCTTTCTTCTTATAGGATTTTATTTTTCTTCACTTGACGCCCAAGCTGTGGGAGCTACCGCAAGTGGGGAGTAAGAAACACGGACTACTTTTTCCTCCAGGGTTAACTTTTGTTTCGACAAAAGAGGGAGAAGTAAACTTAGGAGCTTTCAAAACTTACATCTATTCTTAAGTTTTACTCATCATAATATTATGTTTTGTCATCAACAAAAGGGGAGATTGTTAATACAAATAAACCGTAAAACGCTTATTAATATTTTATGCTGATCTCTTTGTTTTGTTGATAACAAATATAATGTTGTCTTAAGTATAAATTATAAGGATACATGTTATTTTTGTAAAGCATTTACATATAGCCATTTAAATACAAAATGTAGTAATTAAGCATTTGTTGTAATAGTTTATTAGACGGGTAAAACCATAACCCATGGACCATAACCCATGGATCTTAACCCATACCCAAGAAGACTAGGTACAATGTATACTTAGATACATTGAATCTAAAGAAACCCATGGACCAACCCATAACCCATGACCCATAACCAAAACCCATGGGCAAAGAGGAGCGCCCATGCATCCCTAGGTTTACACTAGACGGATCCTGTGGAAGGGATCCGGGAACAAGAAGAATTTTGCCTATAAATAGAGAGCCATTTATTCATTCTAACTCACCCTCTTCTTACTAAATCTCTCACACTCTCATTCTCTTCTAACATATAGATCACTTGATCTAGAGAGTTGTTCTTCTTTCTTTCTATTGTGATCCTCATATAGGTCCTTCTAAGGCGAGATCACGAGCATTCTACAAGTCATCCAAGCAAGGGGTCCTTGATTGATTTGTCACTCCGCAAGATTTACAGAAGCGAAGATCTTGTATTTGATATTTCACATATTTGTTGTGTAATAGTCGTGTTGGTTTGGTCCACCGTGTTACGGACTCGGTATCTAGCTTTGTCTGGGAAAAGTGTAAGCAACGCTGTGAAGGCTTCTCCGCCAAGTGAAGGAGTTTGTTGACATAGTGCTTGAACTCTCGAGTAGGTGACTCGGGAGTAGAGTAGGGCAAGGAAGGTGTCCTTGTAGCCGAACCACTATACATCGGTTGTGTCTTTTTTTTCCCTTCGCTTTACTTTATTTACTTGCTTTATCATTAGATCTATACTTTCTCTACATCCATAAGATCTCACATATTAATGAATCTAAAGTTTTTGAAACTAACGTAAAATCGGCAAAACTATTCAACCCCCTTCTTCTAGTTTTCCACAAAACAGTGCAAGTTAGTGGATTCTCCACTACGGCTAGCGACTTGGTGGGGTTAGCGACTTGCTTTCATTATTTCTAGCGACTTGTACTTATTGTTCTCAGCGACTTGATCTTAGCGACTTGGATACTTAGCGAGTTGCTCTTTAGCGACTTGTATGCTTAGCGATTTGGTTCGTTAGCGACTTGTGTTTAGCGACTTGGTTCATAGCGACTTGTGTTTAGCGACTTGGTTACTCTAGCGACTTGTCTTGCTAGCGACTTGTTGTCTTTTCCCGACAAAACTTCAAACGGTCATAACTTTTGAACCAGTAACTCCGTTTCGCCGTTTCACCCAAAGAAACGACCGTGAACGAGGAGAATGGCACTAATAAACTATTTGGGTCAACCTTCGAGGCCTAAACCGCTCCGAATGAAGTTATTGAGGTGTTTATGTTTTTATCTAAATTTCTCCGTAAAACGGGCATAAACCAATCCAAATCTCAACCAAACAACATCTCTGCTAATCCTTCAAACAATCATATGTCCTAACACACAATTGTCTTTCATTGTGTCGATCCATCGTCATCTTAACACATTCCATTGGTCATTGCTTAACGGTTTGGTCTTGATTTTAGTAAAATCCGCGAAAGATTCTATTTCTGGTTTAAATCATAGACTTGTAAAATCCGTGCATACTACAACATCATGTCTTACACTCTTGACCCAATGATTTCGAAGTACTTAAATTGTATGATGTTTGTGGACAACAATGATAATGTATGCTAATCGAATCGGTTAAAGATGTTTGAATTAATCAATGAGGATGTGAGATCTTCATGTTCGAGTACAATGAGAATGAATTGCACTCGCTAATGCTGAGAATGCCATGCAAAAGGAATGCTACATTATACCCTATCAACAACTTCAGCCTCACCTCATGTTACTTATACCCACAACAACGGAACGAACATGTATTGCCCTTTTCCGTCAAGATTTATCCACATTAACGGGTACATTCTTGTTGAACTTAGAACAATTGGAACAACAACTTGATAAAGAAAAGGTTCAAAAGGATAGTTCCAGTCTTGCTTCAAGTGATCCACAACCAATTTCTTACATTCATCGTTGGGAATTTACATCGATTATGATCAAGACATGGTGAAATGTCTTTCAAGAGACACACCGAATGGAAATTAGCGTGTTCATAGAGACACTTATCCATCTCATGGATAATGTGGATAAGTATATTGAGGAAGTTACTCGTAAAGATGAAATAATAGATGAGAGTCCAGTGTTTGTTGATGAATGTTGTGATGAGTCGGGTAATGTATCGAGTTGAAGAATCGGGTGTTCTTGAATGCGAGAATAACAGACAACAAAGAATGATGCAACAAATTGTTCAAGAACTCATGTTACACATGATGTGGATGCAGATATCGATGAGATAAATGAACAGGTGTCATGTAATGAGGTACCCTTAACTATTCAACATAGTGCATCCGCTAATGTACCTAAACATCACGATCTTAATCTTGAACATGATTCGATAAATGTTCCTTGGTTGAGTGAGTCTAATAATTTCAAAACAAATGATATGGTTGATAAAAAGAATTTTGATGAACTTTCAAACAAATTCTCAAAACTTGAAAACATTGCATTTCACTTGAAATTACGATACGTAGTAAAGAAGAAAGTTTTCAACTTAACAAACAATGTAAAAATCCGAACTTCACGAATTCGTGAAATTTTGAAATTAACACTTTGAAAGCTCGACCAAGACAAAGAGTCAACTATCAAAAATTGAAGAAACATATTTCTAATATGCATGTGAAAAGTAATTTGGTTACAAGTAATTACGATGTTAATGCTATTGATGATATTCAAATGAGAAATGATGAATTAGCGGTTTGTGTGGCCAAATTACTAAAGGAAAATGAGTCATTGAGTATGCATCACATAGAACTAAGTGACTCGTCAAAGAAGCTAGAATTAAATCATTGGAACAAACAAACTCTTTGATTGCCAATATTGATGAACTCAAAGCTCAACTTCGTGATAAGAGTTTCACAATAGTTGCCTTAAAGAATGAGCTTAGAAAACAACGAGGAATAGTGTGAACACTAAGTTTGCAAAACCATCAATCTTGGGGAAACCAGTTATTAGACAACCGAATGCGTTTAGATCCGAACAACCAAAATTTTCAAAAACGCGGTTTACCTCCCAAGTTGATGCGAAACAAGTTTTGACAAAACTAGCCACTTCACCTAACTTGCCTAGTAAAAATGCTATGAATGACTTGTATAAGAACTCTTATCTAGAAATGGCTAGAAAGAAGGCACAGATTCGAAAAGACGGAATTTTAGGTGCAAGACCTAGGGTGATGAATTCTTCGAAATTTCAAGGCACTGCTAGTAGTTCTAAACCATTACCTGGGAACAATAAACTAAAGACTAGGGATTGGCTTGTATCTAAGAGTAGTTGCGTTTGAATAAATCTATTCCATAGCGAGATCACTCTAAGAACTCTAGATCATTTCTAAATCCAAACAAGTCGCTTGCTTAAATTGTCTCGAAATGCATCTTTAAGGCAAATCATGATAATTGTTTTGAAATCCTTAAAGAAGGTAAATGCTCATACAAAGGTTCAACTTTGTGAAGTCTAGGATTTTCACTAAGTCATCTCATCGTGCATCAAGCAAAACAAACCAAAATCTTCGCCTAGATGGATACCAACTGCTAACTGTGGAAACTAGGAATAATGATAAGTCTTTCACTATGCATAAGAAGCCTAACAATCCTAGACCTTGCCATAAGTGGATACCGATGCGGTAGAATGTTTAAGGATGTTGGACTTAGGTGGATACCTACCGAAAGTGCCATCTGGATGACAAATTCAAGGTTGATGTGAAACCCCAAAGGTTTAGATACTAATGTCACTAACCAAAATATATGCAATCAAGTTTGTAATATTAGTGCAGTAGTCCTTACTCGATTCGAGTATACTTGATCCTTCACTACATGGACTGACTTAAAGTATGGATTACAAATGGATTGATATCTCATAACTCAAGGGTTCAAGTAACTCAATCTTGATATTCATTCGGCTATGACGTATGAACATAACGCTTCATGCCTCGTACTCTAAAGAAAAGAAAAGTGATGCGTTTGAGGCGCTTTATCTTCTCAAGAAGAGAAATCTTCTTATGACGTATGAACACAAAGCAGTTCATGCCTCGTACTCTAAAGAAAAGAAATGTGTGCGCTTCATTGTGCATTATCTTCGAAGAAGAGAAATCTTCTTATGACGTTTGAACACAACAGTTCAAGCCTCGTTCCTCAAAGAAAAGAAAAGTGTACGTGTCAGTGCGCTTTATCTTCTGAAGGAGAGAAATCTTCTCTATTATGACCATTCTCATCAACATGCCTCATGCTTTTTCCATGCGCTTCAGTCATCAAGTGAACCGGACTACTGTTGATTGTTTTCTTATTCCACTTGCTCAACTATAATGACGATGGCGACATCATGTGCTAATTTTGCGGGGGAGAAGTGTGAATAGAATACATTTTAAAGATATTCATTTATTCAATCAAGAATGGCAACTCCGTATGCAATTCTTGAGGGGGAGAAGAAGTGTGAATTTACTGCATGGTTGATTGATTTATGAGAATAAATGGTCAAACGACTCCAAACTCATGAAAGAACCGAGCTTCTTCTTATCGGGTCATTTCTACATGGATTTTCTTCTAAGAGCCGTTGGTTGACATCTTCACATGGGCTGATATGATTAAATGACAAAAGTGCTTCTAGTTGCTGGGCTGATTTCCTTGATGAACATCTTTTTGTTCTTGTTTGATTGGGAGGGATTTTAGTTAAGGAGATTTGCTACATATAAGGTAATTGGAACGCATTTGGTGAGATGAAGATGTTAACTATCTAATCCCCAACTGGACAATCTTGAAGAAGGTCGAGTCTACAGTCTGCTCTACATTTTCTGATGCATGTTAGAAGACTAAAGACTAGTTGCATTTGATTATCTAAAGACTTCTTCTTAATCTGAGCATTTATCAATCAGATTATCGGTTTAGGGGAGAGCACTAATTGGGGGAGAGTGAAATGTCAGATTTAATCCCCAATTAGACTTGCTCACATTCTTCAGCAAGTTGATTCTCACAAGTCTTCAAGTGTTCTTCTCATAAGATTTCAAGTATTTGGGCTTACAATGAGTTCTTGATTCAAGTGTCAAAACCGACAAGGGGAAGGAGACAAGCATCTAAATGCGAGTAAACTTGATGAACTTAATACTTCTAAGTGATTGAAGATATCCCGGAAGACGAATGTCATTACCGCAGAGACACTCGAGGTTTGACTCATGGCGTTTAGTGTTCTTATTCCAACTATGTGGGGAAGAGATGTAAGAGAAAGTTTACAAGATAAAAAGAGGTACACAAGTGTGTGATGATCTCGATGTTATCGCAATCATCGGGGTGAGAGAATTATGTACATTGGGGCGCCAACCGTCTCACTTGAGGCTTAATCGATGATTCGTAGATATAATCACTTATTTCGAGTTGACATCCGAAAATTGTCATCCGCAGAGATAATCGATGATTCGGCCTCGCTTCTTCAATGTTATGGTTGTTCTCTCTTTGGGGAATGTATGTACTTGGTCCTTGAGCTTCATACACGATAATCGGAAAGAAAGCCATTGTTTACCACAAACATTGGGAGGTGTTTTCTCTCGGGCATGATGTGTATTCGGAGAGTTCTTGGATATTGGTGTACTTGGTTCTTGAGCTTCATACACCGATCATCGGGGAAGAAAGCCATTGTTTATCACAAACATTGGGAGGTGTTTTCTTCCGCATGATGTGTATTCGGATAGTTCTTGAGCTCTATTCTAAGAGACGGGCGCATCAATTCAACTACTAGGGAATTGTTCTCTTGAAACCTTTCTAATGGATTGCTTGAGTTCGGTGGAAAAGGAATTTGAGAAGAGGTATTCAAATATGGGATGATACGTTATTGTTCTTCTTCTTGATGATATAACCCTCGAATGGAGATCCTCGATTATTATTCTTAAAAGGAACAATGGATTTATGATAATGGTGTGCTTATCATGCACCAGCTAAGAAAGCTTGAAATAGAGCTTGAATCGCTCATCTAATGGATTTTCGGTTTGGGGAAGTCACAAAGTCTCTCTTCTCAAAGGCTCATGTCCTATCTTCTATTATGGAGCCTCGAAAGCTTTGGTGGTGGACGTTTAAGAGATGATGATTTCTATCTTCTACAACGGGGCTGCTCGATATCCTTATCTCGGTACTCGTATCATCATCCTCTTAAACTATATCATCTTAACTATCTTTGTATATATTTATCAAAAAACCAAATACAAAAATATAAAACCAGCAAAACAAAATAGAAAAATATAAAATCAACAAAAACCCATAAAAATCATAAAATTTGAAAAATACCAAAAATATTGTTTTTCAAAGACATGTCTTCTGTATCGATAACATCTGCGGTCTTAGAAATGTCATTCAACAATGGCACGGACCATAGATGAAGTTCGACGAAGGTGTAAATATTTCTTTTCAAACATGTCACAAATCAAACGACTTACGCTTATTTCAGATCAGAACCCGTGCTTAAACTATGGCTTGCGCTTATTTCAGATCAGAACGATGCTTAAACCATGGTTTGCTATTATTTCTTATAGCAATCCGCTTCTTCAAGAAAGGAAAGTGCTACGCTTAAACCAATTTTCAAATATTTCGAGCACTTATCCTAAAAACAAAATGAGGAAAGTATGTCAAAGATCATGTTCCTACTCAAATATTTTTAGCCTAAAATTCTTGAGAAAAATATTTGTTTTAACTAAATTGTGGTAAAAATGAGTTGCTTGAAAATCAATCAGTATCGGAGTTTTCATAAATTTGCAAACTCAATCAATGACTTCCGCGCTTTAAATCTTTTCATAAAATGAGTCATTGATTGAGGGGGAGAATGTTTTTCAAATTTATATCATCCATCGGACTTATCTAATTATCCTAAATGCTTAATTGAAAATGATGTTTGATAACGCTACACGCGTCGTTGGGGTCAAGGAAACTTCCTTTTCTTCGAGCAAGTTTTATAACACCCAGGCGATGAACCTAATCGTTGTAGTGTAGTAATTAGGGTAAGCCACGGTATTGATATCGTTCTCTGGGGAATAGGAATGCTAGTGAGAAGTTACTACGCTAAGGTTGAGGTTGAGGAAGATTATTTTTTATCTTTTATATTTTTTAGAAATGGAAAAGGTACGAATCTCGGGTATTGGATTTGGGGGTTGGTATTGCTACCGATTACTCTACTATTATCTAATTATCTAAGCTAAGGTTGTGATAGTCTATGTCTAATTAATGTGTACTCGTATGATAGTTTAAAGATGTGTTTACTTAGGTTTTACTACCCTTAATTATCTCCTATTGATGGTTGATTTGTCACGTCCTTATTCCTAGTTGCGTTGTGATTCTAAGGCTATAGGCGTGCTTATTTCCTAACTCTTGAATTTACCAAAGGGTCTTGTTTACAAATCCTCTAGTGATTTATAGGCGCCTACTCTACGGTTGTCCTTGAATACTTTATCCTACAATTACCTAGATAATTATATTCTAAAGTTCACAAAGAAAAGTCAAGCATTAAGTACACAACGAATAATCTAGCGCACTCTAGATCATTAGTCAACTAAGATAAGTATCAACCAATCAATATTCAATAATTAAGTTTCATATTTCCTAAGCAAACACACAAATAAATTAGCTTGACATGGAGAACATGCAAGCATACACACAAATAATCAAAGACATAATTAAATTAATGAAGTAAATACTTATCTTGATGTATAATAGGGTTTAGAACCCTAAAATACCGCACAAGAAAGCCTTGGTTCGGTTTTAGGTTTTTACTCCAAAAGACTACCCTCTAAAAGCGAAAAATTCGGATTCTATATATAAGATTACATCTGCGACGGCGTCACCTTATGTTTATGACGCCGCCGTGTCGCCGCTATTAGGGTTTCGTCTTGGCACGTAAACCTTTCGACGTCACCTTATGACCGTGTGCCGTCCCCTTCACTCGGCCGTCTTGGGCGCATCTAGGCCGTCCCGAGTAGCGACGGCCTATTCCTTTAGAACGGCGACGTCCGCGAAAACATGCAATTTTCCTCCGAGTAGTCGCAAAATGCCTTCACGGCGGCGTCGCAGATATCTGATGACGCCGCCGCTTTATGTTTCAAAGACTTTGAGTGTCTCGATTATGACTTTGGCCATTTTCTTCAGATATTCGCCTTTTTCAGGTCCAAATAAGCATCATTCCGACATTTTGCCTTCAAGAGACCTAAAAGTGAAAAGGAACGATATTAAGCAATAACGGATATAAAAGTGATCGAATAAGGCTTAAATGACCCTCAAAAAGGTACCTTTTAAAACCTTATCAAATATCCCTACACTTGGTATTTGCTTGTCCTCAAGCAAATGTGCTTTTAGCCAATTAATTTATAAGTTGGGGTCATGAAGCATCCATTCAAAACGGTCCACAACACATATAAGCCCATAAAAGTCATAACAAGCACGAGTTACATACTAGCACCTCACATGGGGTGTTTGGATACTCACATCTCTCTCGGGTGTATATATGAAATATAACAAATCGAAATGGAAGATAAACACTCATTAACCGGTCCTAGTACATAGATTACCATAGGCTTGAGAATAGATCAAACCTCCGGTAAACTTTGGCGTAAGCACCTAGGAAAGACTATCAAATAGGTCTTTTAAAGGGTTGTAACGTTAGGCTTACGGTAGGAAATGAAGGGTTTGGTGGGATAGGCTATTTAGTGGTGGATAGTCAAAAATCTCTATGTTGCAAGTATCTGAAGAATGGCGTTGCTAAGCCAAGACTCGACACTCTAAAACTCTAGGCAACGAAAATAAACAAACATAATTTAAAAGATAGATGTAGGGGTGGTAGCCCGTATGGTGGTTTTTTTTTTTTTTATATATATTTTTTTTTGATTTTTTTTTTTTTTTTTTTTTTTTTTTTTTTTTTTTTTCATACACTTTACTCTACCATCCTCTACGGTACATCAAAATGATAGGGATTTATAGACACATCCCTACACTTGAGTTTTATTACTCTAACACTAATTTGACCCGAATTGAAAGATCAAAACACTTGGAGTACATTATTATGCAAACAAAGGGAATTTGAGTTTAACGTTCTCTTCCTATATTTCATAAACTTTAACTTTTCCATGAATCCCAATCATCCCAAAATCGTATACAAAGGATATGACTCGACTTAGCAACTCATGCAAGCAACGGATAATTGAACTAAGGGTTTTAGGTGATAACATAAATTTGCACTAAAGTGAGTGCAATAAAGGGTGGTGAGGGGATTTGGGTGTATATTTGGGGTGGGGTGTAAACAATGCTCTTCATTGATATTCGGAAAAACCAAACATCACGAGAACCGAAAAGGATAGGCTCGAGGGGTTAACTAGGGGTATCGTGTACTAAAGATGAGTACAACGCAGTGGTGTGGGGAATTACTCAACCGAGGTGGAAGAAGTAATTATATTACGGTATTAAACAAGGGTTATCCTAATACCTCTTATCATTTAGTTATTCCTAACTACACAAGTGTAGTCTCACTAGCGATCTCGGAATGCATCACAAAACAAGTTCTAGAATCTAATATACTACTGGTTCACACCTAAGCATTAAAGATGAATGCTTTAATTCTACTAATCTAAGGGTGATCCTCACATTTTGGGTGGAATTTAGGTGGTAAAGGGTTTTGTGCTAGTCATGCAACTTCCTATCCATGAGGCGCTTTTGTTAAGACTAATGGCCCACTCTTATCGTCATGAAAAAATTTTAAATTTGGCTAAAATTACCCTAACCTACATTTTCTCATGGTTTATTACACAAATACACTTGGACAAAGCAAATAGTCAAGGATAAGCATAGTTTCAAAGTTCCGTTTTATTTTCCTCCCTACATAAAGCGAACATTGTCCCCAATGTTCCCGAAAGTATCAAAGTTATGATAATAGAAGGTAATTAAAAGCGAAAAACTAATACTCCCCGATTAGCTCGGTAGGATCCGTGAAAAGTGGTGGTTAAATCTTTTCAAGAAGAGTTTTTGCGTGAAAGGCTCCTTCCAAACTTGTGTAACTTCTTCTTGACAAACTAAACACGCACACTAAAAGAAAACAAACGAAACCTTCGTAAAATCGGCGGTAATAATATACATAAGACTCGATTTAAACTAGGATATAATGCTTGTAGAATGGATGTTTACGTAATTTGTTTTGAAAGTTAAGATCTGGAAAATTCCAAAATTTTACAAGTAGCTCGAAAACGAGAAAAATGGGCGATGTTTTATTCCTTCTGGCCGTCGAGTTGCAATCTGACGCCGTCGAGTTATCCTGACAAAAGCGGTCTGCGATTTTACGGAAAAAATTCGGAAAATTTGCATCTTTAGAATCTGGAAAAACTTACGCAAAAACATCCATTATGACTCGATACAAGCATTTGACTCGAACAAACAAACATATATATCTTTAGTTAATTGTTATTCTCATGTTCACGTTTCTTATGAAAGCGCTGTAATCCTCCCTACACTTATCCTTTATGTAAAATACCTTTATATGTAATTAAGACGAGGTTAAAAACAAAATAAAGCATTTTTACAAATTCAAACATGAGGACAAACAATTAATAAAGATATATGACACTAACAAACAAACAATTAAGCATGGGTTGCCTCCCGAAGCGCTTTTCTTTATTTAAGAGTCTTGTAGCTAGACTCGTAGTCCTACCCCTACGTGCCGATATAAGTAAGTCTATCCTCAACAATGTCGTAGGGATCAAACTTATCATTCAAGTTCCTAGTAGTACGTTCGGTTAAATAAGCCTTTTCAAACATCTCACCATCGGGATCATAGATTTGTACCCTAATGTGCCACCTTCCATTACCATCGCTGGCGTTCTATTCCAATTCCACATGTGTTCGGATGTCTCAACTATCCATTTATTCATGACAAGATTAACGGGCAAGCATCCTAGGAACTCGGTCATCTTCCTAAATACTAAGGCGTCCTCGAGCGGGTTCACTTCTATATCCTAGCCAATTCTTGTTCTTGGAAAGTTGCTACACTAGCAAAGGTCTTATCTAGGTAAAAAGGTCTTTGGGGGCCTATGATGTTCTTCTCAATCCACGGTCCATATCGAGAAGGCTCTCATCCACCCTAATCTCTTGTGGGATTTCCTCATCCTTGTAGTACGAATGCCTTTTGACATCGTAAACCGATCTAGCACTCCCTCTCCTACCACTATTTTGGACATCTTACAATCGATGATGGCACTAGCGGTAGCTAAAATCCTCTTCCAACTAGTAATGGGCATGTCGGGTCCTTATTCATGTCTAGCACATGAAAGTCGGCCAAAAGAGTCAACTCTCCTACATGTACTACCATGTCCTTTATTATTCCAACAGACGTGCTATACTACCGTCCGCTAATCCTAAGATAGTTTCCGTTGGTTCAATTTTACCTAAGTTGAGGCTTCTATGAAGGGACAGCGGAACGAGATTGATGCATGATCCTAAATCGGCTAAAGCATCGAGTGGCTTGGAAGTTCCAAGTCTACGGAAGAGTGAATAGCCGGGATCATCTAACTTCTTAGGTAAGTTGTTTTACAAAGGCGGACCCATGTTTCCCAAGCCTAAGTTCTAACTCATATTTTTCTTTTAAAGCATTATAATAAGGTGCATGAGCTAAGACTTCAAGAATTGGTTTCTCTGATAGAGTTCCTTGTACTCCTCCTCTAAACTAGGTTTGGATTCTTGGCTAACGGGTTTCTCGGGGTAGGCTTTACCAAAGGTGCCGGGCCTTGGTATTTCTTGGATGACTTGGAACCTTTTTGATAGCATTTACCGAGTGAACCGTTGGGTGAGAGGGCATGAATGTGTTTCTCCATGATGAACTAGAACATGAAGTCGATGCAATCGAATTCACTTTGGGTTCTTTATGGTATCACTGGGAGTGCTCCAATTTCCGCTCATTGAAGGCTTTTAAGAGGGCATCAAGCTTGGTTGTCATCTCGCTCTTTTTGCTTAAACTCGACTTCAAGCTTATTCAATCGAGTTTCTTGGGATGACAAAATCTAGATGCAATTGCTTCAATATTAGTGGGGTTCCGGTATTAGAAGAATTGAATCATTAGGCGAACTAGATGAGCTTTGGGGTGTGCTTGAGTTTTGGTTCCACTTAAGATTAGGGTGATTTCTCCATGAGGGGTTGTATGAGTTTCCTAAGTTGTTTTGTTCGGGTTTGAAAGTGTACCACTTATCTCCGCTCCGCCGAATGCGTATGGAGCGTAGTCCGCAAAAGCTTGTTCGGAGAGCCTTGAGCAATCACGAGTGTCATGGGACCACCGCATAACTCACAAGGTAGAGTGATTTGATTCACTTGTCGTGAAGACTTAGGATTTTGTAAGAACTCATGAGGAATTTAACTTGATCTTCAAGTTCAATCATCCTACGGTCGGGAGGAGGCGAGATTGCCTTGACGGTTTGGGAAGTTCACGGGGTCATCCCAACTTTCGTTGTCATAGAGGGCAAGGTCCTCTATTATTTCCCATGATTCTTCCGCGGTGAGATCACTAAGTTTTCCACCGCCGCTTGGTCAATGGATCGCTTAGTGGGAAAGTTGACATGATCATAAAAGATTTGGACTTGGAGCCAAAGATCAATGCCGTGATGAGGACTTTATGAAGTAAGTCCTTGAATCGGGTCCATGCTTAGAGAGATTCACCTTGACGTTGTTGGAACATCAAGATGTCATTCCTAAGCTTAGTGGTTCTCCCGTGGGAAAAATTGAGCAGCGAAGCGGTAAGATCATCCCAACTTGAGATGGAGCCGTGGGAAGTCGCTCAAGCCAATTACTAGCTTGGTCCCGTAGAGAATTGGAAGAGACGCAAGCGCGTGGTCTCCGAGTAGTAGCATCAAGGTCGATGGAATCGACAATTTGAGGAAATCCCTCGAGATCGATTTGGATCTTGAACGAAGTCCATGGAATACACATCCGTTTTGCACCAACCGGATGGTGTCGGATCGCAGGCCGTAGTTTGGGCTTGGTCGGGAAGCTCAATGGTGTTCCTATAACCTAGGTGGTTTGGTCTCAGTACTCACCAAGAGTACGGGCTCTTAGCGGGTCATTTGGTGGTGGGTTGATGGTGGTGGTTGGTTGCCACCTTCCATGGTGAAAAGTGATGGATGTTACGAACAAAGGTCACGAAGAAGGGGATAGACTAAGAGAAGCTAAAAATGAGAAAATTTACTTGATAGGAATCAAGCAAAGAAACCTAAGCGAGGTGGACTACTAACTAGCTATTCTATTCCTCGGCGTGGCGCCAAAAACTTGATAACGCTACACGCGTGTTCGAGGTCAAGGAAACTTCCTTTCTTGAGCAAGTTTTATAACACCTGGGCGATGAACCTAATCGTTGTAGTGTAGTAATTAGGGTAAGCCACGGTATTGATATCGTTCTCTAGGGAATAGGAATGCTAGTGAGAAGTTACTACGCTAAGGTTGAGGTTGAGGAAGATTATTTTTATCTTTTATATTTTTTAGAAATGGAAAAGGTACGAATCTCGGTATTGGATTTGGGGTTGGTATTGCTACCGATTACTCTACTATTATCTAATTATCTAAGCTAAGGTTGTGATAGTCTATGTCTAATTAATGTGTACTCGTATGATAGTTTAAAGATGTGTTTACTTAGGTTTTACTACTCCTTAATTATCTCCTATTGATGGTTGATTTGTCACGTCCTTATTCCTAGTTGCGTTGTGATTCTAAGGCTATAGGTGCTTATTTCCCTAACTCTTTGAATTTACCAAAGGGTCTTGTTTACAAATCCTCTAGTGATTTATAGACGCCTACTCTACGTTGTCCTTGAATACTTTATCCTACAATTACCTAGATAATTATATTCTAAAGTTCACAAAGAAAAGTCAAGCATTAAGTACACAACGAATAATCTAGCGCACTCTAGATCATTAGTCAACTAAGATAAGTATCAACCAATCAATATTCAATAATTAAGTTTCATATTCCTAAGCAAACACACAAATAAATTAGCGGACATGGAGAACATGCAAGCATACACACAAATAATCAAAGACATAATTAAATTAATGAAGTAAATACTTATCTTGATGTATAATAGGGTTTAGAACCCTAAAATACTGCACAAGAAAGCCTTGGTTCGGTTTTAGGTTTTACTCCAAAGACTACCCTCTAAAACCGAAAAATTCGGATTCTATATATAAGATTACATACGCGACGGCGTCACCTTATGTTTCGTGGGACGCCGTCGTGTCGCCGCCATTAGGGTTTCGCCTTGGCCACGTAAACCTTCGGCGGCGTCACCTTATGACCGTGACCGCGCCCTTCAGCCCGACCGTCTTGGCGCATCTAGGCCGTCCCGAGTAGCGACGGCCTATTCCTTTAGAACCCGACGTCGTCCCTTGAAAACATGCAATTTTTCCTCGAGCCGTCATAAAATGCCTTACCGACGGCGTCGCAGATATCTTGATGACGCCGTCGCCTTATGTTTCAATGACTTTGAGTGTCTCGATTCGACTTTGGCCATTTTCTTCAGATATTCACGCCTTTTAGTCCAAATAAGCATCATTCCAACATTTTGCCTTCAAGAGACCTAAAAGTGAAAAGGAACGATATTAAGCAATAACGGATATAAAAGTGATCGAATAAGGGCTTAAATGACCCCTCAAAAAGGTACCTTTTAAAACCTTATCAATGTTAACCTATGTTGAAGGACTAGGTGCCTAGGATATGATTGTCAGGATTAGATGATTAGAGTTTGATGAACACATTATTCCCATGCCTTTACATGATCTGATTGTTATGTTGAATTGACTTTAATTAGTCGATTCTTGGTTATGGGTGATGTCGACCACCATATATTTGTATGTGTGTTCACTAACGTTTGCGGTATATTGGTTATAAGAATGTTCCCGATCCGGATCCCACAATAGAAGATGATTGGATGTCGAAAGGAAAGGGTAACTATATCTTGGGTTGACAAATGAAGAAACGGAGCTTAATTGGACTTCTATGGAGAGTTGGCATGGAAAATGCAACGTAAGAGGTCTCACCGCATCGCAGATGGTTTTCTTCATCGACAAATGAAGAAAGGGAGCTTAATTTGACCTCAGTTGGCATTAAAATGCAACGTAAGAAGTCTCACTGCATCAGCAGACGGTCCTTCTTCCAAGCCCTACATCAACAACAGAAGCAGCTCAACCACCTAATGTATCTTGTGCAGGAAAAGTAGTGGATAGTACCATTTTTCTAAAACTTGAAAAATATTGTTTTGAAAATGGAAAAATATTGTTTTGAAAATAAATCGGATTCAAAGTTTTGAAATCAACCGGACTTTATTTTGTCAAATCTTAAGTGATTTCAAATTAAATATTTTCAAACGATATTTCATCAAAAAGTCCGGTTTGTACAAAATAAGTGGTGATCTAAAGATTTAATGTTATGTCATGGTATGATTTTTTCTTTAGAATCAAGATCTTACAAAATGAAATTTTTTCTGTTCTTGTTTGATTGTGAAATTATTTTATTTTACTTAAAGATCTCTTAAAAACTATCATACCTGACACTAACAATTTTTAATGTCGAAAAACTGTTCCTTATCAGTCATTTTTCAAAATCAAATCTTGCCACGTCTTTCCCTAAAATTTTCTAAATAATTTAAATCAACTGGGATCACAAATATCAATTGGTTTGAAATTTTTGATCGGGGGAGAGATCATGATTTAAATCTCTTATCTGTTTTAATGGAATTGGTTTTAGTCCTTTAAAGGCACTCCCGCCTCCATGTGCCAAACGATTTCAAATATACAATGCACATGTTGAGGGAGCATTTATCAAAAACCGAAGAGCCTTTAAATCGAGCACATTTTCTCACATGTTTTTAAACCTTGTTAAATCACTTGGGATCCAAAATCTCAAAGGGTTTGATATTTTTGATCGGGAGAATTTGTGATTTAATAATGAAATTTGATAAAGGTGATCGTTTTGATTCAAATGTGCATCTTGCTCTCCCATATGTGCTAAGCGCTTTCGAATCTCGAAGCACATATTGAGGGGAGCATTTCAAAAGAAAATAAACTATCAAGGTACAAAGATTTAAATGTTTTATCAAAAGGTACATTGATTGATTTTCTAAATGGTTTTCTGTATGGCAATGCAATCGTGGAAGTACTTCAAAAACCTCTTGCCTCTATGTGATAAAATGATTTCAAATATCCAACGCACATATTGAGGGGGGGAATTTACCAAGAAAATCAAAAGGCTTTTTCGAAGGAAATTGTGATCAAGAAATTTATTCAAAGAACTCTTGCCTCCATGTGCTAAACAATTTATAAAATCATATGCACATGTTGAGGGGGAGCATTTCTAAATGATCAAAACAATTAAGGTACAAAATGCTTTGATATTATATCACAAGTACCTTGATTTTTTTTTCAAATGATTTTCAATTGGTTTATGGAAGAATGAACTGTGCGAAAAGACCGACCATTTTACTTTATGCATGGAGTTATAAGGATGGTGAGGTTAGGTATTAGTTCCCACGATCCACCGAGCAGGAGGGATCTACCTAGGACAATCCACTAGATAGTGTAGAGTCCTTAGGTATGATGAAAAAGGAGAAAATGAGAAATGGGAAGAGTGCGGTGAAGCAGCTAGAACTGAACAAACCCAACAAGGTTCTAGTAATGAAATTTGAGTAAGCTTGAAGGGTTGAAGAATGAAAAGAAATGAATGTGAAAAGGGTGAAAAGAAATAGCCTCCATTTATTCAATCTTAGGGCGAAACGGGTTCAATACATATACTCTTGGTTGTTACCAAGGTAACACCGGTATTGAAGACAAGACGTCATGGACCCAATGGACGCATCGCACTAAACTTCCCAAGCTACTCAAGTTCCTCTTTAAAGGGCTTGTTTCATTCTCACGGGAACCTTCATAATCTATCGACTTTCTCTAGAGATTGTTGATATTGAAGAAGGAGACCCTCTCACTAGTCTCGACATAGGATCCAAAGTGCACTATTGAGTCTAGAGCCAAGAGATCATCCACAATATCTCATTAGGACACATAATTCATGAAGACTTGCTGTTTTACACAATGTGGAAAGTAAGTATATATTGAGAGTCCTACGCATTATCCTTGTGGTATTGCCAGAACATCCGAGTGATATGTAAAAGTATTCACGATGAAGATGGAAATCCTTCTAAAGCCAACATCTAACAAGCCCTTGGTGGGTGACATGTGAGATCTTCTCGTAAGATCAAACTTGTGACAACTCGGATAGAAAGCGATGGGAGATTCAATCTTGAATCAACCTTGGTCTAGGAATGGAATTGACGAATACTTTTGGAAAACCGTTCGATGTGCAAATCTTCTTTTCTCTAGCACATCGAATGTGTATTTATGTTTTCAAACACAAAAGTATCTCGATTGAAAAATACTTTTGGAAAACCGCCGATGTGCGAATCTCTTCTTTTATCTAGCACATCGAATGTGTACTCTTTCAAATATAAAGGTATTTATGATTGAAAATTGATCTTTCTCATAAAACCTTCGTCGTATTGCAAAACTCTTTCTTCTAAGAAATACGCGATTGTTTTTCAAATCATTTTTCATCAATCGGTGAATCTCAATTATTTGGTTCACTCACTCCGTGTTGTCTTCTTTGAGGCGTTCCGGTTTGAGAACGACTAGAAACATTGCGAAACCCCGTCAAGGAGATTCTTGAATTCTACACGATCACGGGCAAGACTTGTCCGATCAACGGGGAACCGTGGGCGTGTACCTCAATTCAACAAAAGTGATCAAAGACACTTTCGTATGTTTTATTGCTAAATGTTGTTTGCGGTACATTTGAACGGTTCTACCGATCGAATTGAGAGTCAATCCAAAGCGCATGCTCACAAAGATCCACACTTAATTGAAGAAATCATGGTGGTGCATATCTACATAACACGGTTTTGATATTTTATACTATGCTTCGCTACACCGCTGCAAATATCATGAACCGGTAAAAGCTTCGCTACTCGATGGAAAGATGTCATGATTCAAAAGTGTGAGCATGTCAGTCCAAAAATCACAACATCACATAAAGGCAACACAACTATGGATAATCCAGAGAGATTTACTGTGGCTAATGATCTCAATGAAAGCTCGAAGATCATCAAGATGTGGATCAGTTAAAGGCCTCCACTGAAAGTACAAAACTATGCGGACTTTGAAGTAACACTGCTAAAGCACAAGATTGCGGATTTGAAGAATTGAAGTCTACGAGCTCAAGAACGAAGTCAAGAATAGAATGCTAGGATTCAAAATATAAATCATAAGGTGACCTCCCTTAGGGGGAGATTGTTAGGAATTGGAAATTCCATGTTAAAGTGTCGGTCACCCCAATTAAGGTCTAGCATATGTTAGCTCGTAGATGTGTCGGTATTTACGTTATTTAGTAGTTAGTTAGTTAATTATTAGCATAGTTTAGTTTAAGTAACACCGTGGAGGAAGGACGGGTCTTTACCCACTTGTATGCACGATCCACAATCCGAAGGAGGACGTGTAGTATGTAACTATAATACCTCTACCTCCCAAGGTGAGGTTGGACCTTTCACTCTAATATAACTTTTTCTCTTTTGTTTACTC
Source organism: Chrysanthemum lavandulifolium (assembly GCA_022545495.1). NCBI lineage: Eukaryota > Viridiplantae > Streptophyta > Magnoliopsida > Asterales > Asteraceae > Chrysanthemum > Chrysanthemum lavandulifolium. Next base: position 53,610,996 of record CM040245.1, read on the forward strand.
TCTCTCTCTCTCTCTAGAAAGGCTCCCACTCTACTTTCTCTCTCTAGAACTCTAAACTATACGCCCCATTTGTGTTATGATATGATGTGTTTATGAAATCTAAAATGTTACAAAACTAACACATTGTTTTGAGAAAAACGTGTGAAAAGTAATAATATGAAAAATAAAGAGTAAGAGAAGAGAAGAATTCTCTTCTTAGCTCCCCTTGACGGGTGCTTCCCTTTGTTGAGGGCGTCAAGTAATTAGGAAGACTAAGCTAGTGGTTTGCAATTATGTTTGCAAATGGTTTTATCTTTTTGACAAAAGTGCTCCCCCTTGACGAGTAATCCCCTTTGTGAGGGCGTCAAGTAATAAAGAAATCTTAAGTGAAAGTATTGCAAGCGTTTTTGCAATAGTTTTGCTTTGACGAAAAGCTTCCTCTTGTTGAGGGTGTCAAAGTCTTCATGTGTAATTTGAAAATATACAAAACAAAGGTTAGAAAGCAAGTATATGATGCATAATTTCCTGCAAATGAGACTCAAATCAGTAATAAAAGTGTTTCTGTTGCACGGATCCCACGGTTCCTCCTTGTGAGGGATCCGTATAGGCCAAAATGATGGATCCGTATACCTAGATTCTCATGATAGCAATGTGGATGTAAAAAGTGATGTTAACATCAAAATAAGTTATTTATTAAGGCACCAAACATATTCTTATAACCACATAGCATACAACATGTAATATCATTCAATAAAACGAGAGAAATGATGTACATAACTCTAAAACTAAGAAAATGATCCGAACATGAAGTATGATTCCTAACCCATCTAAGTTTAAACTTAATACTAGAACACCACTTGAATTCCTAAGCTTAAGGATGTTTAGGTTTGTTGACCTCATCGAAACATTCAATGAGGTGATAAAACATGAAACGTAGTTCGTCACGTACTTCATGTACTAAACCTTCAACATGTTGACAATGATAACAATCTTTGTCATGGCTAGGAAATGGTGGTGGTAGAAATGGAGTGGTTTGAGATGGAAGGTTGGATGGAGGTTCCAAAAAAGAAGGAGGGATTTATGGTGGCATGTTTGATGAAGTTGGAGGTGGTCCAACCAAGGATGAAGGTGGTGGAATATGTGTTGAAGATGGTGGTAGAGAGGTATCAACTTCCATGTGATCCGGTTGTTGTTGATTCCTCATAATACAAAATGGAATATTTGAGGGTGATGGAGAAAGGGATACGGGTGTTAGTGTTGTTTCAACACCAAAGTTTTGTTGTTGAGCTATTTTCTCCATTGAGGAGAATGTTGGCAATGGTGGTGGGTGAGATGGCCTAGAAGGTAAGTCCTCTAAGTTGTAGAGGTGTGGAGATGAGAGTGGAGTGGTGAAAGAGATAGCTCTAGGTACTAGAGGTGATGATTTAGTGGAGGTAGGGGTGTTTGGTTTAGGAGGTATAGTAGTGTTTGGCAGAGGTAGTTTTGTGGGAACAATTCTTTTGGGAATTGGTTTGATTGGTAGAGTTGGTTGTGAGGGAATTCTAGTGTTTGGGGCTTTAATAGGTGATGATTCGGTTGAACAGATTTCATGAACAACCCGAGCAAGTTTCTTGGGAGGTCCTTTGGTAGATGAGTTAGCACTAGGAGCTTTTCTCATGATGAAATGATAAATAGATCGTGAAATAAGGGCTTTTAGTTGCTGAGAATGAGGTTGTGAATGGTAATTTGGAAGTACCAACAAAGAGGTTTATAAAGGGAATGAGTTAGTAAGTGAATTTAAAGCTTAAGCCACTAAGATCCTTCAAATTGCAATGATTTGCATGCACAAGAGTCAACTACAGAGTTGTGCTGATCTAGGACGTCAATTAAGACAAGGTGGAGTGTTTAAGTTAACAAGAAGAGCTTGAAATGATTGTTTTAGCTTAGTCTATGCAGTCGGTTCCTACGGTTCCCTCAAATGAGGGATGCATCTAGGCTAAACCTAGGGATCTGGCTCTCAGCAGTCAAAGAAGAGGAAGATGATGTTTTGTAAGGTCTAGTACCTACACATCTTGAGTGTTTTCAGTCTTCTCGGGTGTCTTAAATGATATGAGACTTAAATGATCAAGTGAAATGAGTGAGGGTAGCTAATGATTGTCTTTTATAGAAAGAAATGGGGTTTTATGAGCACCAATGGGTGATCAAGGATGACACTAAAAATTTTGAGAGTGTCAAGTGGAGATCCTAGAGATCAGTTAGTAACTTAAAAGAAATTTAGAAAATTCCTTAAAAATCATAATAAATGAAAAACTAGTTTTTAGCTATTTTGAGGTAAAGATGACTAAAATCCATTTGCTAAAATTGAAAGAAATGTCAAGCTAGGTTTTTTGAGATGAGACAATCAATGTGTGAGCATTGGAACGGAAATGTGGTGAGTTTTGATGAAACGATAAATCAAAAACACCTTGAAAGTGATCCTAAGTTAGTTATGAGTGAATGTGAGACCAACTGAGCGTGAGGAAGACTTAAGTGATCCTAAAGTATCATGTTTTACCTAGTATAATAAGGTCTGGAAGATTGGAATGATGTGAAAGAGTAAAACTCCTATTTCTTTATATCTGGATCCCACGGATCCTTCATATGAGGATCCGGCTAGTTATAGCTCAGGGATCCGGCAACTGCTGAGCAGTATCTTCACAGATAATGTGCAAATTTTGCACTAGGTGTAGCATACTAAAACTAAAGGTTTCTCTGTAAACATACATCAGTATAAGCAAGATTAAACAATATATAACACACAACGTCAACCTAAAGATGAGTAATTATGATAACAACCAAACATTAGGATAAAAGTAACAAAGTAAGTCTAGCACAATCATGAGCATACATTGTTTAATAATCATAAAATTTCTAAAATAATTATAAACATAATGTCTCTTTTGTCAATCTCTTCACTTCTTCTTTCCCGAATTCATGAGGTAGTGAGTTAGGCATTTGATAATCTCCTTTGTTTGCTTGAATTCTTCAGACTCATTTGGAAGAGTGGGAAGTTGTTCATAGTAGGTCATGGGGTCGATTTGGAAGTTAGAAACGGGATCGAATTCATCTTCTTCATCTTTGTTCGAAGAGTCCGAGAGAGCACGAGGCCTTTTCCCATTGATCATGATTCGTTTGGGAGGTTGTTTGGTAAGTGGTACCATAACATGGTTAGCAAGAAAGTGATCATAGGAAATAGGAGAAGGTTGCATTATACTAACATACTCACGGAGTCGTGTTAGGAGCATACCATAGGTAAGTACCATGTTATTGACTTTAAACACACCTACCATTATTTTAACCATGTAATAGGCAAGATTAAATGGTCTTTGGTGGATGAGACAATAGATCATTTGGACAAGACACACATTGGGATGGTCTTTGTTCCCAACCAAGCAAATGACATTTCTCTAAGGATTTCTTCCACTTTTTGTAAACGGGAATTATCTCGGAGAGTTCCATTTGAAAGGGATCACGATGGATGAGTTCTTTGTTGCGGTTGAGACGCGATTGGTCGACTCTTTTCTTGAAGATGGTGTCTGGAACAACTATGGGGTCATCGAGAGGAGTGTGATAGATAGGTTTGGAGTCTAGTGAGAAGGATTGAGCGGCTATTGACCAATCTTGGGAATACATACAAATTCCTTCACATGGTATGCGAAGGATTTGTGCAAATGTGTTGAGGGGTAAGGTAATGTTTTGGTTGTTTATAATGAAAGTGATTGAGATACTTTCATCATTGTTTCGAACAATCCTAACACTCTTGTACAATTCAAAGATAACGACCGGACAAATTTGTTCATCAATTTCTAAGAGACAATCAAAGTTGATTGCCGAAAAGACTTGATGAATGTCGGTGTTTTCAAGGAAACATTCCTTAACTACACGACCTTCGTGGATAAGTCGTTTTTCTAGCTTTTTAAAGATTTTGCGATTGGTTTTTGAAAGTCCTTCTTTTCGATAGTATCTAGAAAGGTAGTGAACGCTGTCATGGTGATCTTGTTGGGTAGCTTTAGGCATGATTGATCCTAGAAAACAAATATTCCAATTAGGTAAAATTTGTCAAGATGGGTTTATGGTTTTGATTTGTATTAACAATGTTGTTTTGAAAACCTTTAATTGTATAGAACCTTTTTGTCATGAAACCAATTTTATGATACCTAAGTTTTCAATTGGTGATAAATTGAAGCTTTAATTGAAAAGTCTAAAAACCATAAACCCTAGAATGAAGATGATGATAAATAGAATATATGAGTGTAATTACTTACAATGATGTTTAAGAATGAGATGATTGAGAGTATAAAGCCCTATGGAGGTTGAAGCTGAGATTAGGTCGTTTTTGTGTTTGTAGAAAAAGGGAAAAATGGATTATTTTGGGTTTTGAAAAACGTATAGCTGATGTATGTGACACGGTTCCCCCGGATCCTTTGTTTTAGGGATCCGGCTAGTACAACTTGTGGGATCCGGGGATGCAGACAGAAAAATGAAGTATTTGGAATTATTCTTTTTACTTGTAATAAGTTATACAATAACTTATTTTGAAAAAGAGCTTGTAGAATGAGGTTCCTATTTGAATAGACGTTTGGCCAAGGTGTTTTGATGGTTAATTGATTATAAGTAATTTAACCATCAAAGGTCTATTTTATGATGATGGCGTAGGTTTGATAATCTTTTAGTATTTTTAAGAGAATAAAAAAGGAATACTATTCCCGATGATGAGTAAGTAAGGAAAGTAGTGAAGAGAGACTTTTTAGAGACTTACGACTTTTGAAGTTAAAGTCCTAATTCATATGTTCATATAGTTTTATTAGACTATATTTATATGCATGGTTTTTATCATAAAAGAAAGACACATATCATTAACATATTCATATAAGAGTACTAAAAGTAAAGATCAACTAGTTTATGGGTAAAGAACATACCTCTAAGCTCTTTTTATGTTTTTCGAAACCATAGACCCGAAATACTTCATGAGCATTTAAAGTAATCCATTGTACTTAGTAGAAGTAGGTTGAGATTACTTTTGAGTTCTTTCTTGGGTGTTGGCTTCATTTTTCTTTGGATAGAGATGAAGTCTTTGGAAGAATCCTAGCAAGGAGATTTCTTAAAGAGAAATTGTTGAAATAATCTATCACTATCTAACATTAAAAAATTTGTTTTAAAAGATTTCTTTCTTTGTAGTTTTCAATCATACATGGATCGTATCAAGTCTTTAAAGTACAATATACTCCAAGAAACTTGGTAACGAAGCTCTGGTACCAATTGTGGAAAACTAGAAGGGGGTTGAATAGTTTTACCGATTAAAACTTCGTTTTCAAATATTTAGATCAACTTATGTCAATCTATTTAATGTGTGTATTGGATGATGATAGATAAAGCATATAAACAAGTAATGCAAAGATAAAGAGTAAGGAACACAAAACCACGACACGAGTATTTATAGTGGTTCGGCTACAAGGACACCTTCGTAAGCACTACACAACACAAGCTCCTTAATGTGGCGGAGAAGCCTTCACAATGTCGCCTACTCTTTATCCGGTATAAGGCTAGACACCGGGTTCTTCCACGACGTAGAATCAAACCTATCACAACGTTGCCTACACTTTATCCGATACAAGGCTACATACCGAGTTCCATTACAAAGGAGGAACTACTACCCAACACTACACAACTAACCAAAAGGAGACACACTCCTTATTACAACATCATAAGGATATCACTATCCTTTAACCCAAACTAACTAACTTGTACATCGATGCACCATATCGAATGTACTCCATTGGCACCTTTCACTAATGCCTTCGACTTGACCCTTTGGCACCTTTCACTAGTGCCTTCGACATGACTCTTTGGCACCTTTCACTAATGCCTTCGACACGACCCTTTGGCACCCTTCACTAATGCCTTCGACTTGACCCTTTTGGCACCTTTCACTAATGCCTTCAACACAACACTTCTAAGGAGGGAGGAAAGAACTATCAACAAGATAACTTCAGTAGTCTTAATGATGACGAAGCTTGGCAACTCTTGGACTTGAGCTTGCTCGACTTCAAGAGGTGGTGATCTCGCCTTTAAGAGGAATCTAGAGAATCACACAAGCACAAAACTACATAGAAAGATCCTTTGGATCAGAGGTTAGAGATATCACAATACTAAGAGAGAGTATGTGTAAAAAGGGTGAGTTGAAAGATAGAAATGGCTCAATATTTATAGGCAAATTTCTCTACTGTTCCCCGGTTCCCACGGATCCCTCCCTAGAGGGATCCGGCTAGTGCAATCCAAGGGATCCGGCAGTTGGGTCAGCTTAAGTCTGGATTTTGGGTTGCAAACCGGGTTATGGGTTATACAAGATGCAATGTATCTAGACATTGGGTCTTGGGTCATGGATCATGGATAATACCCAACATGACTTCATGCATGATATCATGCAATGGGTCATGGGTTATGGGTCAAGCTCCATGGGTATGGGTCATGGGCTTTGGGTTTTACCCAACAATATTCAATGTATCTAGTCAATGGGTTAATGTAACACCCCCAATTTTGAGATACGCAGCGGAATTCAAACTGGTGTTACTTCATGGCACAACAAATCATAACAATAGAAAAGCGATCTCTAAAGAGTCGTTTAAAAGGATTTATCATTCAAATTATTCAAATATATCGAGTTTACAAAATAGGTCCCGATTGGTTCCATTGTTTACAAAAGACATCAATATAAAGTCTTTGATGTTTTATGAATGATAAAATATTTATAGCCTTCTTGATCTAGTCCTCGCTCTTCCGTACGACTTCCGACATTATGGACACGAAATACATGCTTAAAATCACAACACAAAGGTTGAGTGAAATTCATAGAGTTTGTTAAATGGTTGAACACATTATGTTGGTAGTGTGAGTTAATTAGACTCACACCAATGTTTTGAAAACAAAACAGCTTATTATTCACTAAGCATCATGCAATCAAGGCGTTAACTTGTCATCATATAATAGTAACCGATGCCCCAAGTAGGTAAAATTTGCCGCTTTACGATGTACTCAAATATAGTGCGTTTGTTTACGGATCCGGTCAAACAAACGGGATTAAATCAATCGATAGATCTATCCACAATATTCGCGCCACTTCACTCGTGATTAATGATTCATGATTTAGGGACTTAAGATTGGCAAATCGCGGTAACTTAGTGCAAGTAAAATAATCGATAAGTATAGAATTTGAAAGCAATGTGTTGGTTTAAAATAAAGCATGTATCTCCCCCAAGGGTTTGTAAAACAATTAAGTAATAGAAAGTGGGGCTATGAACTCACCGTAGTGTAAATGATGTTAAGTACTTTAACGGATGATGGATAAGTAGGAAAACTCCTACGTTCAACCTAGAAATGAAATGTTGCGTCTTAAGTTTGGAATAATGTTTTAGGAAAACATAAACCATTCTATATATATTTATATGTTGATCATGATGTAGTACATGGTTTTTGTGTATGTTGTTTATAGAAATGGTCTAGTTGTGAAAACATGTTTAGTTTATAGATATCGTACTACCGTTCGGGCCATCATAATTCAGAGGTCATGCAGTAAACGTTCGAGGAGCTAGGACACTTTAATTCGTAAATCCAGCAACTCGTCGATACATTTTACTCAAATGAAACCCCTCACATGAAGCTCCCTACTATTGTAGCACTTAGTAAATACAACATATGTTTTGAGTGAAGATTGTTATAACATAAAGTTTATCATGTTTTAATAACAATCTAGTTCTTACAAGTTCTCGTTGTTTTCATAAATATAATTACCATAGTTAATCGGTCTTGGGCAAACAAGCCTTGAGGCTTTAGCCCATGGCCTTGCCGACTTTGGTCTTGACTACCATGGTCTTGAGACTTAGCTTTGACCTTAGCCGTAGCCGTGGTCTTGGCTTATGGCCATTAGGCCTCTTGGTTTGCTTTTAGTTGTGACAAAAGTATAGTTATGAGACTATATTCTACTGGTTCTGTTTTGAAATATTTTGGCCTATTTATGCGTTTTCAAGGTCCGAGCTTCTTTTTTATTGAAGGAAAACGTCGTTCCGGACAACTTTCGTGTTTTAACTTATCTTGAATTTTTCAGATTTTTCTAAGTCTGTTTGCTATTTTTCTTTATTTAAATCAATTTTTAAGCCTTTTTAATTAGTATTTAATACAAATAAATCGAAAAGTTTCAAAAATAATTTTTCATTTTTCTTAAGTTAAGATAAATATAAAAGACAAAAAATATTTTTCAGTTTTTCTTAGTTAAATTTGTATTTTTAAGCAATTTAAGTAGTCTTAAATAGTTTTAATTCCAAGAAAATACAAAATATTCGAAAAATACAAAATAGTTTTGAAAATTCTCTTTATTATTCTAGATTTTTCCAAGTCAAAATTTTATTTTTCTAGCTTTATTTCATATTTTCTTGTATTTTAGGTTATTATTAAATAGTTAAAAATAGTTTTTAATTAATAATAATTAGAATAATAGTTGTAAAAATAATTTTCTTTTTCTAAAAATTTCTTTTATCATTAGGTTTGTAAAAATATCATTTTCATATTTTTAGGATTAAAACACTTGAGCTTCACATTTTCTTTTGTACGTCACGTAGTTTTTTTAATTTAAGTTTTAAAACAGAAAAATCAAAAACATCATTTTGCAAATAGTGATAGCATTTATTTAATATAGTTTATCTTTTTAATTTCTTTTAATTTGCATTTAAGCTTTTGTAGTTTATGTACTTTTTCTGTAGTTATAATAATTCAAACTTCTTTTCCGTTCAAATCATCTCGATCACTATTCGTTTGGTGATTCTTCGCATAGCTCGCTGGGACATAACGACCCGGGGAAACACTATACTCCCCTGATCTTCATTGCATTTGTGCTTAAACTGTTTTAAGTTTCTTACGGCCGACCATTCACAGTGGCGGCCAGTGTGAAAACTTGACGGTTTGGTACGAATCACTAACCACCGAGTTCTTTCACACCTTAGGTGAACTACACCTTCACAACGTCGCCTACCCTTTATTAGGTACTAGGCTAAGTACCTAGTTCCATTGCAATGGAGGAACTACTACCACACTACACCAACGACTAATCCCAAAGGAGATCTACTCCTTTACAACATCATCAAGGACATCAATATCCTTGGATCTAATGCTAGTCTATCTAGTACATTGAAACACACCATATCGAATGTACATCTAAGGCACCTTTCACTAATGCCTTTGACTAGATCTACAAGACATCTTTCACTAATGTCTTGTGTCTTCACTTCTAAGCACCTTTCGCTAATACTTCTTGTCTTGACTTCTAAGCACCTACCATAAGTGCTTATCCTATAGACGATAGATACCCTTCACTAATATCTTCGTCTTGACGCTTGAGACATCTTTCACTAATGTCTTCAACACTACACTTCTTTGAAGAAAGAAAGAGATCATCAACAAGAGGACTTCAATAGCCTTGATGATGAGGAAGCATGGCAACTCATGGACTTGAGTTTGCTCGACTTCAAAGGTGGTGATCTTGCCTTTAAGAGAAACCTAAAAGATCACACAAAGACAAAACTACAAACATAGATCTCTTGGATCTAAGGTTAGTGAGATTTAACTCAGGGGAGAAGTATGTTAGAGAGGGGTGAGGTATAATGAAGAAATGGCTCACTATTTATAGAGGAAAAATCCTACTGTTTTCCCGGATCCCACGGATCCCTACCACAAGGGATCCGGCTAGCACAAAGCTAGGGATCCGTGGTCCGCTCCTCTTTGCCCATAGGTATTTTTGGTTATGGGTTATGGGTTGATCCATGGTTTTCATTCTAGATACAATGTATCTTAAGGATACAATGAACTTGGTTAAGTGGTATATATAAAACCATGGATCAAAAACCATTTGCTAGTATTTACCCATTTAGTATATACTTGTATTTACCCAATTTAGCATACACTTAGTTTTTACCCATTTTAGTATACTTAGTTTAAGTATATGTTTAACCCAATATGTAAACACTAGTTGTTTGTACATATGTATCTAAATCATAAAATCACTTATACTTGTTTTAGTGTTTTATGTGAAAGCGTAAGTGTGTTAGAAAACTATTAGTTCAAACCATTTACGATTTTATTTGTTTCCTTAAATGATCTTACTTTTGTTATCGACAAAACATTGAAGATCGTAAAATATAAATAAACGTTTTTACGGCTTATTTGTATTAACAATCTCCCTTTGTTGATGACAAAACATAAGATTATTTTAAGGAAAAGCTAAAATTAGTAAAGTTTGAATTTGTAGTTTTTACTTTCTTCTCCCCTTTTGTCGAAACAAAAGTGTTTGAAAGAAAGCAACACATCGCTTTTAAGAAAAACATGTGAAAGGAAAGAAAAAAATAGAGAGCAAGTAACGGGAAAGGATCTCGTCATTACTCCCCTCGACGAGTCCATCCCTAAGTAAGGCGTCAAGAAACTAATTCTATTCTAGTTCATTTGCAACTAACTTATGCAAAAGATTACGTCAATGTGATGGTGTGCCCCTAGATTATTGCAATATTTGCAACGGGAAGTTATGAAATTTAAATTAAAGGTTGCAAGTAATTTTGCAACGATCGTTTTGACACCAAGCTCCCCAGCTTTAGGATGTTAAATTCTTTATGTGTTAATTGAATAAGCGCAAAACAAGGGTTAGAAAACAAGTATAATTCACAATTTCCGCAAATGTGATTTAAGAGAGAAAAAAAAAAAACTTTCGACTTCACGGATCCGGTTCCTCCTAGTAGGGATCCGTCAAGGCAATCTTGAGGATCCGTCTCGTGATGACTAAAAATCAAGAAAGGTGATATAACAAGTAATGTAATCACATAAATGAGATATGAATACATATTCTCAGAAAAATAACAAGTAGCATGTAATTCCTATTTAATAAAACAAGAGTTATGATATACATGACTCTAAAAATAAGAAGATAGACAATACATGACTAGGAATTTCTAGACTATCTAACGCTTGATGCTAGGACACCACTAAAATCTTCTAGCTCAAGTTTTGTTTAGGTTTGATCTCGTCGAAACGTTCGAGGAGATGATAGAACATGAAACGTTGGTCTTCTCGTACTTCATGTATCAAACTTTCAACATGTTGACAATGATAGCAATCTTTGTCATGGCTAGTAGTGGTGGTGGAGGAAATAAAATGGCTTGATGCGAAGGATCAAGTGAAGCGGCTTCGGGGCTTCAAGCGATGAAGGGATTGGTGGAGGTGCATTTGAGAATGCCTCGACCAAGAATGATGGTGGTGGTAAGGAAGTGTCAACTTCCATATGGTCGGGTGGTTGACTTTGATGATTTCTCATAATCCATATAGGATTATATGATGGAGACAACGAAAAGGAAGCCGGAGCAAGTGTTGACTCAACACCTTGATTTTGAACCATTATTCCTCCTAATGAGGAGAATGTTGTCGTGAGCGGATGAGACGGCCTAGGAGGCAAGTCCTCTAAATTGTAGAGGTGTGGTGATGATAGTGGTGAAGTAAATGAAATATTTCTAGGAACCAATGGTGATGGTTTAGTGGAGATGATATTGTTTGGCCTAGGAGGTATGGTGGTGTTAGGCATAGGTAGTTTTGTGGGTACTATCCTTTTAGGAATTGGTTTGATTGGATGATGAAGGATTCTCTCATTTGTTGGTTTGACGGAGATGATTCGGTTGAGGAAATTTCGTGTATAACACGAGCCTTTTCATGGGTGGTTCTTTGTTGGATAAGTTACTACTTGGGGTTTTCTCATGATGAAATGATTTCAAGGGCTGAAAGTTAGAGTGAGTGATGACTATGGAGGTCCTAACAAGGTGGTTTATAAACTAAGAGATTTCGCAAGAGCATTTAAGCTTTAAGCCACTAGATTCATTGGAGTGTGATGATTGACATGCACAAGAGTCAACTTCGAGGTTGGATGATCTAGGAACTCATTTAAGATGAGATGGAGTGTTTGAGTTATAAAAATAAGTTGAAATGATTGTTTTAGAAATATTTGACCTATCTTGTCATCCGGATCCCACGGTTCCTTTCTCGTAGGATCCGTCTAGGCTAATCCTAGGGATCCGACTATCGGTAGCTATGAAGGAGTGGAAATGATGTTTCTAAAATCTCAAACCTATAACATCTTGAGTGTTTCAGTCTTCCTAAGTGTCTTAAATGAAGGGTGCTTAAGTACTTGAAGGTGGTGAGTGATGTAGCTAATGATTGTCTTTTGTGGAAGGATTTGGAACTTTCATGAGTACCAATGAATGAGCAAGGATGACACTAAATAGGAGAGTGTCAATTGAAGCTAAATGATCCTAGAGATGAGGTTGTGACTTAGGATTGTGTTTTGGAAAATATCCTAATGGTTTGAGATGGGAAAACTAGGATTTGATCAACTTTGATCAATTTTGAGGTGAGATTGATTTATGATCAATTTTGTTATAAAAGATTTTTTAACCTAGATGTGAAGGGTAAAAATATGAAGTGTGAGTTTTGAGAGCGGAAGAGTGATGGATTAAAACAAAGTGATAGATCTATGAATATCTTAGAGTGTGTTCTATGTGAGTTGGAGCAGTAGGAAAGATCAACCTATCTTGATAAAGTCTTAATCTACCTTAAGACACTATGTTTAGCTTAGTGTGAGGTGTTCTAAGGATGTGTTTGACATACAATGCTTGCAATTGCATTTTCTGTTTTGTTGGATCCCACGGTTCCCTAGATGTAGGGATCCGTTTAGTACAACATTTGAGATCCGTCTATCGCTAGATGCAGACCTTTACTAAAGGTATGCAATGATCTTGACAATGCATTATATTATAAGTTTTATTTAAAGGAGTTCTAAAACTAGGATATCAAATGTAAGATGTTTTATTTCATGAAAGAAATAGGATTACATTGATAAATAATGAGTAGAGTAGAATTGATCCTATTTGACTATTCTAGGTTCCTTGAGTGTCTTCGCTAGGAGGATCATTATGTGATTGATGGGTATTGGTGGAATCAAGAATGAAGAAAGTCTTCATGAGAGATATGTTTAAGCGGTTCCATCATCTTATTCACAAAATGCGCATAAACGGACTTTGAAATTGAGGATGGAAGTGCATAACATTAATGATAGGCGTGTCAAGAACATTCCATAAGGATGAGTTTATTCTTGGAGCCTTGAAGATTTGCAATTACCTTGCGAAGAAGTAGGCGAGATTGTATGGTTGTTGTGTTAGCAAACAAGACAACATGTGAGCACAACAAGCGGGAAGAATATCTCGATTTCTAAGACTCCAAACATTTTCACGTAGAATGAGAGCAAGAGGCTTGTACTCTTCTCGGATATCCCATGTATGGATAATGTTTGGATTGGAGTAATATGGTCGAGGTTTGCATATTATGCGATTTAAATCTTCCGGAGAGGTATGTGTGAACAATATGGACTATTTTCTTCACGAAAGTTGAAGAGAGAATCAAGAGACCAATCTTGGTGAAGGCACTTTGTCCATGATTTGGAATCCGGAGAATGTGAGCAAAATGCCCAAGGGTTAGGGTGAACTTTTAGTTTTGATGTAAAACCAAAGAGATGAGAGAGCGATCCTCGTTACGAACGAGTTCGACTTGACGAAGAATTCCATTATGAACCTTGGACATATCTTCTCATTGATTTCAAGAAGACATTATAGTCCTATGGCTCGGAAGGAGGTATTGATACCTTCTTCGAATTGTAGAGAGGTGTCTACACGTCCTTCATGGAAGTGACGGTTTCGAGATTATTGAACCCACGGACATGATTGCGGTGTGTTGGGCTCAAGGAGATGTTTGGGGTGTAGACGCTAGTGAGTGAAAAATCAAACTCGTATTCATGCGTCATAGTTGAACCTATAGAAGTGATGGGTTAATAGGAGGTGATGTTTATGGTAAACCTATAATAATCTAACGTTTTTACTAGATTTTATTAACAATGGTATTTAACACTTAACTAACTCATGGTTTTGAAATTCTAGTAGATTATTACTTTTAGAAAGATTGTGGTTTTTAATCTTGCATGAAAACTGTTTTCGATGGGGACGGATCCCACTTCCTTTACAAAAGGGATCCGGCTAGTATATCTTCCGGATCCGTGGATCCGTAGTAATAGACACGATTTGATAAAGGTTTCACAGTTTTTATACCATGAGATATGTTTTATCCTACATTTTCTTTTAGCATGCATACATGACCTCTAATGTATCACAAAAATATAAAACATATAAATCAAAAGGAATGATAAACACATAATAGTAACCTAGATAAACTAGATTAATAATATTGCATTTCAATACTAAGGATGATACAAAGGATCGGGTATATGACCCCAATATAGATTAACAACACAAAGTAAATGTCTCCGTATGAGAACTTCATCATAGGGAACACAAGTGCGATGAGTGTTAGGGCGATGAGCACGAGTGCGATGTAAACCATGTTTATGACGGATCTTCTTGATTTCGATTGAGATGGAATGAGGAGGAAGATGAAGTTTTTGAATGAGAGGAAATTTTGAAATTGGAAGATTTGAAAATGAGGTTTTGATAAAGTGGTCGACGGTGGGAGTTTTTATGGGAATGAGGAATTTTTGAAATTGTGTTTTGTTTTATGGATTAAAAGAAACAAAACATAACTTTTATATACCATGACTTTATACGAGAAATAAAACACGTATGTGAGAAAAGGCTTTCTAATGAAGCTTCAAGTAAAACATGTAATTTGCACAAAAGATAATCATATAAATACCTAACTAGGTATACTTAATTATCAAGCAAAGTAAAAGGAAAATCATACCTTTAGCGCACTTAGGAATGTCTTTACAAATGACATAGCAAATGTCACTTAGACTATTCCCGCTCCTTTGCGTTTAAGATACCTTCTTAAGGAAGGTATTCTTGTTACCAAGCAACTCCTAAATCTTGGTGGGTATGAGCTTTGACTAATCAACATGACAAGGAAGATTAGTGTAATAAAAAAAATTAAATAAGAAAAATGTTGTTATCAAATCAACATCCAAACATATAATTTTAAAAGACATGGTGTTTGTTTTTATGAAAAAGCCTTCTTTGTAGTTTTCAATTAACCATGGATCGTATCAAGTTTTTAAAGTACAATATACTTAAAGAAACTTGGTAACGAAGCTCGATGCCAATTGTGGAAAACTAGAAGGGGGTTGAATAGTTTACCAATTAAAACTTCCTTTTAAACTATTTAGATTGACTTATGTCAATCTATTTGGTTAATGAGTGTTGGATGTTGATAAACAAGCATATAAGGATATGTAATGAAAAGATAAGAGTAAGAAGCACAAAACCACAGCGAGTATTTATAGTGGTTCGCTACAAGGACACCTTCCTTGCCTACTCCACTCCCCGAGTCACCTACTCGAGTTTGTAAACACTACACCAATCTCCTTATGGCGGAGAAGCCTTCACAACGCCGCTTAACCTTTTTCCTAGACAAAGCTAAATACCGAGTTCTTTCACACCAAGGCGAACCACACCTAACACAACGTCGCCTACCCTTTATACTTGCTAGGCTAACTCGATGAGTGTGTAAATACTCATCATTTTGTTAAATCTGAGCTAAAAACGTTTAAAATGCTCGAAATGCATCAAAATCTTGAAAATATTCCAAAGCGCATTTTATATGTTTCGATGCAAAATGTTTAAAATCGGATGAAAATGAGCTAAGTTTGCATAATTGGCGCTTCGGTCCCCAAGTTTCAAAAGTTGTCGAAATAGTCCCCAGCACCTAATTTCAAAAGAAAAATCACCAAAGGTCCTTTTAAAATCATAAGTTGTCAAAATTAGTCCTTTGGTGAAAAATATCAAAAGTTTTGAGAAATTACAAGTTTGGTCCTCCAAGTTTCAAAATTGGCAAAAATGGCCCTTGTAAATTTGAAAATGTCAAGTTTGGTCCTTGTACTATTGGAGCTTGTCACTTTTAGTCCCTTGGAGCAACTTTGCAGAATTGGCAACATTGGTCCCTGAATTTTCAGAAATTACAATTAGGTCCTTGTGTTATTAAACCCTTTAAACCCTTGTCATTCCCTTTTTGGACCCTGCCAAGCCATGTGACCCCCCTGTAATTTTGACCCCCCTTCATAATATAATAGCCAGTCAAATATCTGGTCAAACCACCCAACCTCGCGCCTTTTTCTGTCTTCTCCCACCCACTAGCCTGCAACACTCAAGCTCCCATTCCCCCACTCCACTCATCCACTCCACTTATCCATCCACCTCAACAAACCTCCAAGATACATTTAATGCACCCCTGTCCATCTCACTCAACCCCAACTGGATAAAAGCAATTTGGCGCCAAAATTTGATCAAACGGCTAAAAACTTCTTAAGCCATCCAAGGGTTCAGATTTATGGTGGGAACTGTTCAGAGATGAGAGAGAAGAAGTTTGGTGTATAAAAGAAAGCTAGAGGAAGAGAAGAAGTAGTAGATTTTTAGTTTAAAATTTCCCTTATGTCGTTTTTTTTATAAATGTCTTAGTTTAACTTAAAAGTTGTAATATTTTGTTTCTATGTATCAAATTAAGGTTATTTTATCATTATAAACTATTATCAAGTATCAATTCAAGTGTTTGTTCACATTTCATATTTTATGTCAACTATTGCAATTTTCAATTTCAAAATCTGATGTTAAAGTTTCACATAGCTCATTTATGAGCTCAAACAAGCTTACATAAGCTCCTCATAGCTTTTGCTAAGCTCTCAATTCAGTTTCAAGCAATTTTGGATTCTGGTCAACAAAAGTCAACTGAGTTATCAATTTGAAATGGAAATGGAAAATGGTGTTGCAGTGCTGGAATTGGGTTGATTTATAGTCATTTGGGTTGATAGAAATAGGATAGTGGTTCTCTTGTATTCTTTGGCAAGCCATAGTGGCTGGGACAAATTGTAAGTTATTTTCAATAGTTATTGCATAATTTGTTCTTGTGGTGTAGATTGGTTTTTATTTGTTGAATAAGTTGTATTTAGGTTAGTTTAATTCAGTTTTAGTGTCTGCATTAGCTAGATCAGAAGTTAGTTCTTTTAATTTGCAAATCAGTTAATAAAGTGTTGTTTGGATTAGCTGCATAATCTATGTTATAGGTCTGTTCAGTGATTGAGGACTATTGGTTTATGCTTGTGTAGCTCATATACACTCATATCTGTCTAAATTTTGCTTCTGCAAAGGCCAAAAGTCAAAATCCCATTTAACCTTCTTGGTAGCTTAACTGTTGAGATTTTAAATAACCAAAAGCTAGTTTTGTGTCAAGAGTTCATAGCAATTGCTTGCATTGAGCTTATTTCATCTATTAACATCAAGATCGGTCCTTAAATTGAGCTCAAATCTCACCAAAGTCAAATAATCAAAAGCGCTTTCAAAAGTCAAACCGAAAATACCGTTTTCATCCAAATGGAGTGATTTTCTTGGATTCATTTGAGCCAAATCAAAAGAAATTGTAGGTTTTAAAGTTCAGTTGGTCTACTTGCTTATTATCATTTTGCGAAATTTTGTTAATTTTTAAAAGCCCTTAATCGCCTTGTCAAGATGGGGTCATATGCCATGTGTGTGTAATTGAATCACGGTGATGTGCAGCTTCTTGCGACTTGCACAGAGCTCAAGTGAGCTTATCTAAGTCTGAATTTTGGTTTACAAGTTCCCAGCTAGGTCTAGTTTAAGTTCCAATTGATGGTTTTCATTCTCAGCTTACTTTGTAGCTTTTTCTTAAGCTATAAAGTAGGACCCAAAAGCTGTTTTTAGCTCATAAGCCAAAAACCTCAAATCTGTTGAGCTTGTTAATCAGAGGTTAGGACTTGTGGAAACTTGTTGCATTTTAGTAGTTTTAGCATTTTATAGCCTTTGTGATCAGTTGGTGGCTTTTGGTGATCATTTGCTTAAAATAAGTGCTTATTTATAAGCACTTGTCATAGCAGTTCCATATTCTTGCACACAACCTACTGTTTTTCCATTTTTCCTAGATTCTCTATATTATTTTGGACTTATCTTGAATTTTTCAGATTTTTCTAAGTCTGTTTGCTATTTTTCTTTATTTAAATCAATTTTTAAGCCTTTTTAATTAGTATTTAATACAAATAAATCGAGAAAAGTTTCAAAAAATAATTTTCATTTTCTTAAGTTAAGATAAATATAAAAGACAAAAATATTTTTCCGATTTTCTTAGTTAAATTTGTATTTTTAAGCAATTTAAGTAGTCTTAAATAGTTTTAATTCTCGAAAATACAAAATAATCGAAAAATACAAAAAGTTTTGAAAATTCTCTTTTGTTATTTTAGATTTTCCAAGTCAAAATTTTATTTTTCTAGCTTTATTTCATATTTTCTTGTATTTTAGGTTATTATTAAATAGTTAAAAATAGTTTTAATTAATAATAATTAGAATAATAGTTGTAAAAATAATTTTCTTTTCTAAAAATTTTCTTTTATCATTAGGTTTGTAAAATATCATTTTCATATTTTTAGGATTAAACCGCCTTCAGCTTTCACATTTTCTTTTGTCGTCGCGTAGTTTTTTAATTTAAGTTTTAAAACAAAAAATCAAAAACATCATTTTGCAAATAGTGATAGCATTTATTTAATATAGTTTATCTTTTTAATTTCCTTTAATTTGCATTTAAGCCCTTGTAGTTTATGTACTTTTTCTGTAGTTATAATAATTCAAACTTCTTTTCCGTTCAAATCCTTACTGATCACTATCCTTAATGATCATTCTATCATCTGATCAAGTGTTTACACACCATTGAGTCTCCGTGGGACATAACGACCCGGGGAAACACTATACTCTCCTGATCTTCATTGTGTTGGTTCCAGACTGTCTTAAGTTTGTTACGGTTGGCCATTCACAAGTGGTCAGCTTGCGTGATAAAACTTGACGGTTCGGGAACCAATCAAATTTTGGCGCCGCTGCCGGGGAGGCTTTAGCGTGTGTTAAACCTTTTTCAGATCCATTCTTGCACATATACCATCTTTTGTAAAAAGTTTTTTGTAAAGTTATAAAAATCAAAAGTTCATTAACACTTTTCACAAGTGTTAACAACACCAAAAATATTTTCATTCTTTGTTTTTATAGCATGTTTTCAAAAATCCAAAAATATCCATCCTTTATCTTCAAATCTGCTTAATTCTCCATTCCTTATCCTCTATAACCGTTTAATTCTTCATCTCTTATCCTCTTATCTGTTTAATTCTTTATGTCATGGTTTTCGACATGTTCGAGTGTGGAGGTCCATTTAACGGTGGAAATTGTCGGCGATGTACCAATGTGAGTTTGGAGACAAGTTTGTCGGTAATCCCGATCCCATTTCAAATAATGAAACACCCGATGTTTCCTACCTACCTCCACAGCCCCAATACGAATCCTACTCATGCGAGTTTTGTGGAATGATTCTCATTACGGTTTTGATTGTCCACCACGGGTCCCGCTTGTCTATGAGCCGAACCATGTTACAATCGAACTTTGGTGAAAGTTATTTTCCCAATTATCTCATTGTGAGAATCGGGGTCCTCATGCGACTTTTGAATGTCAACCGATGAATCAAAATTTTCACAATTCCAATTCTCCCGGTTTTGACAATTTCCAACCCCCACAGTATTCCTTCATTCATCAATATCCTCATGATAAAACTATTGGAGAGTTACTAGCTGAGGAACGAACGGCTAATCCTAGTAATCAGACTTCCGAGCCTTCACAGCATTTCAATGATTACGAGGAGTGTAATCTTCCACAAAGTTCTGAAGAAATACGCATTCGAAAGCAACTACAAATGAAAAGAATGGTATGTAAGCTTCAGCAGATGAATATAAGAATCCGATATGATGACGATGATGATGAGGATACTATTCAAATGAGGGAATATTATGAGGACGACGAGGAGAGTGTTATTCTTTTGAAAGATATCATTTCTCAACTCCCTCAGTCTATTGCTATCACACCTATCTTACCTATTATTGCTTCCAAAGACTCTCTCACCATGGGGGATAAGCATCTCAAAGACTATACCGAAGCGGAATCGTCTAATGTTGAGAACTTCGTCCCAATCCCAAGTGAGTCCGAGGATATATCCGATAGTGATTGTGATTTGCCTTTTGTGATTCTCTTGACATTTCGAGGTTACTTCCGGATTTTCTCAAATCCTCTTTTGAATTTAATAATGACTACACTTTTGGGAAAGTAAATCCTCTTTCGATGAAATGTCCGAGGTCGATCTGAGACCATCACGGAAGTGGTGGAAATTGCTAGCTCTCGAGCACACCACTTGTCCCACCTCGTATTCTAACTTATCTCTTCCATCATATGATGACGATCCTATCCTCATCGATGAGATTCATGATCCAAAAATCATGAATTCCCTTCGATAATGAGGAGTTAGTCATGATTTTTATCATGATTTTCTTTCTTTTCTTCACATATGGTGTGACTTCGTTCCCTTTTCTCCTTCGGAATGAGGACACTATCTTTGACCCGGCATTTTCATTTATTATTTTGAGCCGGTTCTCTCTATATCTCATCGGTGTGGAACTTTCGCGTTTCAAATGTTTGTCCAAACATCTTGAATGAAAGTCCGATGGAGATTGTTTCTTCCACTTTGCTTCCCCATGAACCAATGAATTAGGGTCGAGTCAACCTAGCGACTCGGTAATCAAAAACAAGTAGCACACAATATGGGTTTCACCCATATTTACATCTTCTTTCTCCGTTCACCACCTTAGTATGGGGAGATGCCCGCATGTTATATATATATATTCAAAAAAAAAAAAAAAAATCAAATAATGGCCGTAGTATTTCTTTTCGTTCTCGGTTTGGCATAACAGTAGGTACTTTGAATATTGAGGGCAATATTCATTTCTAGTGTGGGGGAATTCTCACGAATTTTATCATGTAATTATACTGCCCAATTCTCCCATTTTTGGCCAATTTTTTTTTTTTGGAGTAAGTGTTTTGCACTTACTCGCTTATGGTTATCGATCCGCCATGTCTAATAAACAAAAGGATTGGCTAATCCAGAGCAAACGGCTCTTGGTAAAGATTTCTCAAATCCGTTCTGCTTAAAATTTGCCCAAATTGTATGGTATTCACCACCATATCCTAAAAAGTGAAGAGTTGGCTAGCCCGCAAGTTTATGGCTTGTGGTAAAGGCGATGGAAAAACCATAATTGGTAATCACTCACCAAAGATAATACGATAATTTATCTAAGAGTTGGCTAGTCCAGAGCAAACGGCTTCGGTAAAGACAAATCAAATCCGTTCTGACTTATGATTTGCTCAAAATCATTTGGTTATCGTTGTACCAAGGTTCTTACTTGAACCGAAACAATTAGCTACTCGAAGTGATGGCTTTTAGTAAAGAGTCTTTAAAATCCATTAAAGTTTTAAATCATTGCTAGGGACTAGCAATATCTTAGTAGGGGATTGATGATCGCTCAAATACTCATCATTTTGTACCATCTGATCGCAAAATCATCCGAAAACACTCGAAATGCATCAAAATGATGAAAATATCACAAATCGGTGTTTTATGTGTTTTAAATGCAAAAATATCAAAAGCGGATGAAAAACATATCAAGTTTGCAAAATTGGCGCTTTAGTCCCCAGTTTCAAAGTTGTCAAATCTAGTCCACGGAATTCAAAAATGTGAGTTTTATCATTCAAGGTCCCTGAAATATTCTAAATTGTCAAAATGATCCTTGAATGAATTTTTGGTCAAATGGCGAAAAAGGTCCTTGAGTTTGAAAATTGTCATAAATAGTCCTTGGAAATTTGAAAATGTCTTTTATGGTCCTTGTACTATTGAAACTTGGCAAAAGTGACCCTTGAAACAACTTTGAAAAATGGCGATTTGGTCCTCAAGTTTGGAGAATTACATGAAAGGTCCTTGTATTAATAAACAACCCTTAGACACTTGAACACGCTTTACTTGACCCATGAACCCTGCCATAACACACTTGAACCCCTCGACCTTGACCCCACCTTCAATAATACTCTTGATCAAACCCACCAGTCAAACATACACCCCTTTTCCCTCCTTTTCTTCATCTCCTCACTTCTTTCTCTGAACACAGTCAACCTCACCTCCAGCTCACTCTCACCCCTCCATGTTCCCCCCACCTCAACAACATCCAAGAAACATTAAATGCAACCCTCCCCCATTCACTCAATCCCTCCACCTGCAATACCATTTTCCCGCCAAAATCCATCAATGGCTAAAAATGGCTCTAATGATCCAATGGCTTAAAAGAAAAGTGGGAAATGATCTGAAGACACGTGGAAAGCTTTTCTTGAATAAATAGAAGGATGAGAAGCAGAGAAGTAGTACCAAGTAGTGTAATTTATTTTTACTTATGTCGTTTAAGTTTTTTTTAAGTTTTAAAGTGTATGTTTAAGCTTTCAAAGACTGGGTAATTGTATTTCAGTGTTATAGAAACTTGTTTCAATTTTCAATTTCAGTGAAGGTTTACGAATTTAGTATATGCTATTTTTATGTCCAAATTTTCATAATTTGCAAAAAGTTATTTATAATTGTTGTTATTGTTTCTTAAGCTTTTATAAGCTCTTGAAAAAGCCTATAAGCTCTTAGAACCTTCAAGGAATCAGTTTTACTCAACAATCCCAAAATTACCAAAAATACCAAAAAAAATTAGCTAAAAAATAAAAATTCAGAGGAGAAGGTGCAAGAAAGCTGAAGCATGGTGATATTTGGATTGCTTATGGGTTTAGAGCTTTGTGGAAAGCCATAGGATGTGATCTCGATTATTAGTTCTCGGTTTGGTGCTTGGACTCATTTTGTAAGAAATTTCTCAAAATTTGCATTTTAGTTTATGTGTTTTAAGCTTGTTAATTCTAGTTCAAATCATCTTAATATAGTTAATAAAAGTTAATTAGTAGCTTGCTTGGTTTAAAAACTGGTTTAAGTGTTTAAAGATTCAACATTGTTTTCATTAAGGGGTGTTTGGATTTGGTGTTAAAATTGTGCTAGAGGCTCATTGTGTTGTTATCCGTTGTTGTTCTAAGTCACTTTAGTATTAAATAGCTCAGTTAAGTCATAAAACTTAGTCCTTGTTTTGTAAAAAGTCAAAATCATCTTTAAAACTACCTAGATAGTGTTGGGTTTTAGGTTCCTTGTATGATAAATTACTTTAAGTAATGGAACCGCGGACAAGCTTGAAGATAACCACGGATAGAAGAAGTGTAACCACTGATGAAGTTAACCACGGCTAGTAGTATTAAGTAAATGCTGATAGTACATTGTAAGCACTGCTAGTTTTCTATAGTCGGTTAGTTATTTGTATCAGATAAATATGGTAAAGATATTTATCTTGTAGGTTACGTATTGTATATTGTATAGGACTCCTTCTCCTATAAAAGGAGGTCCTAGGCTAGGTTAGATATCGTTATGTTTTATATCTAAGGTCGATACACTTCAAGGTTGCAAAACCCTAATCTGTAAGAGTATTCGTATTAATAAATAATATTGAGGTGTTGAATGTTAATTGTTCTTCTTCTTAAGATTAAGTATTAAATTCGCGTGATACTTAATAAGTTCTTTATTCAAGTCGGTTTCTATATTAGATCGTTTGCTCAACCGGGATCAACAAGTGGTATCGAGCTTGTGATCTAGAAGCCGCTATCAAGAAGAAGTCTCGTTAATCTGTACTCAAGGAAGTTAAGATGTCGAAGAAACTCATATGGTGACCTTGCTTCAAGGTTCCCATGCTCAAACATGGTGAATATCAACCGGAGGATGCGAATGAGGCAATACATTCGCATGATTGATTATGCTCTATGGGATGTTGTTGAAAAGGAGATACTCTTCCTTTGAAGGGTGAGGATGGTAAGGAGATTACCATTGTTAGTGAACCTGATAAAGCTAAGAGGAAAATGGAGATCAAAGCTCACGCCTTCTCTCCATGGGAATACCTAATGAATTTGCATTGGACTTTGATCGGTATGAGTCGGCTAAAGAACTATTGGATGCTCTTGAATTAAGGTTTCTTTGGTAATGATGCAACAAAGAAGTCTAGGATGAACATGCTTAAGCATCAATTTGAAACCTTCAACGCTTCAAAGTGGAGAAAAGATTGATGGCACATACAATAGGCTTCAAAACTCATCACCAATCAAGGCAATGGGTTACAAGTTCCTTCAAGAAGACATTAATTTGAAGTTCATAAGGAGTTTATCATCCGATTGGGCTATTCATACCATTGTGTGGAGAAACATGACGGACTTTCCTACAATGACTCTAGACAATCTCTTCAACAACTTGAAGGTCTATGAGTCCGAGAATACCTTTACTAATTAGTCTTCTTCTAATCAAAACATTGCCTTTGTATCCACAAATCACAAAAGCTCACATGATGTATCCATCACGCTTATGGTATAACCACGCTATTGCAAACAATACCATTTGTAGTGATAATGTCGTTGATGGTGCAATTTGTGCTTTTACACGATTTAACTACTAGTGTTGATGTTTTGAATCAAGATCTAGATCAAATTGATCCGATGATCTTGATGAAATTAATCTTCAATGGCAAATGGCAATCTTGACTCTCCAAGCAAGGAAGTTTCGAGGAGGACTGGAAGACATGTTAGGTATGATGGTCAAAGGAGAGCGGATTCGACAAAAGCAAGATGGAGTGCTTTAGCGCAAGAAGAAAGGTCATTTTGCTAGGGAATGTCGAGCTCCTAAAAGACTTGAGGGAATTAAAAGTCAATCAAGAGCCGACTTGACTTTGGTTGCTCGGGATGGACTTGGTGATTATGATTGGGTGATCAGTTGAAGAAGGTCCAAATCTTGCTTTTCGGCTAGTGAAGCTTCAAAAGAGCATAACTTTGCTCTAATGGCCTATGCTTCATCTTCCGGTTCGATTCGAGGTATCTAACAATTCTAAAACATCCACTTGTTCTTTTAAATCATGTTACGATATCTTAGAGTCTCAAAAGCTATCATCGAGAGTATGAGAAAAGAAGTAGAGATTGACTCTAGATAATTTAGGATATAGAGTTGGTTTAGAGGGTGTGGAAGAAAGCTAAAATTACGTATTAAATGTGAGTTTGAGTATGTAGAAAAGATCAATATATTAGGTGGTGAAATTGATCTTAAAAACAGAGAGATTAAAATGCTTAAAGATAGACTATCGAAGCGAAAGTGTAAAAATAAGGCCCTAGAGGAAAAAGAAAAACATATTGTTAGGGTTGCTAAATTACAATATGCTTCGATCTTGTCTGAAACCTATTGGCCAAAAGCCGCTTAGAGATGGTACTGGTATAGGATACAATGATATGCCACCACCCCTTTAATGAAACATGCACCACCGGTTAAAGAACTCACATTTAGTAGTGAGTTCGCTTTTAATAAACTCATTGAAGAAGTAAATAAATGAATTACCTAAGATATGTTACGCTAAGTTATCTCGGTGCTCCCATAATTGAAGATTGGGAATCGATTAAGGATGTTAGTCTTGAATCAACTAAGTCGAAAAGATAGAGTCATTAAGAAAGTTGATTCTAAACAAGTCAATCTGCACCTAGATTTGGAGCTAAAGTTACCAAGAAAGTTGTAGAGTGAGAGAAATACCTAGGGAGCAGATGAGACAATTTAAACCTAGGGGAAATCAAAGAAGCTTAAATGGTCTAATTTCTAACGAGACTAGGTGATGAGTTTCAATGTGTTAACAAGGCTTGTTTTGTGTGTGGTAGTTTTGACCATTCTGAGAGAAATTGTGATAAAAGCAGACCACAAGTTTGGAATCAATGGAGGAGGGTAAATCATAAAAACTTTTCAAATAAAACACACCCTCATCCTAACAAAACATGATTCCAAGAGCGGTCTTGATGAGGAATGGAATACAAAATCAATTGTCAACGCTACACAAAAATGGATTCCAACCACGGCTAAGCAAAATGTAAACACGGCTAAGCGATTGTCAAACCATCGATAAGCCAAATATCACCACCGATTCAAAAGAAGTTTTAAAAATTCCAAAGGTGATAACCGATACAAGGTTGGAAATCATTTTATCTCATAAGGCCTCAGCAAGTTGGCAATGGAAGCCTAAGACAAAGGTTTTACCACATGTCAACTGTGCATCAATGGACCTAACAAAATTTGAATATTTTGATGCAGATGCACCCAAGTCAAGATCGACTTGGGTCCAAAAGAGAACTAATCTTTGAAATCTTATGTGCGGGGCAATCTTCAAACCGAGCTAAAAGATAAAGGAGTATTTGATAGTGGTTGCTCTGGGCACATGACTTGGGATGGAAGCAATTTGGAAGATTTTGAAGCTTATGATGGAGGATATGTGGCATTTGGCAATGATCCAGGAGGAAAGATTCTTGCGAGGCACAATCGAGCAGGGAAGCTAGACTTTGAAAAGGTCTATTTGGTGCGTGGACTAAAGTACAATTTATTCAATGTTTCTCAAATGTGTGATAAGAAAAAGCGGGTACTTTTTGGGAAACCGAGTGTGTGGTGTTATCCCCGAGTTTAAGATGCCCGATGAGAAGTTTATACAACTTAGGGTACCTAGGAAGGAAAATATATAACGCTTTTGATCTTAAAAATGTTCTTCCTAATAGGTCCTTATGTTTGTTTGCTAAAGCATCTGCTGATGAGTCAATATTGTGGCATAGAAGGCTAGGTCATCTAAATTACAAAACAATCAATAAACGGTAAAAGGAAACTTAGTGAGAGGGTTACCTTCAAAGGTTTTGAGTGTAAGGAACTGTATGTGGCTGTCAAAAGGAAAACAACATAGAGCCTCTTGTAAGACCAAAATCAGAAACACCATATCACAACCATGCTTATGCTTCATATGGACTTATTTGGACCAACCTTTGTTAGAAGCTTGAACCATAAGCAAGATTGCCTAGTTATCACCGATGATTATAGTAGATTTTCTTGGGTATACTTTTGGCTACTAAGAGTGAGACTAGTGAGATTCTTAAGAGTTTCATTACTAAGATAGAAAATCTAGTAAGTCATAAGGTCAAAGTAATCGATGTGATAATGGAACCGAGTTTAAGAATAATGTGATGAATCGCCTGTAGATAAAGGTATTGAAAGACGCTTTAGTGTTGCTAGAACACCACAATGTAATGGTGTAGTGAGAGGAAAAATAGAACACTAATTGAGGCCGCAAGGACTATGTTGTCGAATCTAAGTTACCAACTACCTTTTGAATTTTGGTCGTAGGAATTGCATGTTATGTGCAAAATGTAGTAAGGTAGTGAAGCCTCATAACAAGACCCCTATGAGTCATTACATGGTAGGAAGCTAATGATTGCATTCCTAAAACCTTTTGGGTGTCCCTGTTACCATTCAATACCATAGACTACCTAGGCAAGTTTTCGAGAAAGTCGATGATGGATACTTTTAGGCTATTCTACTAGTAGTAAAGCCTTTAGAGTATACAATAGGAGGACTAGAATTGTTGAAGAGAACCCACATGTTCAATTCGGTGAAAAGACTCTAGTGTTGAGACCAAAGGACCGATCGGTTGTTTAACATTGATATGCTAACCAAATCTATGAATTATGAGCCTATCATTGCAGAACATCCACTAATGCCGATGCAGAGTTCTGAAGGATTAAAGTAGATAAATCTTCAAAGCAAGTGATTCTCCAACGAGTTCTATTTGATTGAAAAGTGGAAAACTGGTAATTGCTCCTTCCATCATTCACAAGCATGGTCCTCCGATGATGATGTCAATAATTCTAGTGGCAAAGTTAATCATCATCAAGATAAAGATGAGTTGGTGCAAGATAACTCGAAGGTCGGTGAAGAAATTGAAAAGAAGAAAAAGCGATCTCAAGCACGGCTAAGCTTCATCGTAAGTGCCGATAGCCATCCGTCAATGCTGACAAGCCATCTTCTACCACTGATAGTTCAAGTACTATTCCTGCTGCAAGCACTGATGATAGTACTTTCTTTGGACCTTATCCAAAACCACTATATCATAATGAGGAGTATCCACATGATCCCGATATGCCGAATTAATAGAGATTGATACTCCTATCGATGATGAAGACTTGGATGAATTCTTCAATGCTAATTTGACTAATTTGGACACCGTTATTAATGAAAGTCAATTACCTCTACCAAATTCACAAAATTCATCCCAAGGAACAGATTCTTGAAATTTGAATACTCCGGTTCAAACAAGAAGCGAGTAAAGAATTCGAGAACCCTTTCTCGAACATGGGTTCTTTGCAAGATCTCTTCACAAAAGAAACAATCATAAAGATCTCGCAAAATTGCTTGTTTGCTTGTTTTCTATCTCGTAAGGAGCCCAAGAGAATAGAAGAAGCTATAATGTAGAAGGATGGGTAGAATCAATGCAAGAGGAGCTTGAGTTCAAACTTCAAGAAGTTTGGACATTGGTTGATCTTCCAAACGGGAAGAGGGCTATTGGAACTAAATGGGTATTCGTAAACAAAAGGGATGAAAGAGGAATTGTTGTGAGGAACAAGTCAAGGTTAGTTGCTCAAGGATACACACAAACCAAGGTTTGGACTATGATGAAGTATTTGCACCACTTGCAAGGATTGAAGCTATCGATTATTTTGGCTTATGCTTCATTCAAGAATTTTGTTGTGTATCGATGGATGTTAAAAGTGCATTTTGTATGGCACTATTAATGAGGAGGTATATGTTTGTCAACCTCCGGTTTTGAAGATCTTGATCATCCCGACAAGGTTTACAGGGTGAGGAAGGCTATGTATGGATCGTGCATCAGCTCCTAGGGCATGGTATGAATGCCTATCTACTTATTTGATGGACAATGGGTTTAAGAGAGGACCGATTGACAAAACTTTGTTCATTAGAAAGCACAAAGATGATATTTTACTTGTTCGTGTTTATGTAGATGACATCATCTTTGGGTCTACAAACAAGGAGCTATGCAGATTTTGAGAAACTTATGCATGATAAGTTTGATGAGTTCTATGGGAGAACTCACTTTCTTTTAAGCAACTCTGAGTTCAACAAAGGACCGATGGTATTTTCATTAGTCAAGACAAATATGTAGCAGATGTGTTGAAGAAATTTGGGTTTCAAGATGTAAAAGTGCAAGTACACCTATGGAGACTCGTAAACCTATACTACCCGATGATGGAAGTCCCAAAGTTGATCTAAAGTCGCATGGATCCATGATTGGATCTTTGATGTATCCGATCGCATCTAGGCGAGACATTATGTTCTCGGTATGTGTGTGCAAGATTTCAAGTAACACCCAATACCTCACACATGAATCTTTGTTAGAGGATCTTTAGGTATTTGAAAGGTCATCCTAAACTGGCCTTTGGTACCTAAGGATTCTCCTTTGATTTGGTGGCCTACATCGACGGTGACTATCTTGGAGCTAGTGCGGATAGAAGTCTACCAACGGAGGATGTCGGTTCTTGGGAAGCGATTAATTTCTTGGCGGTGTAAAAGCAAACTATTGTGGCAAATTCGACAACCGAGGCTGAATATGTAGTCACCGCTAGTTGTCGTGGTCAAGTTCTATGGATTCGAAATCAATTCTTTGGATTTTGGGTACAATTTTATGCATACTAAGATTTACATTGATAATAACGATTACAATTTGCATTATCAAAATCTGCTTACATTCTAGAACTAAACATATTGAGATAAGACATCATTTTATTAGAGATTGTAATGAGAAAAGATTGATTCAAATGGTAAAAATCCATACTGATTTCAATGTTGCTGATCTTCTCACAAAAGCTTTTGATGTGGGGAGGTTTCAGTATCTTGTGGTTAGTATTGGAATGCTAATTCTCTAATATACTCAAATTGTTTTGTACAAGCTTGTAAAAGTATTGGACTGTTATTATGTAATCTTATGTATTGCTATCTCTTTTATATCCACTGATAGTGGTGTTTCTAACCACGGATAAGTGTTGCTTCTAACCACTGATAGAGTTGGTCTATCCACTGCTAGTTATTCTGTGTTTTCTCTAACCATTGTGCAGGAAAATGCTAAATAATTAAAGAGATGCAAGAGGTAATCGAAATTTCATTGTTCATTCAACAAAAGCAGTTCTACTTTTACCACAATGAAACTTCAAGTCTTTGAATAACGACTACAACTATACATGATTTTCTCCTAATATTTCGCTACTACTATCCTTGCGATATCGTTTGATCTTTGGATATGCATTTATCATATGCAAACATAGCGACTAAGGATCAAAATGGAAAGGATGGATTGATGCAAGCGAAGAAGTCAAGGCGATATTGGCGGATAGATGGATGATATGATATTCTTTTTGTGCTCCATCTTCTCTTACCATCATTCAAAGAACTTACTCCATCTTCCTTTTCCTTCCTCGTTACGATATGAAGAAGTACCATGAGTTGGTACCTAAGACCAAGAACCACCTCTACATCACGAGGAAGTGGTGGGTTTCTTGCTCGAGGTCTTGGATGCGGGTTAGAAGATGAAGGTTTGGAGTTTGAAGGTCTCTTCTTAGAAGAGTCATCAGAGTCTTCTGAAGCATCACTTGGATCCACAACACTATCATCTTCAGAGGATGGGAGAAATGGAGATTTTCTTGGTCTTGGTTCTAGTGGAGGCAAATATGTTAGCCATGGGTTTCCATCTTCACTTGATGATGAAGATGATGAAGAGGATGAGGAGGTGGTTAGATCAACCACTTCTGGTTTGTTCCAACTAGGGTTCCACATTTTGATTGATTGGGGATTTGGTGAAATTAGGGTTTTTCTCTTTTGATTGGTTTGGGCGTTCAATGATATTTAGGTGCTTTTTATAAGTGAGGATTAGGGTTACTGAAGTAAATAAGGGGCAGGTTAGATATGGTTGGATAGTTAATGAGGTTCTTGGGGATTGGACTTAGATATATTCTAGAAGTTGACTATGTTGACTTTACTGTTCTATCCTCGGATAGGTTGCTTGTAACCACTTCTGGGTATTTCTAACCACTGACAACCATAATCTGTGTCTCTGTGTTTGTTTTGTGTTGTCTTGCAGGAACGAAGGATGTGTGTGTGCATAAGGAGCTAGTGTGTTTCTTTGCTTATGTTCAAAAAAAAAAAAAAAAAAAAAAAAAAAAAAAAAAAATTTGTTTTTGTGTTATTCTTGATCGTTGTGTAATCCTTCTTATCTTGTGAGATACCACTCCCATTGGCATGGATTTGTTTGCTCTAATGATGTTGTGCGGTTAAGGGGAGTGGTTATCCGAATCCACCGATGGTGTATTCCAACTACGGATGATGTTGTGGAAGCACGGATAGTATGCTTCTCTGTTTTGATACTTGAGGGTTGTTTTGACACTTTGGCAAAAGTATATCTTACTTATCTAATCACGGATGGATCACTTTTGCTAAACTTATAACCACTTCTACTTCTCCATCCTTAAACCCTAATCACTTTTATTGATTTCTTCACAAACCCACTTTAATCACATCATTCATGGAATCACGAGAAAATGCACGAGACGTACTCCACTTCCCATAATCTTGTTGCTCTTCTTATCAAAGATGCTCGCTCTGAAGGGTTTCATCAAATGATTGATTTCCTTTCATAGTTCGATCCATTTTGCTTTAACGGTTGAACCTACCATTTTTAAAGCCTATATTAAATCGGTTTGGAAGCATGCTACTCTTGAAGAGGTTAATGGGTTGGAGGTTTTTCGTACTAGGGTGGATGAGCATGATATTTACATTTACGAGGAGCTTATTAGAGAGGTTTTGAGGCTTGATGATGCTGATGGTGTTGATAATTTTCGATGGAGAGATTGTAACTGGTTTAGGCGCTTAGGTTACACACAGGGGTAATAAGGTACAATTTTTTAAGAGTATGTTTTCTCAACAATGGAAGTTTTTGATTCATACTTTGTTGATGTGTATGAGTAATAAGACCACAGGTTTTAATGATTTTCCTTCAAAGATTGCTACTGCTATTATTTGTTTGTCAGATGGGAGGAAATAAATCGCTTGTGGAACACCAAATCCAGGATCCTATTGATCATGTTAGAGTGTATGAAATAAATCGTATGATTCCTCGCGTGTTTGCTTATATGAGGAATCTGCCACAGAACGTTGTTATTCCAGATGTACCTTTGTTTCCTCACATGTTAACTTTTCCCACCGATTTTGAGGTTCATGAGGTTCACGATGCAGGCACTCGGCTTCCTCGAAGCTAGTGCTAGTGGTGTGGTTAATGAGGTCGTCACACGCGGTGTGGAGGTGACATGATTGGAAGGGCTTCCACCATGCTCCATGCTTAGATCTTGGGTCGGGATAGTGGAAACATACATAAGACCCAACCTTTGCAACTCCTAATGTGGAAAGTTCTTTGGAACTTAACACAGTGGAGGTATCCTCAGCCAACCGGCCGCTATAGGGTGCATAGATGATCGGGCTCGATGCGGTGCTATGTCTTTATATCCAAGGATTCACCGCCGGAGCGGTTAACACACTCAGTGATGAGGATAGATTGGAACACGATGATGAATTGACGGTTGATGATTATGTAAATGACGGCTTTTCGATGATCCACCTTCGGACCGCTTAACACAGTCGAAGTGGGAGGATATTCTTGAACGTATAAATGAATTGACGGCTCGGTGTTCTAAAATGGAGGATAAGATTTCTAGTCTGAGGAGGTCACCGTGTTTGTGGTAAAACTATTCGGCGATTAAAGCATCGGATCTTGGTTTTGGAACGCGTGAAAAGACACGGACTTCTTTGTTTTGAAGGCTTTGAGGCGTTTGAAAAGAAGGTGAACTCTTCTCCTACTCGAAATGTGGATGATGTATCCAAACAGGGAGGAGTGATGGCATGACTTGTGGGAGGCTGGAATGTATCATTGGTGTTACTATGGAAGAAGATGTTGACAAAGGAGATCAAGAATTTGTAGTTTCGATAAAGCTGGAATGTCGTTGTTCTTGAAGAATTGAGGAATGTTGACATAGTACAGTAACACATCCATCGATGGTATATCCGAAACCCGGTTAGTAATTTTGTAACCACCGATGTTGTTTCGATTTGGCTATTGATTCTCATCTTGTCATACCAACCGCTATTACAACTACTTCTCTTGTTGTTACCACTATTTCGCATTACCATCTAAGCCTAAAGAAGTAGAGAAAGAGGTCGCAAGCACATTGATTAATTTGAGCAAAACATTATCAATACCTACATCAATTATTGCACCGCTTTATCTATTCATCATCGCTACTAAATCAAAAGGTAAACCAAAAGGTAAAAGTTTGGTTATTGGTGAACTGTGAAGAAGAAAATGGTCAACTCTAATGTTGGAAAAGGCAAAGTAGTCTTCAAGTTCAAAAATAAAGGTAACAAGAGGCTTATGATAGAGAGTTTGCTAGATGTATGGAAGAGGAGGACAGAGCGCTTTGGAAAAGAAAAGAATGATGAAGAAGAAGCTAGTCGAAGATATTAGCTATATGGTATCAATCTCAAGAATATCTTGAAGCTTCGAAATTGATCAATGATGAATATCAAGACAAGAATGGGCTTTGTTCGATGATGAAGAAAAGGCTAGACTTACGGGAATGTTGGCAAAGAAGGTTAGTAGAGGAAAGAAGAAAATTGTAAGAAAGAAACCTCCTTCTATTGCTCGGTTGAGGAATGTTCGATGAGAATTATCAAGAATTCGGAAAAGAGTGGGAAAAGATCATGATGCATGGATGGAGAGTAAGCGAAAAAGAAAATCGTGATTCAGAGACATCCGATTCTAAGAAGTTGAAAGTTGTTCTTTGAAGTGAATCAAATCATTTCTTATGAGTTTAATCTTTTAGATGGCGATGAAGGAGTTTGGAAAATTCAAAGACTCAATAATGATGTTTACGAGTATAATAAATTTTCTCAAATGCTTCAATATTTTGATAGAGATGATTTGATGAATCTTTGGGTACTTTACAAAAATAATTTTGGTGAAATACATCCAGATGATTATCATGAGAGGCTGATGTATTATAATTTGAAGATTCTATTTGAGCCTACTCATGATGAACCAGAATGGCAAGGACTCTACAATGGCAAAGTTACTTGTTGGTTTTTATATCAAACTTGTGGAGTTCATGTTTTAACTGCTTCGGACAAGTTATTCATATGCTTGTAGAGGTGAGTATCCTAAACTCGAATAATCATCCAAATAATTACTCGATGTTGAAGCCGGTTGTTTCAAGATGTTATTGTCCTATGATAATCAAGCTTATGACTTCTTTGAAGAAGTATGAGAAGATACTTAAAAGTAAGTGTTTGGCTACATCCTCCACATCGATATTTTGAGCTTAAAAGAAACTTGAAGAATTCTGTTAAAATTTATCAAGTTTAGGGGAGGATTGTTGGGTTTTAGGTTCCTTGTATGATAAATTACTTTAAGTAATGGAACCGCGGACAAGCTTGAAGATAACCACGGATAGAAGAAGTGTAACCACTGATGAAGTTAACCACGGCTAGTAGTATTAAGTAAATGCTGATAGTACATTGTAAGCACTGCTAGTTTTCTATAGTCGGTTAGTTATTTGTATCAGATAAATATGGTAAAGATATTTATCTTGTAGGTTACGTATTGTATATTGTATAGGACTCCTTCTCCTATAAAAGGAGGTCCTAGGCTAGGTTAGATATACGTATGTTTTATATCTAAGGTCGATACACTTCAAGGTTGCAAAACCCTAATACTGTAAGAGTATTCGTATTAATAAATAATATTGAGGTGTTGAATGTTAATTGTTCTTCTTCTTAAGATTAAGTATTAAATTCCGCGTGATACTTAATAAGTTCTTTATTCAAGTCAGTTTCTATATTAGATCGTTTGCTCAACTGGGATCAACAGATAGTTAACTGTTAAGATTACATAATACAAATCTCATCACATAAGCTTATAACTTGATATAGTAGCTTAATTTCATCCTATCATAGCTTATTATAACATATTAAGTCCATAGAATCAGTTACAAGTTCATAAAAGTCAAAGTTTAAGTGTAATTAAAAAGTCAAAATTTTACTAAAAGGTTTTAATAAACTTTGGAATTTTATTGTGTGTTTAATAATAAGATTTAGCTCATAAGCTTCTAGGATATTAAAATATAGCTGCTAAACTAAATTATAAAAATACTAGTTCACTTTTAATCAGCTTATTAAGTGCTTTTTACTTAGCTTCTTTTGACCCCTTTTTATGAAAAACTGCCATGTGCAACAGTTAAGACTTATGCTTATTTTGGCTTATTTAGTGCTTATTTCTAAGTCATTGAGCTTGTTCAGTTGTCATTTTAGCATACTATAGCTTCTTCTTTCAGTTGGGTCTCATTTCTAGCTTATAGCTTATTACAAGTGCTTATTCATAAGCACTTTTCACTGCAGCTTCATAATCCTTCACATAAGCCCATGTTTTTATATTTTTCATAGATTTAGAATATTATTTTAGACTTATCTCGGAAGTTTTCATATTTTTTCACCGCTCATTTGCTAGTTTTACGCATTTTATATCATTTTCTAGCATTTTAATTAGCATTTAATCCAAATAAATCGAGAAAAGTTTAAAAAATATGTTTTCAATTTTCCTAGATTAAGATAAATATAAAAAGCCAAAAAAATATTTTTCCATAATTTTCTTAGTTTAAATAGTATTTTCTAGCATTTCAATTAGTTTTAAATAGTTTTAAATTAGTAATAAATATATAAAAAGTCTAAAAAATATATTTTTAGTTTTAAAATAAGTTTTATAATATTTTAGATTTTTCTGAATCATAATCTTATTTTTCTAGCCTTATTTCATATTTTCTTTTATTTTAGAATATTTATTAAATAGTTAAAATAGTTTTTAATTAATAATAATTAAATAAATAGTTATAAAAATAATTTTCTTTTTCTAATAATTTTCTTTTATTTTTAGGATTTCAAAATGTCATTTTCATATTTTTAGGTCTTTATTTCTTAGATTCACTTTTTATTTTGTGCGTATCGTAGTTTTTTTAACGTCGTTTCGTTTCTTTTATCCGATTGTTGTGCTTTCCAATTACGTTTCCAATTCCATCTCAATCAATCAAGTGGTGTAATAATTCATCAAATCCTTCGATCACTATCCTTAATGATCATTCTATCATCGATCAGTGTTTACACACCATTGAGTCTCCGGGACATAACGACCCGGGAAACACTATACTCTCCTCGATCTTCATTGTGTTGGTTCCGATCTGCCTTAAGTTTGTTACGGTTGGCCATTCACAAGTGGTCACTGCGTGATAAAACTTGACGGTTCGGGAACCAATCAAATTTTGGCGCCACGCCGGGAGGCTTTAGCGTGTTAAACCTTTTCGATCCATTCTTGCACATATACCATCTTTTGTAAAAAGTTTTTTGTAAAGTTATAAAAATCAAAAGTTCATTAACACTTTTCCTGAAGTGTTAACAACACCAAAAATATTTTCATTCTTTGTTTTTATAGCATGTTTTTCAAAAATCCAAAAATATCCATCCTTTATCTTCAAATCTGTTTAATTCTCCATTCCTTATCCTCTATAACCGTTTAATTCTTCATCTCTTATCCCTCTTATCCGTTTAATTCTTTATGTCATGGTTTTCGACATGTTCGAGGTGTGGAGGTCCATTTAACGGTGGAAATTGTCGGCGATGTACCAATGTGAGTTTCGGAGACAAGTTTGTCGGTAATCCCGATCCCATTTCAAATAATGAAACACCGATTTTTCCTACCTACCTCCACAATTTAATACTGAATCCTACTCATGCGAGTTTTGTGGGAATGATTCTCATTACGGTTTTGATTGTCCACCACGGGTCGCGCTTTGTCTATGAGCCGTAACCATGTTACAATCGAACTTTGGTGAAAGTTATTTTCCAATTATCTACATTGTGAGAATGCGGGGTCCTCATGCGACTTTTGAATGTCAACCGATGAATCAAAATTTTCACAATTCCAATTCTCCGGTTTGACAATTTCCAACCCCCAAGATTCCTTCATTCATCAATATCCTCATGATAAAACTATTGGAGAGTTACTAGTCGAGGAACGAACGGCTAATCCTAGTAATCGACTTCCGAGCCTTCACAAGATTTCAATGATTACGAGAGTGTAATCTTCCACAAAGTTCAAGAAATCGCATTGAAAGCAACTACAAATGAAAAGAATGGTGTGTAAGCTTGAGAGATGAATATAAGAATCCGATATGATGACGATGATGATGAGGATACTATTCAAATGAGGGAATATTATGAGGACGACGAGGAGAGTGTTATTCTTTTGAAAGATATCATTTCTCAACTCCCTCGCCTATTGCTATCACACCTATCTTACCTATTATTGCTTCCAAAGACTCTCTCACCATGGGGATAAGCATCTCGAAGACTATACCGGAAGCGGAATCGCCTAATGTTGAGAACTTAATTCCTTTCCTTAACTCGAGAGTCCTTAGAGTAACTCTAGTGCATGCGCACTCGCTCTTCTAGATCATTGAGTCCTTTGCGTGATCTAGCGAAATTCCTAGAAGACGTTCTCGTGACGTCTTGCCCAAATAGTCGAACCCGAGATTCGTACTATTTCAAACAACAATATGGCGTATTTAATGAACTATGGCGGAAATGCTCCGTGCACCCACCGAGGGTTATGGAGATGCCATCATTCTACCAAGAATCAATTCGATCACTTTGAATTGAAGACACATTTGATCCAACTTGTGTCTACAAATCAATTCCACGGTTTGATCGAGAAGACCCGTATGCACACATCCGTTGGTTTAACAAGTTGACTTCAACTATCAATTTCAAGGATGTACCACAAAAAGTCATCAAGTTGATGCTATTTCCATTCTCACTTGAGGGACAAATTTTGGATTTGGTCGGAAAAAGAACCCCTCGATCCATCGAAACTTGGGAGGATCTTGTTCAAAAGTTTGTCAATTACTTCTTTCCTCCATCAAAGACGACTAATCTTAAAAATGAAATTTCGGATTTCGTCAAAATTTCGATGAAAACTTTGGAGAGGCATGGGAGAGATTCAAAGATCTCCTCGAAATGCCCCATCATGAATTCACGGAGCTTCAACAAGTCAATATTTTTACAATGGGTTGAACGGTAACAATCAAGATTCTTTGAACGCAGCAGCGGCAATATCTTGAATCGTAAACCTAAAGATGTGATTGAGATTTGTGAGCAAAATCAAAGTTCCTATTTCTCGCAACAAAGTCAATACTCCTAACACTCCTACTTCTTCATCCAAGAACTCTTATGAGTTAGCGACTCGATAGCCGCCTAACGGATGCCATCCGTTGTATGATAAAAGATGTAAAGGAAATCAAAAGCGAAATTCATAAGCCGTAACCAATCAAAGCCGTAAACAAGGTGTGTGAAACTTGTAGTGGTCCACATGCGTATTATGATTGTCAAGCAACCGATGCTTCCTTTTACCAAGCTCCGTAGCTTCGTAAACCACAATCAATACCGACCACAAGGTGATCCTCATTACCGCGCACCAAGCGGTATGACACCACCGGTTTTCCTCCCAGCACAAAACCATGGCAATCAAAATCGCTTTGTTCGAATCAAGGACAAAATTTCAATAACTCTCAAAATTTCAATCAAAACCGAACAATTTCAACCAACCATATCAAGCTCCAAATCATCAAAGTTATCAACAACCTTCTCAAGCTCCCATGCCAAATGACTTCATGAAAATTATCGAGTCAAGCATCGTTCAATGCAAACTCGGATCAATAACATGAGAGTTGAGCTTAAAAAGGAAATTGATACCACAATGTCTCGGCAGACAAATGAGTTAAAGAATATGATGAGCGGTTTCATGAACATGAATATGAACAAAGCTTCATCATCTTCCGGAGGACTCCCAAGCAATACAATTCCTAACCCAAATGCCGAGTTGAAAGCCGTCACCACTCGTAGTGGTAAGACGCACAATGGACCTTCGACTCAATGCCCCTCCTCAGTAGCAATGAGTCAAGTTACCAAGGATACAACGGACAAGGTGCAATTCTCAAGCCCACGGTACATCAAGACACGTCCCACCTTCGGTAGTCCAAGCTTTAAGTCCGAACTCGAGTTCAAAGAAAAATTCGAGCCGAAAACACTTCCATCCCGGCTCAAAGTCTAGTCACTTCCTTACCCATCAAGAATGAATGATGAGAAGCTCAAAGACAAAACAAAGAGCAAATGGAAAAATTTTCCAAATCTTCAATGAGCTACACTTTGATATAAGCTTCGTTGATGCTCTCGTTCTAATGCCTAAATTTGCATCCACGCTTAAAGGCTTACCACCAACAAAGATAAGCTATCCGAGATGGCTAAAACTCCTCTTAATGAGCAATGCTCTGTCCTTCTCAAGAAGCTTCCCAAAAGCTTGAAGACCCCGCGATTTTTAATCCTGTGATTTCTTGGGATGGTTCAATGCTCACTTGGCCGATCTTGGCGCTAGCATTAACCTCATGCCACTCTCGATGGAAGAAACTGCTCTTCCTAAACTTTCACCCACTTGTATGACACTCGAGCTAGCGGACCGTGCCATAACTCGTCCACTTGGGATAGCCGAGGATGTCGTGATGAAAGTAGGAAAGTTTCACTTTCCTCCGACTTTGTTGTAGTAGACTTGATGCATCCTAGAGTTCCCTCATCTTGGGAGAGCTTTCTTGAGAACAGTCGTGCTCGATTGATGTGTTTGTCAAGAGTTGACCATACGGGTTGACAACGAAGAGCTCACATTGAATATCAACCAAAACTCCAAGCCTCTATCCAAACAGAGTGTTGCCACAATTGATCAAAATCGAAGATTCAATGCAACACTCTCAAATTTCACGTTAAGAGGAGTCACCAAAAGCGTCTTTGAGTTAAAAGCTTTGAAAATCACCCCGGTTCAAACAAATGGTTTGAAAGTTGTACCGGGGAAGTCAAAAGTGTTCTTGATGATGATGATCTAGAATCGAGACTTCATCGGAAGTGGTGGAAATTGCTAGCTCTAAGAGCACACCACTTGTCCCACCTCCGAATCGGTTTGTCGTGTCGAGTTTGTTAACTCTGCGGATGAAACCAAACTCTCTTGATTTCATCCGAATTGGATAATGATGTTTGTGATCCAATGGGAGACATTCTTCCCATTGAAGAATTGCTCAAAATGATCCATCATCTTCTAGTCTTATTATTCCCGACTCTTCCATCCCTTCCTCACACCCGATGAGGAAGATGACAACTTTGGAATGAAGTCGATGCCTTTCTTAGTGATGAGTCAATTCCAACGGAATTGATAATACTTACTTTGATTCGGAGGGGACATCCTTTTCTAGAAAATCTATTGATTGAAGAACCATTCCCCACCCTCCTCCGGACATCTTATTGACAATCACCATCTAAGCTTCAAGTTTAAGCTTAAAATGTCAAAGCGGTGATTTGCTTCTCTCCGATGAGGAATGGACTTGCATTCTCATGTACGTCTTTATTCCATTCTTCACAGATGGTGTGGTTGCTCTTTCCTTTTCTCTTTCGGAATGAGGACACCATCTTCGACCCCGTATCATCCCTTATAGTTTCTACTATTAACAATACCGCGGTTATATCTCGTCGGTGTGGAACTTTCGATGTTCATATGTTTATTAACATTGTGAACGAAAGTCCGATCGAGATTGGTTTTCCACGTTACTTTCCCATGAACAAATGAATACGGGTCGAGTCAAGCTAGCGACTCGGGAATCAAAAAAGAGCATGCCATATGGGTTTTCACCCATATTTCGACTTCTTTCTATCTTTCTACCACCCTAGTGTGGGGGGTTGCCCACATGTTGTATATAAGTTTTCTCAAAAAAAAAAAAAAAAAATCTTTCTATATAATGGTCGTAGTATTCCCTTTACGTTCTATGTTTCGGCATAACCGCGGGTACTTTGAATATTGAGGGCAATATTCATTTCTAAGTGTGGGGAATTCTCGAATTTTATCATGTAATTATACCGCCCTATTCCCGTTTTGGCCAAAATTTTTTTGGGAGTAAGTGTTTTACACTTACTCAATTGGTTATCGATCCGCCTTGTCTAATAAACAAAAGGATTGGCTAATCCAGAGCAAACGGCTCTTGGTAAAGATATCTCAAATCCGTTGACGGCTTGCAATTTGCCCAAAATTGTATGGTATTCATTTCACCATATCTTTAATTAGTGAAGAGTTGGCTAGCCATAAGTTTATGGCTTGTGGTAAAGGCGAGGAAAACCATAATTGGTAATCACTCACCAAAGATAATATTGATAATTTATCTAAGAGTTGGCTAGTCCGAAGCAAACGGCTTACGGTAAAGACAAATCAAATCCGTTGGAAGTGGTGGTTTGCTCAAAATCACATGGTTATCGATGTACCATGGTTCTTACCGAATCGAAACATTTGGCTACTCCGTATAATGGCTTTTGGTAAAGAGATTCAAATCCATTAAGTTTTTCTCAAAAGATTGCTAGGGACTAGCAATAGTTTAGTGTGGGGATTGATGAGTGTGTAATACTCATCATTTTGGTTAAATCTGAGCTCAAAACGTTTAAAAATGCTCGAATGCATCAAAATATTGAAAATATTCCAAAACCGCATTTTATATGTTTCGGATGCAAAATGTTTAAAATCGATGAAAAATGAGCTAAGTTTGCATAATTGGCGATTCTGATCCCCCAAGTTTCAAAAGTTGTCGAAATAGTCCCCGAGCACCTAATTTCAAAGAAAATCACCAAAGGTCCTTTTAAAATCATAAGTTGTCAAAATTAGTCCTTTGGTGAAAAATATCAAAGTTTTGAGAAATTACAAGTTTGGTCCTCCAAGTTTCAAAATTGGCAAAATGGCCCTTGTAAATTTGAAAATGTCAAGTTTGGTCCTTGTACTATTGGAGCTTGTCACTTTAGTCCTTGGAGCAACTTTGCAGAATTGGCAACATTGGTCCTCGAATTTTCGAAATTACAATTAGGTCCTTGTGTTATTAAACCCTTTAAACCCTTGTCATTCCTTTTTGGACCACCTTGACCATGTGACCCCGTCATTTTGACCCCTTCATAATATAATAGCCGGTCAAATATCCGTCAAACCACCCAACCTCGCGCTTTTTCATGCTTCTCCCACCCACTAGCCTGCAACACTCAAGCTCCCATTCCCCCACTCCACTCATCCACTCCACTTATCCATCCACCTCAACAAACCTCCAAGATACATTTAATGCACCCCTGTCCATCTCACTCAACCCCAACTGGATAAAAGCAATTTGGCGCCAAAATTTGATCAAACGGCTAAAAACTTCTTAAGCCATCCAAGGGTTCAGATTTATGGTGGGAACTGTTCAGAGATGAGAGAGAAGAAGTTTGGTGTATAAAAGAAAGCTAGAGGAAGAGAAGAAGTAGTAGATTTTAGTTTAAAATTTCCTTATGTCGCTTTTTTTATAAATGTCTTAGTTTAACTTAAAAGTTGTAATATTTTGTTTCTATGTATCAAATTAAGGTTATTTTATCATTATAAACTATTATCAAGTATCAATTCAAGTGTTTGTTCACATTTCATATTTTATGTCAACTATTGCAATTTTCAATTTCAAAATCTGATGTTAAAGTTTCACATAGCTCATTTATGAGCTCAAACAAGCTTACATAAGCTCCTCATAGCTTTTGCTAAGCTCTCAATTCAGTTTCAAGCAATTTTGGATTACGGTCAACAAAAGTCAACCGAGTTATCAATTTGAAATGGAAATGGAAAATGGTGTTGCAGTGCTGGAATTGGGTTGATTTATAGTCATTTGGGTTGATAGAAATAGGATAGTGGTTCTCTTGTATTCTTTGGCAAGCCATAGTGGCTGGGACAAATTGTAAGTTATTTTCAATAGTTATTGCATAATCTGTTCTTGTGGTGTAGATTGGTTTTTATTTGTTGAATAAGTTGTATTTAGGTTAGTTTAATTCAGTTTTAGTGTCGCATTAGCTAGATCAGAAGTTAGTTCTTTTAATTTGCAAACCGCTTAATAAAGGTTGTTTGGATTAATTTGCATAATCGTGTTATAGGTCCATTCGGTGATTGAGGACTATTGGTTTATGCTTGTGTAGCTCATATACACTCATATCTGTCTAAATTTTGCTTCTGCAAAGGCCAAAAGTCAAAATCCCATTTAACTTTCTTGGTAGCTTAACTGTTGAGATTTTAAATAA
Source organism: Chrysanthemum lavandulifolium (assembly GCA_022545495.1). NCBI lineage: Eukaryota > Viridiplantae > Streptophyta > Magnoliopsida > Asterales > Asteraceae > Chrysanthemum > Chrysanthemum lavandulifolium. Next base: position 53,654,214 of record CM040245.1, read on the forward strand.
CCAAAAGCTAGTTTTGTGTCAAGAATTCATAGCAATTGCTTGCATTGAGCTTATTTCATCTATTAACATCAAGATCAGTCCTTAAATTGAGCTCAAATCTCACCAAAGTCAAATAATCAAAACTGCTTTCAAAAGTCAAAACTGAAAATACCAGTTTTCATCCAAATGGAGTGATTTTTCTTGGATTCATTTCTGAGCCAAATCAAAAGAAATTGTAGGTTTTTAAAGTTCAGTTGGTCTACTTGCTTATTATCATTTTTGCAGAATTTTGTTAATTTTTTAAAAGCCCTTAATCAGCTTGTCAAGATGGGGTCATATGCCATGTGCACAGGTAATTGAATCAACAGTGATGTGCGAGTTCTTATGACCCTTGCACAGAGCTCAAGTGAGCTTATCTAAGTCTGAATTTTGGTTTACAAGTTCCCAGCTAGGTCTAGTTTAAGTTCCAATTGATGGTTTTCATTCTCAGCTTATTTTGTAGCTTTTTCTTAAGCTATAAAGTAGGACCCAAAAGCTGTTTTTAGCTCATAAGCCAAAAACCTCAAATCATTGAGCTTGTTAATCGAGAGGTTAGGACTTGTGGAAACTTGTTGCATTTTAGTAGTTTTAGCATTTTATAGCCTCTGTGATCGGTTGGTGGCTTTTGGTGCTCATTTGCTTAAAATAAGTCTTATTTATAAGCACTTGTCATAGATTCCATATTCTTGCACACAACCTACTATTTTTCCATTTTCCTAGATTCTCTATATTATTTTGGACTTATCTTGAATTTTTCAGATTTTCTAAGTCATTTTGCTATTTTCTTTATTTAAATCAATTTTAAGCCTTTTTAATTAGTATTTAATACAAATAAATCAAAAGTTTCAAAAAATAATTTTTCATTTTCTTAAGTTAAGATAAATATAAAAAGACAAAAAAATATTTTTCCAGATTTTTCTTAGTTAAATTTGTATTTTTTAAGCAATTTAAGTAGTCTTAAATAGTTTTTAATTCCTAGAAAATACAAAAATATTCAGAAAAATACAAAAATAGTTTTGAAAATTCTCTTTTATTATTCTAGATTTTTCCAAGTCAAAATTTTATTTTTCTAGCTTTATTTCATATTTTCTTGTATTTTAGGTTATTATTAAATAGTTAAAAATAGTTTTTAATTAATAATAATTAGAATAATAGTTGTAAAAATAATTTTCTTTTTCTAAAAAATTTCTTTTATCATTAGGTTTGTAAAAATATCATTTTCATATTTTTAGGATTAAAACTGCTTCAGTTTCACATTTTCTTTTGTACGTCACGTAGTTTTTTTAATTTAAGTTTTAAAACAGAAAAATCAAAAACATCATTTTGCAAATAGTGATAGCATTTATTTAATATAGTTTATCTTTTTAATTTCTTTTAATTTGCATTTAAGCCCTTGTAGTTTATGTACTTTTTCTGTAGTTATAATAATTCAAACTTCTTTTAGATTCGAATCATCTCGATCACTATTCGTTTGGTGATTCTTAGCATAGCTTCATTGGGACATAACGACCGGAAACACTATACTCCCCTGATCTTCATTGCATTTGTGCTTAAACTGTTTTAAGTTTCTTACGGCCGACCATTCACAAGTGGCCGGCTTGTGTGAGAAAACTTGACGGTTTGGCACGAATCACTAACCACCGAGTTCTTTCACACCTTAGGTGAACTACACCTTCACAACGTCGCCTACCCTTTATTAGGTACTAGGCTAAGTACCTAGTTCCATTGCAATGGAGGAACTACTACCACACTACACCAACGACTAATCCCAAAGGAGATCTACTCCTTTACAACATCATCAAGGACATCAATATCCTTGGATCTAATGCTAGTCTATCTAGTACATTGAAACACACCATATCGAATGTACATCTAAGGCACCTTTCACTAATGCCTTTGACTAGATCTACAAGACATCTTTCACTAATGTCTTGTGTCTTCACTTCTAAGCACCTTTCGCTAATACTTTGTCTTGACTTCTAAGCACCTACCATAAGTGCTTATCCTATAGACGATAGATACCCTTCACTAATATCTTCGCCTTGACGCTTGAGACATCTTTCACTAATGTCTTCAACACTACACTTCTTTGAAGAAAGAAAGAGATCATCAACAAGAGGACTTCAATAGCCTTGATGATGAGGAAGCATGGCAACTCATGGACTTGAGTTTGCTCGACTTCAAAGGTGGTGATCTTGCCTTTAAGAGAAACCTAAAAGATCACACAAAGACAAAACTACAAACATAGATCTCTTGGATCTAAGGTTAGTGAGATTTAACTCAGGGGAGAAGTATGTTAGAGAGGGGTGAGGTATAATGAAGAAATGGCTCACTATTTATAGAGGAAAAATCCTCTGTTTTCCGGATCCCACGGATCCTACCACAAGGATCCGCTAGCACAAAGCTAGGGATCCGTGGTCCGCCTCCTCTTTGCCCATAGGTATTTTTGGTTATGGGTTATGGGTTGATCCATGGTTTCATTCTAGATACAATGTATCTTAAGGATACAATGAACTTGGTTAAGTGGTATATATAAAACCATGGATCAAAACCATTTGCTAGTATTTACCCATTTAGTATATACTTGTATTTACCCAATTTAGCATACACTTAGTTTTACCCATTTTAGTATACTTAGTTTAAGTATATGTTTAACCCAATATGTAAACACTAGTTGTTTGTACATATGTATCTAAATCATAAAATCACTTATACTTGTTTTAGTGTTTTATGTGAAAGCGTAAGTGTGTTGAAAACTATTAGTTCAAACCATTTACGTATTTTATTTGTTTCCTTAAAATGATCTTACTTTTGTTATCGACAAAACATTAGAAGATCGTAAAATATAAATAAACGTTTTTACGGCTTATTTGTATTAACAATAGTAACTATATATATAGCATGAAATAGTTAGCATTATGAATAATAAAGATGAGATGATGGTGGTGATAAGTTGCTTACAACTTTTGGCTTTCAATAAGAAAGGAGTAACTAGTAAGGATCGGACATTGATTGAACACTTAGGACTTCGGATTGAGCTAACTTTCCACACCTTGGCACCCTTGCAAACTTGAAGAGTTGGTGATGAAGTAATAAGTGACTTGATTGGATTTAAACTCAAGAAGATCACTTAAACTTGCTAGAGATTTGATGTAGAAGCTTGATCTTTGGAACTTCCTTGCATAAACTTGGAGTTTATAAATCAAATGATGAAAGATATGTATGATTTGTGATATGAACGACCCAAAACAGATTGTGAGGGTTCTTAGGATGCATATCACTTGCTATTTATAGGAGGGTAAGTTTGGTTAACCATATATTGGGTTAAATATTAACCATGGTTAAGTTAGGACACTTGTAACGATCTAAAGGAAGCATGGTTAGGATTTTGCCACCAAAATGATGACTCCCCTTAGGTCGGCCAAGTGAAGATAAGATGACATAGGTGGTTAGTTTTGGTATTATCTTGGTTACGGAGTGAGTTTTGGTTAGTTAAATGCCAACCGAAGCCATAAACGTAAAACCGGGTATCGTAAAATACGAAACTTGTAGGAATGATGAGACTCATCATTATACTCCATCTAAAATATAAAATGGGTGATAAGTCTCATTGGGTGCAAAACACCGCTTAAAGTCGAAATACGGGTTAAAAGCAGCGTGTCTGCAGCTTTTCGAGAAAAGAACGAAATTTCGAGGAAACGAATGTGAATTTATTTAGAGTAGACTAAAATTAGTCTAAAAGTGATATGAGATGTTAAAATGTGGTTTTCATCATACGCGGGATAACTTTACGCTTATTCGTGAAGTTTCAAAGTTACGCGATTTAAGCAAAAATGTAGAACGTACAAGGTTAATTCCTTTATGGTCAAAGGAGGAGGGAAATATGTTTGACTTTTCCAAAAATATAAAAGTTTCAAAAACATATTAGAAACACAAAGTCTGAGAATCGTTAAGTCCGGATGTAAGTAGAATTGTTTAAAACTTAAGTTTAGTTTTGTTCTGCTATTGGGCTTATTTGGTAATATTAAAATAATAAATCTTAAAATTCTCAAATTAATCATGAGTGATCTAAAATTTATCGATGCGAGGAAAATTGTCGAGTTGATTTTAGTTATACGTGTGATGTTTAAACGGTGGACCGCCTAAAACGAAACTTTAAAGCGATGTTTACTTAATAACTTTTGCGAAAATGATTTAACGATAGTCGAACTCTCGTGTTATTACTAAAATAATTTATCTTACGAGAATGTGGATTAAAAATTTTACGAGATGAATAGTGAATGTGAATAGTAAATTCTCGAAAATGAAAAGTAACCTAAAATGCGGGTGGTTATAGCCTCACCCTTAATGGGAATTCGTCCCGAATTGAAAGTGTTACTAATGTTGAAGTGTCTAGGAAAATATGTTTATATGCGCCGAATCCTAATCTTTGCGTTATCAAGTTTCTGGTCATAGAATGTGTTATGTACCATTCTAAGTTTTTGGTCGTGGCGTTGGTAATATAAAGGGTTTTGTTAAAATCTTATAGAGTCCAATATACCTTAAGTTTGGCTTTTCTCGTTTCTTAAAACGAATCATATCCTATTGTATCGAGGCTATCAATAAAACCTTAATTTTTAATGTGGAGTTTTTGGTGATAGTGTGCTGCATGGAGCCTAATTTGTATTTGTATGGTTTCCTTAATTGTTTCGTGGGTGATCCCTAAAAACCTTAGTTTAGCAAATGGTTTAACTAACACATTCGTCTATATAGTGCCTCAAAATGGAATAGTTTTGTTGTTGTTATGGTAACTGTTGTTAATCGAAAGTGTAAGATATTGTTGATGTGAAATGGTTTGTAATGATGTTGTAGGAAAGTCTTGCAAGTGGCAAGTGGTTATCCAAACCATTTCCAAAGTTGATCATGTCTTAGGTGGTTTCGGGATGAAGGTCATATCTTATAGTGTTTATGTCAACTAGTGTTTGAAAGAAACGTGGTACTGTGAAGTTTTACATACTGGATTTCAATGGGGTTCAGATAATGATGTGATATGTTGATGATTAGAAGAGTGTAGTGTACGCTTACCACTATTCTTAGGTGGAGATGTCAAGTTTGCTTTAAAATCAAAAGTGAATTTTTAAAGGATTATTGTCACACCCCAAATTACTGCTTTGCGTGAATGGAATTCTCGGGATTGATCGTCATAGCATCACAATCACAAGTTATATTGAACGACCTAAAGTGTCGCTTTGGAAAATACATCGCTTGATTTAATAAAATAATCGAGTTACAACATAGGTCCCAAAAGTTTACAAAGTTTATGGAAATATAAATATATTACAAGTCCAAACGATGGTTTTAAAAGAAAGTGCCATAATGTACAATGATGTAAGTCGACGCCACACTCAAAAGGTGGTTCCTTAACCATGCCATGATGATAATGCCTTAGATACCGAGAATAAACATGCTAAAAGGTCAACACAAAGGTTGAGTGAAATCCATAGGTTTAAGTAATTCGCTTGAACACAATAATCGTAGTGTGAGTTAAATGGTTTCACACTCATCGTTAAAAACAAAATCGTATTTATTTCACTAAGTTCATGACACCAAAGCGTAAACATCGCACCAATAAAAATTGGTAATCATCGCTTCATCGCCGCCTAATAGGTAATTTGCCAATTTACCTTAATGATTCAATATAGTGCGCCGATTTCCTAAATGGGTCAATAGGAGCGGGAGTGTTAATTCCAATAGGCCTATTCACAATATTCGCGCCACCGCAAGTGACTAATGGTTCATGATGTAGGGACTTGAACATGGCAAATACTTAGTGACAATAAAACATTCGGATATAGCATACAGCTCAAAGCATTTGTGTTCGATTAAAATGTAGCATGTATCTCCCCAAGAGTTTGTAAAACAGCTTAAAAGAGTAAAAGTGGGGCTATGAACTCACTTGGTAGACTCGGTGTGATGACAAGAGTGAGTACACCGAGGTATAGCGTGATGTTTCAACTGGACCTATTACGAATGATATGATATGTAATGAGTTGCAATGTAATGTTATGCATGCATTTCAGATGTTATTTATACCATTTGCGAGTTTTGAAAATATTACTTATCGTCGAAAATACTCTTTTGACGCCTTGACCATTCAAAATCACTTTACAAGTTTTACGCCAAAATGTCATCCTACAATGGTTTTATAATGATTTATGGTGAAATTTTCACTTTTCGTCAGAAAACAATGTCGCCGGAATTTTCTTGAAATTAACAAAATGGCTTTGGAAAACTAGTCGTAAAATGGTGTACGCCGATCGTTAGAGAACGAACTCGACGGTTTTGGAAAGTTTGTATCGAAATCTAGAAGTTTCAGTTCAGAGTTTTCACAAAAGGTCTCGAACATAAAGATAATAAGGGTTAAAGATAGTGATTTTGGCTAATTGTTGTGTAAAAGTGAGTTTCGCCAAGTTTGAGCATCCGTAATTAATTTACTACAACTCCGCTATACAAACGGCTTGTCGCTTTGAAAAATATGCTCGGTGAACTTGATTTTACTAGAAGACATTTCGCTCCAAAAGTTTCACATCCTCGTTAAAAACAACCCTCAACATGGTCGATATACCACCGTAACACTTGTATCGTAAAAATAATATAGTTTTTCGTAAAATAATAGTTACGGCAAGTTTATGAAAACGTGCATATCTTTGTCGCTTCAAACCGCTTTCACGATAATACGTCCTTAGCTTCGTATCAAAGTATACTAATATATTTTGACAAGTCGAAATAATTTGTGAAGCTTAAGGCTCGCTTTTTGACTCGAACAAGAAAAATATAGTATGTGAAATTTCGAAAATTATATATTTCGTCGTCAAACTTGTAAAATCCATAACTTCTTCGTTATAACTCCGCTTTTATCCGCTCAAGCGGCCACGGATTCGCTTTTAAAGTATATTTTCTAAATATCAAGGCCAAAATGTCGTGCCTACTGTCGGTTTTTCCGAAAATCAAAACAAGGACAGAACATAATTTATACTTATCGAAAATAGTTTTTCTCGGACAAAACCTATTCTAATCCCTTCAAATCAACTCCAAAGCTAATCTAATCCTACCATACACCTTCTTAGGGTGTCATGGGTTCCTAATCATCATCAAGACCAAAGTATACCAAGGGATATTTATAGGATGACCATAATATATATATATACTCTAAAATCATGAAAATGGTATAAATCACATATGTCTTGCATGTTTGTACCAAAATGAAAAGATACATATGAAATGAAAAGGAAACATGAAAATGAAAGAAACATGCTTACAAGTGAATATGATGAGGTGCAAGTAACAAGGTTAAACTTAAATACTCTTGGTTTTATTTCAAAACCTTATAAAGAGTATAAACTAGATTGTTATTAACACTTGACTTGAAAATTTTGATCCCTTGGAGCTCTTGATGTAGAACCGGTTGATGAAGGAGAAAACAAGAGAGAAAATGGTTTTAGCTAACTATGTGAATTATGAAATGAATGAATGAAAATAAGTAAGTAAGACTTTTATGTTGAGTAAAACATAACAATCAAAGACCATGCATCATTTAATGACTACCCTCCCTGGGGCCGGATTTTAGGGATTTTGTCTCCCAAATATATATTTTTTTTTTTTTTAAATTTTACTTATATATATATACTTGTATAATTTTAATAAAATTTGTAAGTAAAGGTAAAATTGTAAAGTGTAGATAATTGTAACTTTTAGGTACAAGTAAGTTTTTAATAGGTCAAAATAGAATGTAATGAGATAATAAAATTGTAAAATACATTCCTTGTGAAATTTGAGTGATAAAATAATTATCGATAAGTTTTTAAGAAAACGTCGTAATAATTTAACTTTAACGATTTATGTACCAAATAAATTTAAAACACTAGGAAAACTCAAAATATAGTTTATATAACTAAATGTAAGTATAAAATATGTCGGGATCATTTTGAAAGTAACGGATTAAATATTCAAAATAATAACTCACGCGATAACGCTTATTTAATATAAAATTACGCGATAAATGTGAAATGAAATGTCATGAATGAACTAATGAGATGCAAATGATGTCAATGAAATGTAGACTAATCTTAGTCCATATGAAATGTACGTGATGTTATGATCATGAATTCGCCGCTAAACCTTAAAGGTTACGCGATTTGAAACACGTAAACCAAGTTTACGATAAATGTTGAAATAGTGAGGCATAAATTGTTTCGAGAAATGACCGAAAGTTCGGGTTGTCACATTCGCCATCTAAAAAGGAATTCATCCCCGAATTCAGGTTCGTGTTAGTCTATCGAATTTTGAGTCCATGATGAATAACGAGGAAAGAAGGTATGGAGAAGTGTCGTTACGGTTATCGATGATCGAGAGCGTATAAAACATCATAGTACGAAAATATCGGATGAATCTCTCATAAGTAACACTTTGACTTTGAAATATGTGAAGATTTTGCTTGCACTAAGATTTATAATTAATCGCCCCAACATAACATGACCCTCCGAATTAGACATAGTTAGCTAGGCTATGTATAATTAAGGAACGATGATGTGACGCTCGGTTTAGTTGTTATAACTCTCGATGCTTACAAGGATTTAAACCGTGTCGTTAAAATGGTCGATAAAGTAAAAAGAAGTAAAATTCTCATAAGTAATAACAAATCGGAAAGAAAATAAAGTACGATAGATGAGAATATTTTACAACAAGTGGTTTAGCAAAAGTAGTACATCTTAGGTTATAAAGATTCGGATACGATGGAAAACATAAACTTAGTACGACATAGTACATAAGGAAAATTAAGACCGTTAGCTTCCAAACTTCTTCGCCTTCCGTTGTTGGGACCATGACGAGCTTCTCCTCCTCCTAACATATATGCATTCCCATGAGCATCTTCAACTGGTTGACCTTGGTTTTGAGGACATTGATTTCTATAGTGTCCTTGCTCCCACATCCGAAGCATGTGACTACGGCTTTACCTTTACAATCCTCGCTAGATGTCCCGTGTTTGGCATTTGTGGCACTTTGGTGGCAAGGACCCGAGTGATGAAAATTACATCGATTACATAGTGGGTGTGTTCCAAAGATACCTCTACCTCTCATTGGTGCAATGACATAAACCATTCCCGCTTGCCTTCTATTTTGTTGTTGTTGATGGTTAGTGTTGCGGTTTTGGTTGTTGTTGTTATAACCTCCTTGGTCGCTTTCCCATTTTCTTTTGTTGTTGTTGATTTGGTTATCGCCGTTGTTGTTGTTGTTTTGGTTATTGTGGTAGTTGGTGCGGTTGTTGGGGTTGTTGTTGTTTTGGTTGGTGTTGGTGTACTTACCTCTTCACCACCGGGCCATGAGCTTTGAGTCACCCTAATAGCTTCCTCGATTGTTTGTGGATCAAACGAAGTCACATCTCCTTGAATCACCTCGAAGTCCCCAATGAAAGCCTCTAGCAACTTCTCATTATCGAAACCATGGACGGCATAACGCGCCAATTCTTGGAATCTCCGAATGTAAGTGTCAATATCGCATCCAATAGTTACTAGTTCATAGAACTCGGTCTCCAACTTTTGACTTCGTGACGAGGACAAAACTTTAGTCACCAAACCCTTAAATTGCTCCCAAGTAAGCTTGAAAGCATTCTCCATTCCAATCGGTTGAGCATATGAATTCCACCACGACAATGCTCCATCGAGTAATGTACTTGTAGCAAATTTGACCTTACTATCATCCGGCAATTACAAAGCAAAACACGGATTCCAACTTTTCAAACCATCGCACCATGGCCGTGGCTCCTTCAAGCCCCCTAAACTTCGGGCTCACCACTTTTGAAATCCTTGTACGAACATCTCTTAACTCCGGATCCTCCCAAGATTTCCAAGAGCAAGCAGCCTAGCCTAGCGGCTTCAAAGAAGAACATGGCCTCAAAGAAGCAGCAGCAGCCCATCGCTTCCTTTCGACTCTTAAAGCATCGCCTATGCTATCATTCACTAACTTTGAATAGCCGCTGGGTCATTTCAACTGTAGCTTTCTTCGTGCCATATCTTCTTCAAAACAAGAGGAAATGTGAGACGAGCAAAATCCCATGTTAAAAATATGCGCCTAAAGAGAGGTGATAAGAAATGATAAGTTTGAGGTTATTCTTTCAAAATAATCGACGGTTTTCTAAGAAATGGGTTATGAGATGTCGTAAGTGCTTCAAATGTATGATGGTTTAGTGACTTAGAGTGAATAGCGTGTAACTCGACATGTTAGTGATGAAACAAAGGAGTGAGAGTGACTTTGCCGCACTTAAAGGTTTATCTCAAGATTCGACGTTATCGGTGATGAGTCAATTGATGTAAAAATTATGATAGGGAATGTCAAGGAATTCTCCACATTAGAGTATGAGGAAATGATAATGGAATGGGCATTTAAAGGCATCCATGTGACAATCGATATGAAATGAAAGTAAATAACTCGAAAATGTACGATAAATCGCATGTAAAGTGAACATGCACTTATGATGAAATGATGAGATGCTATGATGATGTAGTTATAGTCTAGGGTCAATGATGCAACCTAGTTCTCTATAATCAAGCTCGATGCCAATCACACACCCCAAATTACTGCTTTGCAATGAATGGAATTCTCGGGATTGATCGTCATAGCATCACAATCACAGTTATATTGAACGACCTAAAGTGTCGTTTGGAAAATACATCGCTTGATTTAATAAAATAATCGAGTTACAACATAGGTCCCAAAAGTTTACAAAGTTTGCGGAAATATAAATATATTACAAGTCCAAACGATGGTTTTAAAAGAAAGTGCCATAATGTACAATGATGTAAGTCGACGCCACGACTCAAAAGGTGGTTCCTTAACCATGCCATGATGATAATGCCTTAGATACCGAGAATAAACATGCTAAAAGGTCAACACAAAGGTTGAGTGAAATCCATAGGTTTAAGTAATTCGCTTGAACACAATAATCGTAGTGTGAGTTAAATGGTTTCACACTCATCGTTAAAAACAAAATCGTATTTATTTCACTAAGTTCATGACACCAAAGCGTAAACATCGCACCAATAAAATTGGTAATCATCGCTTCATCGCCGCCCTAATAGGTAATTTGCCAATTTACCTTAATGATTCAATATAGTGCGCCGATTTCCTAAATGGGTCAATAGGAGCGGAGTGTTAATTCCAATAGGCCTATTCACAATATTCGCGCCACCGCAAGTGACTAATGGTTCATGATGTAGGGACTTGAACATGGCAAATACTTAGTGACAATAAAACATTCGGATATAGCATACAGTTCAAAGCATTTGTGTTCGATTAAAATGTAGCATGTATCTCCCCAAGAGTTTGTAAACAGCTTAAAAGAGTAAAAGTGGGGCTATGAACTCACTTGGTAGATCGTGTGATGACAAGAGTGAGTACACCGAGGTATAGCGTGATGTTTCAACTGGACCTATTACGAATGATATGATATGTAATGAGTTGCAATGTAATGTTATGCATGCATTTCAGATGTTATTTATACCATTTGCGAGTTTTGAAAATATTACTTATCGTCGAAAAATACTCTTTGACGCCTTGACCATTCAAAATCACTTTACAAGTATTTACGCCAAAATGTCATCCTACAATGGTTTTATAATGATTTATGGTGAAATTTTCACTTTTCGTCAGAAAACAATGTCGCCGGAATTTTCTTGAAATTAACAAAATGGCTTTGGAAAACTAGTCGTAAATGGTGTACGCCGATCGTTAGAGAACGAACTCGACGGTTTTGGAAAGTTTGTATCGAAATCTAGAAGTTTCAGTTCAGAGTTTTCGCCAAAAGGTCTCGAACATAAAGATAATAAGGGTTAAAGATAGTGATTTTGGCTAATTGTTGTGTAAAAGTGAGTTTCGCCAAGTTTGAACATCCGTAATTAATTTACTACAACTCCGCTATACAAACGGCTTGTCGCTTTGAAAAATATGCTCGTGAACTTGATTTTACTAGAAGACATTTCGCTCCAAAAGTTTCACATCCTCGTTAAAAACAATTTTCAACATGGTCGATTACACACCGTAACACTTGTATCGTAAAAATAATATAGTTTTTCGTAAAATAATAGTTACGGCAAGTTTATGAAAACGTGCATATCTTTGTCGCTTCAAACCGCTTTCACGATAATACGTCCTTAGCTTCGTATCAAAGTATACTAATATATTTTTGACAAGTCGAAATAATTTGTGAAGCTTAAGGCTCATTTTTGACTCGAACAAGAAAAATATAGTATGTGAAATTTCAAAATATATATATTTCGTCGTCAAACTTGTAAAATCCATAACTTCTTCGTTATAACTCCGCTTTTATCCGCTCAAGCCGCCACGGATTCGCTTTTAAAGTATATTTTCTAAATATCAAGGCCAAAATGTCGTGCCTACTGTCGGTTTTTCCAGAAAATCGAAACAAGGACAGAACATAATATATACTTATCGAAAATAGTTTTTCTCGGACAAAACCTATTCTAATCCCTTCAAATCAACTCCAAAGCTAATCTAATCCTACCATACACCTTCTTAGGGTGTCATGGGTTCCTAATCATCATCATGACCAAAGTATACCAAGGGAATATTTATAGGATGACCAAATATATGTATATATACTCTAAAATCATGAAAAATGGTATAAATCACATATGTCTTGCATGTTTGTACCAAAAATGAAAAGATTCATATGAAATGAAAAGGAAACATGAAAAATGATAGAAACATGCTTACAAGTGAATATGATGAGGTGCAAGTAACAAGGTTAAACTTAAATACTCTTGGTTTTATTTCAAAACCTTATAAAGAGTATAAACTAGATTGTTATTAACACTTGGACTTGAGAAAATTTTTGATCCCTTTGAAAGCTCTTGATGTGGAACCGGTTTTGAAGGAGGAGAAACAAAGAGAGAAAATGGTTTTTCTAACTATGAATTTTATGAGATGAATGAATGAAAAGATAAGTGAGTAAGACTTTTATGTTGAGTAAAATTCATAACAATCAAACCATGCATCATTTAATGACCACCCTCCCTTGGACCGGATTTTAGGGATTTTGTTCCATGTATATATTTTTTTTTTTTTTTTTAATATATATGTATATACTTGTATAAAATTTGTGTAAAAGTGTAAGAAAAGGTAAGTAAAGTGTAGATAATTGTAACTTTTGGTACAAGTAAGTTTTAATAGGTCAAAATAGAATGTAATGAGATAATAAAATTGTAAAAATACATTCCTTGTGAAATTTGAGTGATAAAATAATTATCGATAGTTTTTAAGAAAACGTCGAATAATTTAACTTTAACGATTTATGTACCAAATAAATTTAAAACACTAGGAAAACTCAAAATATAGTTTATATAACTAAATGTAAGTATAAAAAATATGTCGGGATCATTTTGAAAGTAACGGATTAAATATTCAAAATAATAACTCACGCGATAACGCTTATTTAATATAAAAATTACGCGATAAATGTGAAATGAAATGTCATGAATGAACTAATGTGATGCAAATGATGTCAATGAAATGTAGACTAATCTTAGTCCATATGAAATGTACGTGATGTTATGATCATGAATTCGCCGCTAAACCTTTAAGGTTACTTAAAGGTTACGCGATTTGGAACACGTAAACCAAGTTTACGATAAATGTTGAAATAGTGAGGCATAAATTGTTTCGAGAAATGACCGAAAGTTCGGGTTGTCACACTTCAAGTTACAAAATTGGCAAAATGGTCCTCAGGTATTCAAAAATAGAAATTTTACAAAATATACCCTTGTACTATTCATGAATTTACAATTTGGAACTATTTTGATAACTTTGAGGAAATTACAATTTAACCCCCTAAACTTTGGAAAATTACATAAATGGTCCTCGGGGTATTTTAAATTGTAAAAATGCAAAATAAGTCCTTTGGTTTATCTAACTTAACAATTTAAGTCCTTGTGAATACTTTGGAAATACTGCAGGCTCAGTCCCTCAAGATTTCAGGAACTACAACTTTAGTCCTTGGGCCTTTTGTACTAATAATACCAAACGGACACCCTTGTATTATCTAACCCAAATCCCAGCCAATCCAATATCCAAGCCCAGCATAAGCCCAACCCCCTTTATATTAAAAATACGGGGTCAACCCATGGTCAAACACCAGACACTGTTCATCATCCCCAACACCAGCCAGTCACCAAAACCAGGGTGGTTTTTGTGCCACCTCCCCCCTCCACTTGCTATACCAGCTCATAACCTACTCCCTTACACCTCTCAAACCTATCCCACTCCATAATAAATGCATCCCCACCACTTTTTCCCTCCAAACCATACTCATCCTCTGTTTTCTTCCATATCACCCCAAGTTGCTCAGGAATATCTCAATTGTCCCCCCTTAGTCACCACTAAACCCCAAAGTTCTTTAATTGTAATATATCAGGCTGCAAGTTACCCCAATGACTTTGGCGCCAAAAATGCATTTAAATGGTGGAGATCGATTCAGAGCATCAATGGTCAGGATTATTGGAGGGATTTGACCACAAGGGTGAGGAGAACTCAGAGGACTATAAAAGAGAGAAGAAGGAGAAGGAAACATAACTTTGGTTTTACCATTGTTCACGTAGTATAATTTTACATGTTTTATTTAAATTAAATGTCTTTTACAGTTTTTATGTTGTAATTTACTTTAAAATAGTGTAATGGAACTTTAATGTCAGTTTAATTTCAGTTTAATTCCAGTTTCCAAATTTTGCTTAAATTACTTTAATTTTCAAGTTATTTTAATTCCATGTTAACTAGTTGTTTAGTGGATTCTATAGCTCATATAAGCTTCCGACAAAAGCTCATTAAGCTTGTAGATTCATTAAACAAATTTAGTCTTTTAAATTGAGAAAAGTAAAAATCAATAAAAGTCAATGGAAATCATCATGTGGTCTCATAAGCGATTCGAGAAATAGAAGCTAAAATTTGGATGGGTTTCGGTTTCTAGCTTATTGACAACAAGCTAGGAGTGGTTTTAAGCCTTGGTACTCGGTTTTGTCCCGATCACTTGTGAGTTCCATTTTACCATCTTTTGCATTTCTTTGTTTCTTGACTTATATGCTATGATTTTATGTTTCGTGTTTCTTTGTTATTATATAGTGATATTATAGCTTTAAATTAGGTGTTTATGTTTTGGAATTCATTGTGGCTTGGAATTACATTTTGACCGTAATATGCTTGATTTTGGAAATCATAGACCTAGACTCTTGTGACTATTGGTTTAGGTTGAAAAAGGTTGGTTTTGACACACTTAATCCTCTAGATTTGTTAAATTCTATTTATACTGATTAGATGTTATGAAAAGTCCAATTTAATTCCTTTTAAAGGACTGTTTGGATTCTTGATAAACTAGCGATCCGTGCTTGTTGTGTTGTTATTTGTTGTTGTTTCTTATCACTTTAGTATTATATAGCTTAGTTAAATCAACAAATTCAGTCCTTATATAGTTAAAAGTCAAAATTGCCTTTTAGTCTTTTCTAATTCTTGTCTGTTTAAGTTTTCAAGTCTGTTTCCATAATATTAGCCTAAAAGTTGATAAGTTAACTTAATTCAGTTTTATTATAGCTTAATATAACATGTTTAAGTAGTAATTTAAGATTTAAATTCACTTTAGTCAACCTTTTCAGTTTTTAGTTAAAGTCAAATTTTCATATAGTCGTTTTTGAATAAAATGTATAATTTTGTGTAGGACTCAGTGTTAAGTTTTAGTCTTAATCCTTTTGGGATTTCAAAATATAGCTGCTTAACAAAAATAGAAAAATATTAGTTTACCATTTCTCGACTTATTAAGTACTTATTTCCTAGCTTATTTTAGTCCTTTGTCATTAGCATGCCTCGCACCACGTTTAGGTGTCAAGTTAATGAGCTTGCATAAGCTTCATTACTTGATCCTAGCTGGTGTATTTGGTTTCTTTGTATTGCCCTTGTGGCCTAGTTTTTATGTGCATGATTATTTTGCGGTCTTTAGCTTATTTGCATAGCTTAATCAAGCCATTTTTTGTCCCATATTACTCCTTCCATCGAAGCAAGCGGTGGAAGTGAGTGGTTTCTATAGCTCATGAAAAGCTCCTTCATAAGCTTGAGCTTGTGACTCTTGGCTTTTCAAAAGCCAAGCGACCCATCTCAATGCCTCAATATAAGTTGAGCTATCATGAGCTTATCGATAGGTCTATTAGGAGCTTGTATGTTTGCTCATTCACAACAATGGAATACTTATGCACCATTTACACCATTTCCTTCAAGCTCATATAAGCTCATTAGTAGTCATAAGCTTGAGTGCTTTAGTTTTTATAAAGCTCATCCACCCAAATCTTTGACCCAAGATTAAATTCCATATTGCGCCTTATTAATAAGTACGCAATAAACTTTTTGTGTGTCCCATAACCGAGTATATAAGCAAACTCGGTGCATTAATAACATTTTCATAAGCTTCTATTAAGCTAATCATAACCTCACATGTTGATTTTTAGCTTTTGGAAACCCAACCAACCATTCTTGCTATCTCAATTCTCATTTTGGTATTTCAAGCTTATTCTATCGACTTAAATGACCATTACAAATAGTAGCGGGGTGTTTGGTTACGTATCTGTTAGAGCTTATGAGCTTATTTCAAGCTTATGGGGATTGCCGGCACTAGCTTGTTCATACTTGTTAATATAAATTGTATACATATTATGTTTCTTTCACTTATCAGTGGGGAGCTTATTACAGGCTCCTTGAAGCCTCAATTCAATCCAAGTTAAGCTCCAAAAGCCTAACTGACTAAACCATAAGCTCACACTGTGCTAGTCCATTTTTCTTGTTCATATTTGTATATTGGACTTATGTACATCTCATTTTAGCTTTTGTTTCATTTGTATAGCTTATTTAGAGCTTATTACTAGCTTGAAGTCCAACAGTCAAGCCAAAAGCTTAACTGTTGGACTCATAAGCTTGCAATGTGCTTATTTCTAAGTTTGCAGTTATTTGTTTTCATTAAACTTGTTTAATATTAGTACTTAGTTAGTCCGTAAAAGAAAAACCAAAAGAACTATTTTTGAGATAAGTAAAAGCTTTTACTTAAAAGCTTATTTGCTTATTAGCTTATTTATGTTAATAGCATATAGTTTTTATATTTTCATAGCTTCTTGTATTTATTTTAGAATTTTGTAAAAGTTTGATTTTTCTTTAATCATTTAGTATTTTTAATAAATCTATAATAGTTTTTAGTAATTAATAATAGCAAATAATTAATAATAAATGAATAAAAAGCATAAAAAATATATTTTCAGTTTTAAAATAAGTTTTATCATATTTTAGATTTTTCTAACTTATAATTTCATTTTTCTAGGTTAATTTTGTATTTTCTTGTATTTTAGTACATTTTAAATACTTAATAAATAGTTTTTAATTAATAATAATTAAATAAATAGTTGTAAAAATAATTTTCTTTTTCTAATAATTTTCTTTTATCATTAGGATTGTAAAAATGTATTTTTCATATTTTTAGGATTTATATTGTGTAAGTTTCACTTTTTATTTTGTACGTTTACGTAATTTTATTTAAACGTACGTTTTAGGTTTTAAACGTTCATCATTGTAAAAATAGTGATAGCATTTATTTAATATTTTTTATCTTTTTAATTTTCTTAATTTGCATTTAAGTCGCTAAGACATGCAAATCCCTACTATAGTTATAATCGTTTTGTTTTTATACGCTTACGCTTAATTTATGTTAAACGACGCTTGTATATCTTTACGCTTTTAGGTTTCGATTGTACGTTTTTAACAACGTAGGCGTGACGAGCTATTACTATTCATATTCCTAGTGTTAGTCAATCGATTCTGCTTTCCTATACTAATATTATTTTCAATAATCCACAAGTCACTATACCAGAATATCACGCCTCACCAGGACATAAACGATCCAAGGATATTTTAAATCCTTGGTAAACTTGCATTTTCTCCCGGTCAGAACCCTTTTATCATCTGTTACGGTTGACCGTTAACAAGCGGTTGATAAGTGTGACGAGAAATAAAGAAGGTAGTTCGGGAAGAATCGGTAACCCACAATGTCTCGAGAAATGATAGAGATCATTGTGTAACCCACAATATCTTGAGAAATAAATGAGACCACTGAGGATTTACAAGGTCTCGAGAATGTAATAGAGACCATCTGTAGGATTTACAAAGTCCGAGAATGTAATAGAGACCACCGTAGGATTTACAAATGTCCGAGAGTGTAATAGAGACCACCGTATCTCACAAAGGTTCGGAAGTAGGAAAGACCATTGTAGTCAGTTACAATGTCTTGGAGGAAGTTTCGTAATCCTAAAATGCATGATTGGGAGATTGGGAAAATATGATTGTGCCGTAATGCCTTAGAATAGGCATACGCAGATATGTTGAGTCTATCATTTAGCTAAAATGATTGAAAATATGTCAAGTGTATATATCAATATACTAGTATGTTTGTATAGCTTAAAATGCCTAAAAGTCACATAATCGTCTAGAGGATGAAAGGCACGGAGAACGGAAGGCTATGAAATGTTTTTGTTTGAAAAAGTAGTTATAGTTTAAGTCTCAATTAGACCCGTTTCTCTATAATCGTGGCTCTGCTATCAATCTGTAACACCCCAATTTCGAGATACGCAGTGAATTCAAACCGGGTGTTACTTCATGGCACAACAATATAATAATAGAAAACGATCTCTAAAGAGTCGTTTAAAAAGGATTTATCATTCAAACTATTCAAATATATCAGAGTTTACAAAATAGGTCCCAGTTGGTTCCATTGTTTACAAAAGACATCAATATAAAGTCTTTGATGTTTTATGAATGATAAAATATTTATAGCCTTCTTGATCTAGTCCTCGCTCTTCCGTGCCAGCTTCCGACATTATGGACCTAAAATACATGCTTAAAACTGTCAACACAAAGGTTGAGTGAAATTCATAGAGTTTGTTAAATGGTTGAACACATTATGTTGGTAGTGTGAGTTAATTAGACTCACACCAATGTTTTGAAAACAAAACAGTTATTATTCACTAAGCATCATGCAATCAAGGCGTTAACTTGCTGTCATATAATAGTAACCGATGCCCCAAGTAGGTAAAATTTGTCGTTTTACCCGATGTACTCAATATAGTGCGTTTGTTTACCGGATCCCGGTCAAACAAACGGGATTCGTCAATCCCGATAGATCTATCCACAATATTCGCGCCACTTCACTCGTGATTAATGATTCATGATTTAGGGACTTAAGATTGGCAAATGCGGTAACTTAGTGCAAGTAAAATAATCGATAAGTATAGAATTTGAAAGCAATGTGTTCGGTTTAAAATAAAGCATGTATCTCCCCAAGGGTTTGTAAAACAATTAAGTAATAGAAAGTGGGGCTATGAACTCACCGTAGTGTAAATGATGTTAAGTACTTTAACGGATGATGGATAAGTCGGAAAACTCCTACGCTCAACCTAGAAATGAAATGTTATGCCTTAAGTTTGGAATAATGTTTTAGGAAAACATAAACCATTCTATATATATTTCTATGTTGATCATGATGTAGTACATGGTTTTGTGTATGTTGTTTATAGAAATGGTCTAGTTGTGAAAACATGTTTAGTTTATAGATATCGTACTACCGCTCGGGCCATCATAATTCGTGAGGTCATGCAAGAACGTCGAGGAGCTAGGACACTTTAATTCGTAAACCAAAGAACTCGTCGACACGTTTTACTCAAATGAAACCCCTTACATGAAGCTCCCTACTATTGTAGCACTTAGTAAATACAACATATGTTTTGAGTGAAGATTGTTATAACATAAAGTTTATCATGTTTTAATAACTATCTAGTTCTTACAAGTTCTCGTTGTTTTCATAAATATAATTACCATAGTTAACGGTCTTGGGCAAACAAGCCTTGAGGCTTTAGCCATGGCCTTGCCGTGACTTTGGTCTTGACTACCATGGACTTGAGACTTAGCTTTGACCTTAGCCATAGCCGTGGTCTTGGCTTATGGCCATTAGGCCTCTTGGTTTGCTTTTAGTTGTGACAAAAGTATAGTTATGAGACTATATTTACGGCATTGCTTTTGAAATATTTTGGCCTATTTATGCGTTTTCAAGGTCCGAGCTTCTTTTCTTCAAAGGAAAACGCCGTTCGGACAACTTTCGTGTTTTAACTTTTTGATGATTCGGACCGTAGTACCATTTTTAAACGGCAGAACTCAAAAAAAAAGCTATTGGCGCTTCGCGCTTAGGTTTCGCTAACTTCTTTGCTTATAACTTTTGACTCGTTTGTCCGCTTCGGTGATTCAAATTGCTATGTTTACCTTTTATCTTGTTTACCATATTATGTAAGTTAGAAAGTCCTTATGTTACTGTTTTTAATGGTCTCACATGTGTAGAATATGACTAGTTTACTAGTTTGTTACTTTTATGACAATATGTGAATTAAAACAAGTGATTGAGTATATGTACATCATGAATCAACATAGTAACTATATATATAGCATGAAATAGTTAGGATTATGAATAATAAAGATGAGATGATGGTGGTGATAAGTTGCTTACAACTTTTGGCTTTCAATAAGAAAGGAGTAACTAGTAAGGATCGGACATTGATTGAACACTTAAGACTTCGGATTGAGATAACTTTCCACACCTTGGCACCCTTGAAAACTTGAAGAGTTGGTGATGAAGTAATAAGTGACTTGAGTGGATTTAAACTCAAGAAGATCACTTAAACTTGCTAGAGATTTGATGTAGAAGCTTGATCTTTGGAACTTCCTTGCATAAACTTGGAGTTTATAAATCAAATGATGAAAGATATGTATGATTTGTGATATGAACGACCCAAAACAGATTGTGAGGGTTCTTAGGATGCATATCACTTGCTATTTATAGGAGGGTAAGTTTGGTTAACCATATATTGGGTTAAATATTAACCATGGTTAAGTTAGGACACTTGTAACGACCGAAAGGAAGCATGGTTAGGATTTTGCCACCAAAATGATGACTCCCCCCCCCCTTAGGTTGGCCAAGTGAAGATAAGATGACTTAGGTGGTTAGTTTTGGTATTATCTTGGTTACGGAGTGAGTTTTGGTTCCGTTAAATGCCAACCGAAGCCATAAAACGTAAAATCGGGTATCGTAAAAATACGAAACTTGTAGGAATGATGAGACTCATCATTATACTCCATCTAAAAATATAAAATGGGTGATAAGTCTCATTGGGTGCAAAAACACCGCTTAAAGTCGAAATACGGTAAAAAACGCGTAATACGCAGCTTTTCGTAAAAGAACGCAATTTCGTGGAAACGACCGTGAATTTATTTAGAGTAGACTAAAATTAGTCTAAAAGTGATATGAGATGTTAAATGTGGTTTTCATTATACGCGGATAACTTTACGCTTATTCGTGAAGTTTAAAAGTTACGCGATTTAAGCAAAATGTAGAACGACAAGGTTAATTCCTTTATGGTCAAAGGAGGAGGAAATATGTTTGCCTTTTCCAAAAATGTAAAAGTTTCAAAACATATTAGAAACACAAAGGTGAATCGTTAAGTCCGGATGTAAGTAGAATTGTTTAAAACTTAAGTTTAGTTTTGTTCTGCTACCGGGCTTATTTGGTAATATTAAAAATAATAAATCTTAAAAATTCTCAAATTAATCATGAGTGATCTAAAATTTATCCGATGCGAGGAAAATTGTCGAGTTGATTTTCGTTATCGTGTGATGTTTAAACGGTGGACCGCCTAAAACGAAACTTTAAAACGATGTTTACTTAATAACTTTTGCGAAAATGATTTAACGATGGTCGAACTCTCAGGTTATTACTAAAATAATTTATCTTACGAGAATGTGGATTAAAAATTTTACGAGATGAATAGTGAATGTGAATAGTAAAAGTGAATAGTAAATTCTCGAAAATGAAAAGTAACCTAAAAATGCGGGTGGTTACAGTTAAGGACTTAGATTTTTACCCATTACATTACCTATTACAATGTATACCAAGTATGTATATATATGTACATTTCCATATTATGTAAACAGTAGTTGTTATACATATGCATTTCTATAAGATGTAAACAATATTACTTGTTTAGTATTTTATATGAAAATGTAAGTATGTTAGTAAACTATTGGCTCCAACCATTTACGTATTTTATTTGTTTCGTTAAAATGATTTTACGTTTGTTATCGACAAAACATTAGAAGATCGTAAAATATAAATAAACGTTTTTACGGCTTATTTGTATTAACAAGATTTTCTTATATATGCATGTATTAATTATATAAAGATAATTAGTTGTAATATATATTTCCTTGTATAAGAAATATGGCAATTAGATTTTATAACTCTTTCTTTATGATTACCTTTGCGAGGACGGTGTGTAATCAAAAGGGTTATAAATCTATATTATCTTTATGAAGTATACAAAATTTATGCAATCCATGTTTTGGATTGGATCATGCATCTAGGAGTTGAAATCTTGAATTTAATTAAAATATGATTTTGATTGAATTAAGATAACTCTTGAGTACATCTGACATTGAGTGGGAGCATTGTATTTTTCCTTAAAATTTACATGTTGAAGATATCATGCCATTTAAGCTAGATATTGATCCTTAAGCTTGGAATGAAACTTCACTTGGAATTTAGGGAATAAAACAAACAACCTTGAAATAAATGTTTATATGGAGTAAACAAATGCGGAAAATTAAGTCTGACACAAATGCAATATATCATTCAAGCATGTCTTAAATGGTATATTTCACTTGGAATAATTTATTACAGTGATGGAAACCTTATGTTTTTAACTAAGGATTTATCATGTATATATTATATTGTGTATAGAACTAGTTGTTGCTTAAGGTAAGCTGACAACAACAATATCTAATTAAGAGTGTTTAGATTATTGTTAATACAGATGTTTACGAATTATAAAGCATAGTGTTGTATAAGTACAAATGATGCTAGAGGATAATTAATACTAGTTGTACTAGGATTTTATCATTTATGATAAATCTGCTAACTAGTTATGCTCAACATAGAGCATTGTTGCATTACATATTAAGGAATGAGAATACTTTACACTTTTAGAAACTGTAAAGATGATTGTCAGTAGGTCGTTGATTTCTACTACCTCATGCAAGGTAGGGTGACATCTCCATACTATAACTCTTGCAATAGTATGAGCATATGAGATAAGCACTCATCTTATATTTCAAATCCCTCACTATAAGTGAAATTTGAAATAAGTATTCGGAAAGTTTACTCAGATAACTATTTAGTTTTTCTTGTAGTTGAGAATGTTGGAACATTAGACTTCAACTTACTAAATTGTCTCATGCATATTTGTTTAGTATTTGGATAATTGAGATTGAAAGACAATTATTACTTTATGATGAATAAAGATACTTGGTATTTGTTATTCATTCATATAATAATTGTTATCCTATATTTGCATGTTTAATCCTTGAATGATTTTATTGTTCTAAATATGTCCATTGTCGGTTAACAATATGGGAATATTGTTATGTAAGGCAAATGTGAGTGTTGGTTATATCCTAATGAGAATGTAGATTCTTCCTGCCAAACTCATGTGTATTCACTAGAGATACATATTAGATACCCCAACTTTCAAACATTTACTTTTGGATCCTTGTAATAAGTAAAATATTGAAAATGGTTTGTTAAGGTCGTCCTTAGACTTGAGATACAAGCAAGTTCTCATGTGTGGATATCACTTTTGTAAGTATACGCAAAATGCTATCTCGAATAAGGTAGTTATAAAGGCTATATTTCGGAGTGATGTGGCAAGATCCACAACACTTGTAGTCAATAAAGGATTTGTTACTCCACTTGATATGTGCAAAAGATACCATGGCGCCTCTCCATATTTAATCAAATAATTGTTTGGCCAAACCCAAAGGGTAATGCAAGATGATTCTTGATTACATTTGGTATATCTAAATTAAAATCTATAACGAGATTCTAAATGGTTAAACTATATGGAATGAGTTAGGATCCATATCCATGGTTTAACGGTATCTATAACAAAGGATGATTAAAAGCAAGACATTAATAGCCATGCTACTGAGAAGATTTTATGAAACTATATCTCAGACACTTTTAATTAAAAGGCGAGTGAGAGCTTGCTAGGCGTTTATGTCGTTAGTTTTGTGTGCCATTCGACACTCCAACTCCCAAGTGGGAGTTGTTGGTTTGTGGGAGTTTAAAACACACGTAAACGACTAGAAGTGTGTGAGCCTACGGGGGCACACACGTTAAACACGAGTGTACGTGACAAACGTTTAAACTTGAATACTTTAGACCCGTTTATGCATGAATATGACCTGATCATATCAAACGATCCATGGGATGTTCTTACATTTAGCTTGGGTCGATTGGGTGTTTGCCTTGGGCCTAGAGACACACTGATCGGGGGTGGTTGGGTTTGTGGCTTGGCATGCAAGTCTTGAGCCCAAGTCATAATTGGTTTATATGTATATATAAACAAACTCCTATGCGTTTTTTATGAATAACCAATTCATCTCCATGTTCATCTACATCTAATCGGATTCTTCTAGAACCGATTAGGGTTTAGTTTGATTTCGAAAAATCTAAACCTTGCATTCAATTTTGATCCAAGTGTGTTTAGTTTTTCAAGGGGTTGATGTTTCTTGCTTCCTGTTCCAAGCTGAACATTGATTGGCAGCAAGGTTTGATGGAGTCTGGTTCATGGAGGATCTCGGACAGAATGAGGGATGGATATCGGACAGCCTTGTACGATATATCAGGTGGAACCAAAATAGTTCTCGGACTGTTTTTATCTTGGGCAGGAAAAGAAAGAATGTGCTTTTGGGGTTTTTCTTTGTTCATGGTATTCAAATAATCAAAGAGTTGATTGGTTTTAAATGTTCTCGACTAGCGTTTATCGAACGTACTTGGTTTAAGTGTTTGTGTGTGATACCCGTAGAGGTATCTATTTTAGATACTTAGTTTCTTTGGTTTCCTTGTTCGTTGATAGCGTGCAGTTGACGTCAAAGGTTAGTTTTCTATTTACCTTTTAATTATTATTGTTTATTATTTTGATGTTAACCTAATTGCATAAACTAGATCCTTATTCTGCTGTGTACTCGTTGCGTTACTTGGTTAACTAGATTCTTAAATCCCAACAGTGGCATCACGAGCCATCTCGTTTTTGCGATTATGGGTTACACGCTTTAATAAGCATGTTTAAAAGGATGCATGAAATCTAATTAGGTATTCGTTTTATTTTTGTTTTGACAACTATATGAAATACTTGTCAATTATTAATAAAAAATAACAAGACATTTGGTACCATCCTGTGTTCAAACCAAACGCTCGATCGATTTGGTCATCGGCGCTTATGGAGAAAATGGTCGTGTTCAAAGCCCACCTCCGATAAGACATCACACCGCGACACGTGCCCATTGCCTAAGACCAAGTCTTTGGGGAAGAGTCCGGTTAGCATCCATAAAATGTATGGGACCAGGGTAATCTCACCGATCTTCATCTTTGAAGACTTATGTGGGTACCATGATAAGTAAGATATATTAATTAGAAGGATATTACAATACTTTATTTCTATACATAGTTTCTTTACGCAAAGAATAACTTTTACTTACCTTGAAAATATCATGACACATGAGTTTCACAACAATTGCACCCCCTCTCTTAAATTCCGTGAGTACATCAATTGCATAATTATCATCCATCTTTAAGCTTAATCAACTAAAATATATATTGCCAATTACTCTTCATGGTAGTTGTCTATTACTCTATTTACTTTTTATGAAAAGCGTTACTATAGAAAATCTAGAAACTTTTATATACGAGATTTTAAAAAAGAATGGAAATGTATAGTGAGCAATTAAAATTGTATTAATGGGGATGCAATATTTTGCCAGGTGACAATATTGAATCATTCTATTGGCCAATAAGAAGTAAAAATAAAAGAGATTGTCTAAACAATGCTTTTAAGAAATTGGTTTGAATTGTTAAAGAAGGAAAGTTTGCCTTCATTAAATACAAAATCACATTCAATTAAAGTAATTTATAGCTTTAATTATTGTATATTAAATGCATTTTTTCATTTTAAAAAGAAATTTTGTGTTGAATTAATCCATTTATCCAATGCCCTTAGAGCACTTATTAGACAATCCCAAAATGAAATAATTTAGTCAAACATATCTAAATTTCATTCACAAAAAAAATATGCATAAAAACACATGTGTTAATTTTGTAAAAAAATGAGATATTTTAAATAACTTAATGCACATAACTAAACTTATCAATTTTCATGTTTCTTAATAATTTTATAAATTTAATAAATTTAATATATACCCCCTAGACATTATACTTATTATACTTTATATATATTTTTAAAATGAACAACATATATATTGTTGTTATTTATAAATATTATTATTATCGTATATTAAATTAATGTATATAACAGAATTATAAATACAAAAAACCCACGAGTTATTGTGATATATAAATAAATACACGAGGGATTATATATATACGAACGACTCATGTTATTACTCTTTATTAGATTAAGTAAGGATGTCCGAAATTTTTTTTACTTTTTTTTACTATCCACATTTAATAAAAGCTCATGTTATACATCTTTATAAGTTTATCCCGCGCATACACATGATTAAAATTAAATACGGCTAAAATTATTATTAATAAGAATATAAATATCAAAATGTAGGCATGTCCTTACGGGTTACTATGAGATGAAAGTAAATACACAGGATTGTACACAAATTTATCTGGAAAAGATAAATTTTCAATGGTCATTACGTGATATTGAGCACTCATAATGTCTAAAACATGCTACTAATTATTAAGATTTAAACAACATCAACTTCATCATCATGTCAATTAAACAAAGTCAAATCGTTCATCTAACAAAAATCTATACATGACATTAATCAATATTAATACATAATGAAAAGTTTACGTGAAAACTCACTTGTGCACAGGTATTAAAACTATATAAGTATAAAAGATTTTACATTATGTTATAGGAAAATCTTATTTAACAACCCCGTGTATGCATTTAGACAAACTTTACAATGCCAAAATAGAAATTTAAATTCTTAACCATTTATATTATTAAAATTAGATAATATATAATTTGTATACACAAATAACTAAAACTTAGATATATTATAACCTATGTTAAAATACATGAAGTAAAATTTACGCCAAAGCTCCGTGTATGCACGTAATTATATAACTAGTTTATATAACTACATGAATACATGTATCACTAAATTTTTTTTATTGAAAGTAACAATTAAGAAAATCGATTAAATGGCCATATCACTAGATCAAAAAAACCTAAATCTCACTAACCTAACCCTATTCGCATTCGAATAAGCTTATTTGGATCGAGTTATATGGGTTGAAAAATATTAGTTGGATTATTCGTGTTTACCAAAACAACTTGAACTCTTATTAGAGTCGGATTTCGAGTGAGAATTTCAACCTTATTCTAGTTTCATCCGTAAAACATTTTTATTTTATTTTTTGTTTGGTTTTTCATAAAGAAAACAAACCATTTTTTTGATGTTATAATTTGACTTATACGGGTTAATACGTACCCTATTAACCCATACCTGAATAACATTCAGCTTATTATGGTCGGGTATGGATAAAGATTCTCTTTCCCAAAACCTGATTAACGAATAGCAGCCTTAGATACCACTAAGAAATATATATCAATATAAAACAAAAACAATCGCAATCACACATATATGAATATAAACATTGAGATATTGTCATAAACATATGAGTAATATTGTGTTTATTTGAAGGTGAATTTTATCAAAAACAAACATATAGGTCCTACACCTAAAAGTAACAATCTTTTTCGGCCTCTTTAAACACGACATATCGATATCTTCAAAATAAACATAGAGGATCTTTATCCTAAAAATATTATATTTTCCCGCCTCTTTTAACAAACTTTTACACGCACTCTTTTTTCCTCACAAAACTGGACATCATTATTTTTTATGGAATATAAATACTAACAACTTAAAATCTCACACATGTGGCCATTGAAATTTAACCACAACATTTTAGTTGTTTAATGACTCACACACCACCGTACCATCAAATCTCTACCACTAAGTGAATTTGATTTGGATTTATTATTATTTTTTTGTGTAATATATAAATAATTTGGTTAGTGTTAGATTTTTATTTTATTTTTTACTATTTAATGACCTCTTTCAAGGATTTGGATGTGATTTTTTATGGAACGAGGAACGACTCCATTTAATGATCGGTTCTATAATGTAATTTTGTATGCTTTAATTATTGTCTAAACTTTTATCGATTAATTTGTAACGACGTAATTCGTATGCTTTAATGTTTGAACGTTTATCGATTTGTAATGTAATTAAGCATTTGGAATCTTTTATCGATTAATTTGTAAATAGTTGTGGTGGAGCCGAGACAAGCATTTGCCGATGGTGGAGAGTCGTGATGATAGTGGTGGTGGGTGGTGTGTGACAAATTCGCGGTGGTGGTTTTGTTTTAAAGTTATAACTTAGATCCGGTTTTGTGTAATATATAAATAATTTGGTTAGTGTTAACAAACACGAAAGCAAATATTTTATCGATCTGTAATGTAATTCGTACAGTTAACAAACACGAAAGCAAACTTTTTATTTAAACACGCAAAGAGTTCTCAAACACATTTCATACAGACTCAAATAAAACAACTTGACAAGCAAAAGAGAACATTGTTTTTAGCAGGAGTTCTTAGACAAGTTTCTTACGGACTCAAATGAAACAACTTAACAAACATAAGAAAACAAAGTTTGTAACACATGACAAAGACAAGAACAAACATCTCTCATTCATTTTTTTACCGGTACTTCCCACTTTGCTAGAACCTGCACCACCATTCCCTTCCCTTTCATTCTCTTGCTTGATGAAATGTTCAAACAAAGCTTCAAGAACCATATTCAGAAATAATTTCATCGCCAAATGTATTAAGAACTTTATCAAAGAGTGGTAGGTTCGATAAAAGCTTTGACCACCCCTTTTCCGGCGTGTAATCAACCATTGTTATGTGTGTTTTGTAGGAATTGAGGATTGGGTTATGTGTGTTTTGAAAAATTGTTGATTTTATTATATATAAGTAAAAAATTAGCGGGATAAAGTTGTAATATGACAGGAATGTTTTCCCGACGAAATGTCGCCAAGGAACACTTTAGCGTGAAAAAACCCCGCCCAATTATTCGCTATTATTTAAAGGTGAAATTTGACCAAAAATGGTACCTACGACATGTCGTTGGGGGAAGACTCGCATTATAGTCGTTTATCCTAATCAAACGCTAATCACGTTCAAATTTTTGGTCAAATTTCGTAACGACGACATGTCGTCGGGATCATGTTTACGGGGGAAAACTCCGCCCAATTATTCGCTATTATTTAGAGGCGGCGGAAGTCAAATTTGACCAAAATGGTACCCACGACATATCATCGGATAATTTTGACAAAATATTCAATGCTCTTTGGTCTTGGTTAAGGTTTTTTTGTCGTTTAGTAGTTTTGCCGACAACAATGTGTCGTCGGCAAAAACGCCATCGCCTGCTCTACTTATTCTAGTAGTGTAAGAACACATATTCAAACAAAACCCGGCCGCACTACTTTAGGCGGATTTTTAAATGTCCTAACTCCTAAGGTTCGGTTCATGGAACATGGTATATAGACTTTAGGTAGACCTCACGGGATACTAAATACACGAGTTGGAATTAGGCAAAAAGATTAAAGAACGAGAGAGATACGACCCTCTAAAGATGGACAAAAATGCACTTTTTAATAGTATTAAAACTTAAATATTTTTGGAAAACTTTTGTAAAAATCTTATTTAACTTGTAAAACTTAGACACAAATATGTAAAGGTGATAAAAATCATGTAGGAAATCTAAAACATCATATTGCCTAAGTTACGACATTAGCCATAAGGTCCTCATTTATCATGAACTGTTAATTACTCGTAAGCGTGAATGTTGTAAATAGATCTATTAGGTTGACACCCCGTCCGGATTGGTCGCACCAACCGGATAAACGGACGATATCATTTGAGAACATTGGGTGTTTGGCTAGACACTTATAGGGACAATCATATATTTGTGCAAATCGCATACAAAACACGTTAAGGCTTGAGGTCATGAGCTTAAGGCAATAGTATTACTTTTTTTTATGACATTGTATTTGTTACATTGGTCATACACTAAAATCTTGTGGTCCATACTTGACATTTACATTTACATAAACCTATAAACTCATCAACATTATTGTTGACATTTTTAGCATGTATTTCTCAGGGCATTGATCATACTAGCTCGGTAAGCACTGGAGCATTATTCATTGAGTCGCATCCTGCTGGCATACCATCATGAAGATTTTATAATATTGTCATTACATTCGATGTGAACTTTAATCTATTTACATTTGAGATGTGTATCTTTAAAACTTGATTTTGTTGAAACTCGTTTTCTTAATTGAATGTAACTTTTTAAAACGACTCATGTAGTGTTCGTTCTTTATACTCTTTACTTTTGTGAACGTCATGCACTAGTTATCATTCCGCTACGATATTTTGAAGGTGTGATAATACATAATATTAAAATATATAAAACAAAAACAATCACATTCACTTATATTAAAATAAAGATCAAAATATTCTCATATTTGATTTCAACTTAATGGGTCATATTATTTTTATTTGAAGATAATTTTATCATAAACAAAACATATGTCCCACACCTAAAAGTAACAATCTTTTCCCGCCTCTTTTACGCGACATATCATATTCAAATGAACATTGAAGATCTTTATCTTAAAAATAACATATTTTCCGCCTCTTTTAACATGCTTTTACACACTCTTTTCCTCACAAAACAGGACAACAATATCTAATTACAAATATAAAATAAAAACCTAATATCTCGCACATGTCGCTATTAAAATTTAACCACAACATTTCATTGTTTCGATCACCACACACCACTGTACCATCAAATCTCTACCACTAATCGACGTCGACTTTATCAAACCTTTCATATACGTTAAGACACTCTCAGTATAAACACAAAACATGCAATGACATATTTATGAAAGTAAAAAAAAGTAAGTAAATGCAAAAGAGTTACTACATAAGTACATAACATGTTTAAGGTTAAATAGAGATTGCATGACAACACAAGTATGTGTCATGTTATGACTTGCCCACTCAACACTTAACATAACTCAAACCAAACAAACAACCATGTGTCTTTTAACTCTCTTTTTTTGATAATAATAGTAAGTTTTAACCACCTCTTCTTCCCTCTAAATATATATTTCTCTCACACACACAGGCTGACTTGTCGATATTGACTTATATTGTTTCCGGTGAGTTGCTCCGGTTATGACGTCAGAGATCGGTTAGCTAGCTCACCTCCACGTCATCATAAAACATATATTTTATATAAATATTGCATTTTATATTTTGTTTCATAGAAATGGTGTGATTTGCATTTTTTACATGAGTTAACCATATGATTCTGTTGGGATAATTTTTTTGTTGAATTTAATTCACATGAAACTTTTATTTGTAAATGTGGAATTAAATTATATGAATTTACTGAGATTTACCATTACCATATTTGCTGTTTTAATTCTTTGAATTCTGTTCTTTCTGCATTAATTTCAAATATTTTGTGAATTTGAGAATTAATGAATTATATCTATAAATTAATTGCTTATTTGGCTTTTTTTATCTGAAACTTTTTTCTGGGATTGGTTGAGATTATTTTCCGTACATTTTTGCTTTTTGGGCTATTGATTGCATGAATTTTGTATTTTTGTGTAGCAACAAAAACATGTCTCTGTTTTACCTTAAAAAATTTATGTTTTAACATATTTTAATATCTGTGTTTGTTGATCATGAATTATATACTTTTGTTAGGTGGGTGATCAATTTAGTGAGAAAATTTAATTGTGGTTTTTGTAGTTCAGGTTAGTTTCGGATAAAGCGAATTGGAACTTGTTTCTTGAGAATTCAGTTTTGGTGAAAAATAGAGTTTTGGGAAATTTGACTGGTGTAAAGTAACTAAGTTTCCGTGTTCTGTTATGAATTTTGAGAGGGGTTTTCCGACCCCTTATCGTTCTGTGGTTCATGGAATGCCGGTTTCTCATGAGAATGGAGTTAGGCGTAGAGTTCTGGCTGATGGAGATCCGAAAGAGGCTCCAAGAATGTCAGTTTCAATGAATATTGATCAGGCATCGTGCAGTACGATAAATCCAACTCTTATGGGCAATGTAGTTGTTGATCGTATAAATTCTTGGAATCCTGTGACATCAAATACGTTTCCTGCTGAGACCGAGAATTGGCAAGATTTGCTTGGAATGTATACAGGTTTGTTGCAAGAAAAGACACCTGATACAAGTAGGATTCTTGAGGATATCAATAAAACACTACCACCAATTGTTCGTAACAACGGGAATCAAAACTTGACCACATCTAGTCATAGCTCATATCAGAATAACACATCTAGCCAAGCATCAACTTCACTCCCATACTTTAAAACAAGTGACACTGCAAATTGGAATTGTAGTAATTTGGCAACTATCATAGGTTCAAATAGCAGCTCGGCAAACAATGGTGTCTATTTATCGGATAGACCACCCGCTCCAAATCCATCTAATCAAGAAGAAAGCAATGGTATGAGATCTGCTTCTTGGGCTGATATGCTTAGAAGTCAACAAACTCAAAGGGTGACTTCAAACAACTTGATAAAACTTGGACACATCCCAAAAGGTTAGTAATTTTGTTTATTTATACTATAGTTTAGATGAACCAAGCTCCAGATGTTACAAGTGCAAATTAGTTTTTAACCTATGCAAACTAACCATCATGTTGAATTGCTATAAGAATACTTAAGTATGCCAAGAGATGTTATTTAAGGCATTTTTATGTTTTCTTTTTGCTACGAAAACTACACATTACGATTTGAGCATTTTTAGTATTTAACGAGTAACGAACATGATGGCTACAAAAAGCCACACAGTTGGTGCAAACTAATTTTCAATACGCGAATGGAATATAACTCTTTTGTCCACAGATGGATTTTCAGTCACTTGCCAACCTCGCTACAACCCGACTTCACCACCAAGATCAGCAGCCTCTACCATTATTGATTCTTCCCCATTAGCTCCCATCACACCAGACAATCAAAAGAAGACTATGGACATTCAATGGATACCAGAAAAAATCCGATTTTTAGATGACGAAGCCTCAGCTCCTGCAAGAGACGGGCTTGAAGATCAAACCGCATCAACAAAAGATGCAAATAATCTGTACAGTGAACTGTTACAGACCATTGGTGACTCGCCGCCTTCTGCAATTTCAACAACACAGAAGGAACACATTATTTCTGACAACAAAGATGAACAAGCCATTGACTTGAGTTCGACACCCCAACAAAAGACTCCCGCAAGAAGAAGAAAACACCGCCCAAAAGTTATTAGAGAAGGGAAACCCAAAAGGACACCAACACCCAAAGATCCAATAAATGGTTCTTCCAACGAGCCCCGAGTAAAAAGGAAGTATGTGAGGAAGAATGGTGTGAATGAAAAACCCGATGGAAAGAGTTGGGAAAAGAAAATATGTGCGGAAGAAGGGCATTGACCACTTGGAAAGTCAACAGCAAAGCGGGTAGATGCTATTCCACCAAAATCATGCAAGAAAAACTGAACTTGACTTGGAGCATGTACCACAAGATAAAAACCCTAACATAATAAGTAGTCAACAAGATGTAAATGCTAATGCCAATCCTAAAGGCATAGAACAAGATAAAAGAACCAATGGAACACCCGAGACATCAGATATCAAGATTGTACAGCAGAATGATTATATCAATGGGAGCATGACCACAAGTCCACAAAAAGATAAATTGGAGAATGGTTATAATAATGTAAACCAAACTGCTCGTGAAGAAGAAATAAAACATAATGTTTCTCAAGGGGGTATAGTGCCCACAAATCTACAGGGTACCTCTAGTGAACGTATGATTATTTTAGATGAAAGAAGAGGTATCAAGAGACAGGGTTCTGAGCAGACGTGTCAAAATGTATATACCTTGAATTCTCTCGCCATGTACCAGAAACTGTTGCTAGGGGTTGCACGTCGTGCTTCTGATCGTAACAGTTTGAACAGCATTTTGTTGGAAAATCACAAGAAAATGAGAATGCAAAGCCAGTTTCAAGCTCTTGAAGGTATCCCAAGACAAATGAGCAGCATTTATGGAAATGGCTCAGCTATGGAGTTACTGAATTCTTGCACTGGAAGAATCGACCCCTCTTGGAGAGCAATAAATGTTGGTGGAAATGCTAACCATTCCCAGTTCCGACCACCAATGGCTGCTACACATTATTTGCAGAAACATCAAATGTTATCTAGTCCGCAACCACAGATAGTGAGGTTTATACCAGGTAGATCACCAACATATCCTCACCGTGGTTTAGTTAGTTGGAATCCATTGCCACCTACTCCACCACAAGGGGTGCCTAAATATGCGGTTACAGCTTACCCTACTTTAGAGAACAAGCAAACTGCACAACCAAATTCATATAACCAAAGGTTAAATGGATCAAATGAGATGCTTCAGCAACAACATAGCACTCCCTTTAAAGGTTACAAACAATCAACACCAGCACCAAGAGGTACATTTTCATGAACAATAAGCCACTCCTAATTAAGGGTGTCAAATGGGTGGGTAAACACGCTAGGTAACAAGTCAAAACAAGTTCGGGCCATATATAATGGGTAGCTTTTTTGTACGGATCAAGCCGGGTAGCACACGGACACTCTTTTGTCTATTCTTTTTCGGACTTTATGAATAATAGATGTGTTAAATATGATTAAAAAAACTATATCATTACAATTATGATCTAATATTATTAATTTGTGATTTGCAGAAATTTTACATATTTGAATACATTTTAGGCAAAATTTAACCTGTTTCCATTACTCATCCGACCCCCTAAAAAAATTATAACTCGAATAGGCCCATTCATCCATAGAGAAAATTATAAGCCAGATCGACCCGCTCATCCATGGATGAATGAAACAGAAAGCGAATTTCAATCCACTAATTGACCCATTCAAAAATGTTACATAGTTTTGCATGTCTGAATTTAGCTATTACAGGACGACCAGCAAAACTGAAAGCTGAAGTTTCAATCATTGATTATATCACACATAAATTAGAAGGTCTATTCATCTGTGAAGAGAAAAAGAAACAGCAAAAGGAACTTGTTGTGTACAGAGGTAGTGAGGCCCTCGTTCCATTTGAGCCTATCAAGAAACGAATTCCACGCCCTAGAGTAGACCTCGATCCAGAGACAGAAAGGATTTGGAGGATATTGATGGGTATCGAAGGGAGTGAGGGTGCTGAGACAGTAGATAAAGATAAAGAAAAATGGTGGGAAGATGAAAGACAAGTGTTTCGTGGACGAGCAGACTCGTTCATTGCCCGTATGCATCTTGTTCAAGGTATAACAAAGAATAATGAAAATCTTTTACATAATTCACTGTTTATAAAATGAAAGTATAAAAAAAACGTGAGTACATGTACTTTCAGATTATTTAACTAGTACCTTCCTCAGGGGATAGAAGATTCTCGCGATGGAAAGGATCCGTGGTTGACTCAGTGATTGGTGTCTTTCTCACACAGAATGTTTCTGATCATCTTTCAAGGTAACTTGATATCTTGTGTTTTCCACTTGCCTGTAAAAATAGCACCTATTAATAATATGAATTAACGGATATTGTTTTTCTTGCAACATATGCAGTTCTGCCTTCATGTCTCTAGCAGCAAAATTCCCCCTTAAATCAACAACCACCAAAGAATCATGCTGTCAACATGGGGCATGTAAAGGACCTGTTGAAGTAGCAGCAAATAACCATAGCAGGATATCAGAGGAAGAAGTTATTCTATCACAGGATTCCAGCGCATCGTCCACAGTTCAAACTGTTGATGAAGTTGGGTCAAGCTCGGGATCAAACTCAGAAGCAGAGGATGAAATAACTGACTTTGAAACCAGTAAACTATCTGGTCCACCACTAAATTTCATACATGAAGAAGAAACTACCATCCTCAAAGACCAACCGAGCATGGTACTTGATGAGCAGGCAACGGACACACATCATCTACCAAACGAAGCAAACTCTGCTATGTTTGAAGGGATACATATCAATGTTGATGACAGTACTTCTGTGGTGAATAAGCAGATTTGTTTTGAGAAGACAGTCACTGAAGCTAACTCAAAGGAGCAAAAGGC
Organism: Chrysanthemum lavandulifolium; assembly: GCA_022545495.1. Lineage (NCBI taxonomy): Eukaryota > Viridiplantae > Streptophyta > Magnoliopsida > Asterales > Asteraceae > Chrysanthemum > Chrysanthemum lavandulifolium. The sequence continues at coordinate 53,690,671 of CM040245.1, forward strand.
TTCTGGTGAACCACCAAGTGGGCCAGGTCCGAATATGCCAAAGGTAAAAAAAGGAACAGCTGAGGAAGAAAGGAGAAGAGCAATTGACTGGGATAGCTTGAGAAAGGAGGCACTACTTAATAGTGAAAAGAAAGAAAGAAGCAAAGACGCAGCGGATTCACTTGATTATGAAGCCTTGAGACGTGCCCATGTCAATGAAATTTCGGATGCTATAAGGGAACGTGGAATGAACAATCTGCTAGCTGATAGAATGAAGGTACTTTAAACTCTTTTTTTAGTGTGTTTACATTTAGGGGGTGTTTGGTTCCAGAGGTATCAGTCTGAAACCCACAAAATTAGGAATCCTCCATACCACCTCATAGTTTTGTGTTTAGAAATCCATACCCATTCCCAGACCACTTTATACATAACCCATTCCCAGACCACAATGTTATCAGACCCATACACAAAAGAATTTGTAACAGCAGACTGAAAGGCCCCTTTAGCTAACTATATGAGAATTGCTAATATGCAGGATTTCCTTAACCGCCTGGTGAGAGATCATGGGGCGATTGACCTCGAATGGTTGAGAGATGCTCCCCAAGACAAAGCAAAGTAAGCCCTTCAGAAGCATTTGCTTGTAATTTTAGCAATGTAAATGTACCCATATATCTGGTTTCTAAGTTCCCTATGATTTTTGCATTGAAGGGATTACTTGCTAAGTTTCCGGGGTTTGGGGCTGAAAAGTGTGGAATGTGTGCGGCTGTTGACACTTCATCATCTTGCTTTTCCGGTAAGTGGATTTTTAAAGTAGTAATTTATACAAATTTTGCATGTTGAAATAGTTTTACATTCATGATATCCCTCTTTTTCCAGGTGGATACAAATGTTGGTAGGATAGCAGTGAGACTGGGCTGGGTCCCTCTCCAACCACTACCAGAGTCGCTTCAACTGCATCTACTGGAGATGTAAGTATCACAAAGTTTTTCATAAAATATGTTTCTCGAGTTATCGGAAAAAGGTGTTGATGAGCTTTTTCTCACAGGTATCCGGTGTTGGAGTCCATTCAAAAATACCTTTGGCCCAGGCTGTGCAAGCTGGATCAGTTGACATTGTAACTATTACTTAAACCCAAGCATTGAACATAAACGACTCACAAAATATATAGAAATGGGAAAAAAGAACTATTCTTATATTGAACTTCAGTGCAAGAGTTTACAAAAACTTAATGCTCCTTTTACTGACTAAAATGTGGTTCTTTGACAGATATGAGCTACACTACCAAATGATAACATTTGAAAGGTATGTCATCATTTACACCTCCTCAATTCCTAGATAGGTCAGTTTCAACAAGAAAGTAAGAATTACTTAATTATTAAATATATTTAAATGAAGGTTTTTGCACAAAGAGTAAACCCAACTGTAATGCATGTCCGATGAGAGCAGAGTGCAGACACTTCGCCAGTGCTTTTGCAAGGTATGGTAATCAAAGTCGTTAAATATCATCTTTATCTAAGAGTATGAAGCATGCATGAATACATGAACATGGACTGGAAGTTTAGTACATATACTCTGGCCAATAGACTAATTGATAAATAATACAGCCTTGTGCGACAAAGATACATTACCTAAGTAATTGTTGGGTCTCGTATATCTTCTGAAAGACTGGCCCACTGACTGCACCATCCATTCTTTTGCAGTCTGATGAGAATAGAAGATACTGTTGTTTAAGAAACTTTTAAACTACCTATGAAAATGCCTTTTGAGATATGATAATATAACTGACATGTATATGGCGCAGTGCAAGGCTTTCCCTACCAGGTCCAGAAGAGAAAAGAATAGTAACTTCAGATGCACCTGCTGCAACAAATCCAGTACCACCTGTGGTTATGAGACCAATGCCACTACCTCCCGCTGAAAATGACTTCTATAAAAGTGAAAGGAATTGTGAGCCGATCATTGAGGAACCAACAACGCCTGAACCAGAAGCCAATGAATTATCAATAAGCGACATTGAGGATCAATACTACGAAGATTCTGATGAAATCCCTACAATCAAACTCAATATGGAAGAATTCACAACAAATTTGCAGAATATAATGCAAGATAGCAAGAAACTTGATGACGATATGTCCAAAGCAATAGTTGCATTGAATCCTAATGCTGCTTCCATACCTACACCTAAGCTAAAGGATGTTAGCCGGCTGCGAACAGAGCATCTAGTGTAAGTTCTTAATGTTCTGCAAAGCCAAATGTCACAGCTAAAGCTAATGGTCCATTTTCAATACAAATGGTAAAATGATGTATGAGTGTATAGTATATTCTGACCAGTCCTTTGGCACATGCAGATATGAACTTCCAGATTCACATCGGCTTCTGGAAGGGGTTAGTATTTGTGCTGTTGAGCAGTCTTTCAACGCATATAACTATACATTACTAACTTATTTCCACATTTTACAATTTTCAGTTGGACAAAAGAGAACCTGATGACCCCAGCCACTACCTATTGGCAATATGGACACCAGGTTGACCAAATAATAATTCAGCATAATCATAAGTTTTATCCAATTTAATATAGAAATAAACCTATCAGATGACATTGCTGTTAATAACTACATAATATAAAACTAAAAGTTAAACTCTCCTTCCAGGTGAAACTGCAAATTCAGCAGAGACACCCGAAAAAGAATGTCCTGCACAACAATCAGGTCAGTTATGCGAGCGAACAACATGTTTTGCATGCAACAGCGTAAAAGAAGCAAATTCAGAAGTGGTCAGAGGAACTATTTTGGTGAGCCCTTACCTTAATAATACAGGATCATATTTTCACTAGTAATTAAAACAAGTTATATCAACTAGATTTTACTACTTTCATATCAGATACCATGTAGAACAGCAACACGAGGAAGCTTTCCGCTCAATGGCACATATTTCCAAGTTAATGAGGTAACTAAATCTAAAATCCGAAATTACTTATGTTTACCTCAACCATGATATGCTATTACTAGCTCTGAATAGAGAGTGCTTTTTGCACTTGTTCTACTGAGACCTCAAATATTATGGTAAACCACCTGTTACCTCCCCTGAAACCTTATTTACCAGCAATATCAATCGGTTGCCAGTTGATGTAGGTGGCACAAAGTGCTACACAAGAAATATAATATAAGATTCAACTCGCCTAAGCTCGTACTCTATGCCTTGCAGACATATAACAGATATATGTGCACTATGCAGATGTTTGCAGATCATGCATCAAGTCTGAACCCAATTAATGTTCCAAGGGCATGGATTTGGAACTTGCCAAGAAGAACAGTTTACTTTGGGACTTCCGTATCCACAATCTTTAAGGGTACAAGCTTTTCAACCATATATTGCATCTGTTCTACAATGTGGTTTTTTTAGCTAAAACGTAACAATAAAAAATGGTTTTGTTAGGGCTAAGCACTGAGGGAATTCAATACTGCTTTTGGAAAGGTATGTATCACTTCAATTCTACAACATAATTAGAAATCGATGACCTTGATCATACTCAAAAGTGACTGTTTGCATATTATGTCTCATGAAAGAAGTGTGCTACTAGAACATTTGGAACAATAAAGTACCATTAGCAGAAACAACAAAAGGGATGACTTGTTGTTTAGAAGTGTTTAACGACAATACCATTTAACAAGCTACCTTAAGTGAGCAGCATCTTTGAAGTAAAAGTACACTAGGCATAAACATTAAGAATTAACGGCATAAATGAAAACCAACGACGGTCAGGCTATAAAGAGTGAGAATGATATACATACACACACGTATATTCAGCTTATATAGCATTAGCACGTGATAAACAGCTTGAATGAATAAGGTTGTATACACTAAAAACACTATTAAGACCTAGCAACAAGATTGCATAAAGAACATAAGAATAAAATTTTACAGAATGGATGCATATAAATCTCAATGGGGTCCATCGAAAAAGTTTACACGGTCCAGCTATTATTATACATAGGGTGTGTTTGGCTCAGAGCGTTTAGGAGCAGTGAGCATTGAGCGTTGTGATTTTTAATGCTCGTTTGGCAAGCACCAAGTCTTATCTATTTTTTCGGAATGCTCAATTGCCAACGCTCCATGAAGTAGCATTTAGGAGCGTTGAGCATTTAGGAGCTGTTTTACACATTATAATACAACTACAACTACTTTACCAAACGTTTTTATAGAAAAAACACTACCATAAATTCATCAAATTTTTAGAGTCTAAAATTGATCTATAATCGCCCTAGTCCTTGTGGTGGAAGTCTAAAAGTTATTCTTCAATGAGACGCCAAAGGCTCCCAACCTGCTTCCTTCGCCTGTAGGTCCCTCCAAAGAATCAAGAACTTGCTTGTCTCCTGTAACGAATTCCATAAACAAAAGCCAGCTATCTTAACTTCCACCTTATGTACATTGGTCAAGTCTTAGTTATAGTCTCTAATGGCACGACATAGCTAGAGATACATGGATCACTATACGTATGACTAAACTAGGAATGTAATTTCCCCAAAGATCATAGTGAGAGCTTCCCAGTTACCCAATAAGCCATCGGTTATGCTAATTGACTAACGTTCTTAGTATACCATATCACTAACCTTGAAATGTAACTAACCACCACAGGTGGCCGAGTTGGCAAGAGCTTGTGACTATCATCACTACTGAAATATGATAGGTCTCACGCTCTAACCACACTTAGTGCAAACAACCTCACACGCCAACCTCCCGAATGGGAGGATTTTGATGGTTCGGGTATGTTTAGGTGTGGTGAGGCCTCGAGATAAGTTGTCCAAAAGGTAGGAAACCATGCTTGCCAAAAAATAAAACCTTGATCATGATAGTCGATATATATTTGGGCTTTCATGAATTGGCGTGCCCAAACAAATGACGATAAAGCTCTTCTACAACACCATAGACAAACTTTACATCCATATTACGTAAATATTTAGTAGTCCTTCTACTTATAGTAATGCATTTTGGAAAACAAAGATCCTCGTTTCAAACTTGCAAGCAAAGCACACTACACACAATAACCCACGTTGGTTTAGGACTTGGAGGTGTTAAAGAATGAGTCCTTAGATGGTGTTTGCAACACCTTAGAAAAATCTTATAAAGACCCTAAACACTTAATACAACAACAACACAATACCCAATCCCGTCTGAGTGTGGGATGAAAGAGGTAGGATGTAGACAGTCATACCCTTGCACAGCCATACCCTTACACGAGGAAATACCCAAGAGTAATTAGAGATACAAATAAAATATATAAAATATATAAGAAAAGACATATATAAGCATAAAGCGATTAAGCATTGAAAACATAAAATCATAAAGGCGTGCGAGCAAATACGACATATGGTTTACGAGCATATATAAGTGCATGCGAGGATTGCAACAAAATTGTAGATGTATATAGCTACGAGTCTCTTTACCTAAAAGTTGAGCACGTATGTACATGTGACGCTACTAAAATCGCCTAAAAATCTAGAAGAAACTAGTTATGTATCTCTATACAGAAACGGTATGCAAATACATACGCATATGTTTACTAAAATCATCTAGAAAGCCTAAAAAGCTATATATGCATCTCGATACCTAAACGCGAGGCAAATATGTACACATGAGGCTACTAAAATCGCCTAGAAAGCCTGAAGGAAAATTACCATGCAACAAGAAAACCACCTGACCATGTGAGGCTGTGACTCATCTATCCTAGTTCTACTTATTCACGTGTTCCTATCAAAGGTCATGACCTCGGAGAAATGAAGTTCCTTCATGTGCTTGAGTTTATCCTCCCACATGAGTTTTGGTCTACCCCTTCTCCTCAAGTCGTCGACTTTGAGGGCATCCGCTCTCCTCTGACATGTCCAAACCATTTTAGTCATACTTTTCTCATCTTATTGATGATAATCCTACTTCATGTTATGCACTCAAAACTTTATTCGAGATCATTTCTAACATGGTTTTACTACAAGTCCACCTCAACATCCTCATTTCTGCCACTTCTACCCTATTTGCTTAAGCATTCGTTATCGGCAACACTCATATCAAGTAAATTTATCTCCGACTCTAAGAAAACCATACGACAATGTTATAACTTCCAAACAAAACAATTTATCTCCCAATCTACCTCACGCCTAATCACAAAATTGCATTAATTTTACCTTAAAAGTGCATTTTGAAAATGGTAATTTAAAACCTAATTACTAAAAACATAGCAATTACACATTCTTAAAACCGTGTGCTTTTTGTCTAGTGAACATTTATTTTCGGACAAAGCGAGCATTTCATATTGTTAGAAGTAATAATATGCATTAAATAGCATATTTACATACCGCTTCGTCGTCGAACAATGAATGGCACGTGTGCGTTTAATAGGTTCCTTGTAACTAAATACTATTTTGAAAAAAGAATCAAAAATAGCTTACTTTGATATGCTACATCTTCTACACCTTCTTATACTTTGTCTCGTAACGCTAAAACATCTTCTTCAACTCACCATCCTTGGACTTCGACAGTATACCGTAATCAAGTGTAGTGTCACCCAGCGTGTATATGTATATGTATGCCACATATGATCACCTACAACTTATACCAACACATCCATCCCTTTTCCTCGTTAACCGCTTTCCTCCATCAAGTGCCATTCATTCATTTTCCCGTAGTTTGGTTTTGCGTTGTTACTATATGTAACACCCTAATGTTTTTGATAGTCCGTCAGAATCTACTTTGTGATGTCGTTTAACTATTCATATAATATATCCTCCTTAGGGTTTCAGGTCCTCTATACCAAAAAAAATTCCCGTCGTAGTCGATCAAATTTAATTGATTCAACCTCTAACCTATCCTCTTGCCATCATACCTTTTTGGCAGCGATGAGTGCAAAAGCATGTGCTCTAGTACGAGTTTGTTAAGACCCAACATAAAATTTGTATCGTAAATCTTACAAAAGACAACGATTGTTGATATTTTCGAGAGGCAACTCTCTCTCCCCGGATGCACAAACCAAATTGATTTTCTTTACTTCTAGTCAAATGGATATATATAAAAATCTCGAATTCCTAAACCCTTAGTTATAGTATCATTAGAATATAATAATGGAAACTTTGTGTCGTAATACGATTATGTAAGGAAACTTCGTAATGTAATTGCATAACCGGATCATTATCGATCAAGATTGTTATGAACTTCCTTACTTTGGTTTACCACGAGTGTAAACCACCATATTAGACTTAATAAACATCTAGAGCTAATAATCACGCATGTAAGGTATTAATGTAGAAAATATACGACCTCGTAAAAACCTTACTTTCATTAAATAGTAAGAAATGAAAGCAACCAAAAAAAAAAATGGTGACATGTTAATCTATTAGGTTCATGTGTAACTTTACATATATCGGTCTGCCAATAGCCTAATAGCATTTCTTGATATACTTATTATTAACGTCGAACTGATTTTATAATGCGATATGGTGGAATACTTGCAGGATTTGTTTGTGTGAGGGGATTTGATCGAATAAAAAGAGCTCCTAGACCTTTAATGGCTAGACTACACTTCGCAGCAAGTAGGTTCCTTGCACAAAAAAACAAGGCAAATAAATGAGCTGTGAACAAACATAAAGCTCGAGGCTAGAGAATTGTGGGTAGAGAAATCAGCTCGTATACACTAATTGTTGTAAACTCCACTCTCATGCTTTAACGCATCGAAGATGACATTTGTAAGTTAGCAGAGTGAAGTTGATGCGATATTCATATCTTCATTATTTCATTTCCCTAAGGTCATTAAAAAGAGCTGATACGATTTAGCTCATCTTACATACGAAAGAGGTTAGTCGAGTTGTATGTAATTTGAAACATATTTCAAATAATAATATAAATTTAGAGCCATTGTTGGTGCAAGCAGTATCCTAAAGTATGCGGCATACGCAATGCTATACCTATCAAATATCAATTATCTTATTACGGTAATCGCACAAGATGAACAGTTCTAACTTACTAATCTAATCGAAAAAATTGTTTGGTAAACATATCGATAATGATCTAGATGTAAATGTAACTTCTAACAGTAGTATCAAATCAAACTTAGGCAAACTATGTCTAAACTATTACTCAGTCATCGAAAAATACTGGAAACTGTTCCGGTACTAAACCCTAGAAGTTGGCACGATATTTTAAATTAATGCAGGCATCGAGAATGAAAATGTGTAAATATAACTAAGTTAATTATACTAAAAGTTGGAGTTTTATAGAAATCATACCTGATTGTGTGTTGTTGCTGGTTGGGCGGCTGTCTTTTTGTTTTCCGGTTTTCCCTCCTCTTTTAGTGGTCCAGCCAGCAGAACTCGGTTTGATTAATAGTTTAATACCGACCCGTAAATCCATGGCCTTATAAAATCACATGCCCCGATGTATAAAAAGAGTTTTTTTTTTTTTTTTTTAACAAAATTATCAGATCGTTTGTCGTTCAGATGTCACGTATTTTTTTTTCAACTCGACACAACCTTTTGAATTCGCTTTATCGCAGTATCGGTGATTCGCTAACTTCCGGGCGCGTCGAGTTAACGACCGTTAATTTTGTTATTGCATCGTTAGTCCTTTTAAATGCATTTTTAACGACCGCTTATTTTATTATTGCACCGCAGTCCTTTTCGCCGCTTTTACACGTTTTGTTCGCTTTACGTTTTGTTCGCTTTACACGTTTTGTTCGTTTTTGCACGTATTCGCTCGCTTTACGTCGCTTCGTTTTACGTTTTGCTTCGTTTTGCACGTCTTCGTCCGTTTTCCACGTCTTCGTTCGTTTTACGTTTTGTTTGGTTTTACGTTTCGTTCGTTTTGCACGCTTTAAATCGCTTTTACGTTTTGTTCGTTTTGCGTTTCGTCCATTTTACGTTTCATTTGTTTTACACGTTTTGTTCGCTTTGCCTTTCGTCGCTTTTACGTTTTCGTTCGTTTTACGTTTTGCTCGTTTTACACGTTCCGCTCGCTTTTGCACGCCATCTGCTTACGCGCTTAGTTCATTTTGCACGCCGCCTGCTTTTACATGTTTTCATTCTTTTTGCACGCCGTCTTTTTACACATTTTCGTTTGTTTTACGTTTCGTTTGTTTTTGCACGTTTTCGTCTATTTTTTACACGTTTTTTGTTCATTTTATATGTTTCATTGGTTTTCATAAGTGTAAAAACGTGCAAAAACGAACGAAAAACGTGTAAAATGGACGAAAGCTTGCAAAACGAATGAATACGTGTAAAAACAGACGAAAACGTGCAAAAACGAACAAAAACGTGTAAAAAAGACGAAAGCGTGCAAAAATGAACGAAAATGTGGAAAGTCGAATGAAAATGGGCAAAAATAACCGAAAACTTGTAGAAACGTGCAAAAATGAACGAAAACGTGTAAAATCGAACGAAAGCATGCAAAATGAACAAAAACGTGTAAAAACGAATGAAAACTTGTAAAAACGGACGAAAACGTGCAAAAACATGTAAAAACGGATTAAAGTGTGCAAAAACGAACAAAAAGGTGTAAAAACGAACGAAAACGTGTAAAACGGACGACAACGTGCGAAAACGTGTAAAATCGAACGAAAGCGTGCAAAAACGAATGAAACGTGTAAAAACGAACGAAAACGTGCAAAAACGATCGAAAACGTGTAAAAAACAAACGAAAGCGTGCAAAAAAAAACAAAAACGTGTAAAAACGAACGAAAACGTGTAAAAACGTGAAAAAACGAACAAAAACGTGCAAAAACGAAAGAAAGCGTGCAAAAACGAACAACAACGTGTAAAAATGAACGAAAACGTGTAAAACGGACGAAAACGTGCAAAAACGAACGAAACGTGTAAAAACGAACGAAAAAGTGTAAAAACGGACGAAGACGTGCAAAAACGAACGAAAACGTGTAAAAAGTAAAAACGGGCGAAAAGGACTAACGGTGCAATAATAAAATAAAAGGTCGTTAAAAACAGACGAAAAGGACTAACGGGGCAATAACAAAATTAACGATATTTAACTTGACCTGCTCCAACAGGTTAATCAGGTAAAAGGACTAACCGGTACACACAATAGCACGAATTCAAAAGGTTAGTGTCAAGTTGAGGAAAAAAAACGCAACATACAATGACAAAAGTGACAAGTATGATGTCTTTTTATGCAAATAACCCGCTTTTTTTTTTACATAACGGATGGTTTTTTGTATATTGATAAAATATGTAGACATGCATTAATTGTTTGTATTTTAACTAGATATATAACTTTCATGGATATATGAGTTTTACACATAAATCAAGTTTATTTTAAAATTTCAGTTTAATATAAGGGCATATAAGAATTTGACAGTGTTTAATGTTTTGTAAATGTAATATCATACGCATGAGGTATACACGTGAATCAAATTTATTTTAATTAGATTTCAATTTAAAATGAGCTCACAATTATTTTCATCACTAAATTTTCTCCACCAAGTTTATCAATAGTTTGACAAAACTAATTAAATTTTGACTCTATTAGCCAGTAACATTAATCAATTTCGCATTTAAGCTCTACATTTGGTTAATAAAATAATTAATTGTTATAAAACATTTTTGTATTTATTATATAAAAGATAATAATGGCTCATGCATTTAACCTCTATTAATCAACTTTAGTTACCAACTTACCACCCGTTACACAAAATTTTATTTCTTAAACCATCTCTTTTGCTTTCTTAAAAGCTTTTATAGGTATTTATAAATGGTGAGACTAGTTAATGATTTTCGTAAGAATTATTTGTACAAAAATCTCACACTTTTTTCATAACTAAACTCATTCAAAACTTGCATAGTTACTACGTATAACTTATTAGACATCTAATATCACTTATGTTTCGGTTAAAAATTAAATCTTTGATGTCTTAGTTGATAAGTCATTCACATATCATAGATTGTGGTTGAATGTAGGGGTGTTATCGGGTCGGGTTATCGAGTCTTGTCGTGTCAGGTCTTGTCGAGTTTTGCTTGGAAAAAACTAACCCGTAACCCGACCCGATAAGGAGTCGGGTTATCGGGTTCTGGTTGGTATCGGGTCGGGTGATTCGGGCTAATCGGGTTGGCTTATTTAATTTAACAAAAAAAAAATTTAGCTTAAACATTTATCATTGACATTTAATTTTTGATAACTTAAAAATGATTAACAATATATTACTGTATGAAGTAGAATATGTTGTATACGAGTATGTTATAGTAGGAGTGCACTATCTTTAATCCGAATATGTTATATACACTAGAAGGGTACTCACGCAATGCGCGATGGGTGCACCGATAACTATTTTCGCGACGAAGAATGTTTTTAGTAGATCTATGATTGGAGCGGTGGAGAAGGCGTCGGAGGCGGTTGTGGCGATTGATGTGATGATCGTGTTCTTTTACGTATAATGAGAGAGGGAATGATTTTGGTAGTATGTGTTTTCGAGTGAGAATGAAAACGAGATTTCTTTGTGTGTTTGTGGGACTTATATCCCGTGGGTTAGAGTATAAATTAAAAGTATGAATTTAATGAATTAAAAAAATTATGATGAAGATTTGTAGTTTCCTGATACATCTTAAATGAGCATAATGAATATTGGAGTTGTTACAAAAATGTCATAACTTTTAATTTATGTGTGCAAGGTATTGAATTTTTTGCAAAAGTCAAATATATTTATGATGAAGTTTTGTAACGTATTGACCATTTTTATTACAGGGCTTTAAAAGTTTGGGCATAAAGTTTGAATTTTTCCAGAGCCATAAAGTTGAGTCATAAAGCTTTTGTATTACTATTGACTAAATTAATTGTTATTTCTTAATAAAGAAATGTTTTAGTCTTACAATTTTAAGACTACCTCTTTAAGCAAAGTCCCAAATATATTATAAAGTAGTATAGATATAGATATGTCAAACACTAATTTGACTATTAACGAAATGATATCAGTAGCCATTCCAAATTGAATATAAGGTTGGTCCCGGTCATGACTGAGACGACCCTGGTCATCCAACCACGCCGCCTTTCTCTCCAATGACCGACACGACCCGGATGCCCCGATGACCCAAGTTTTTGTTTTTTTTGATTTTTTGTTTTTGTTTTTTTTTTTTTTAACCATTTTAACATAAACTAAAATTTCATTAATAATTAAAATGTTACAATGCTAAATAAAACAATACGAAATACATAAATCAATCAATGCTCCCGTGCAGAGTCATACGAGGAGTACGAGAACCGCAAATCCTCAAGCGAGCCAAATCTTCCTCGCTCACACCATCGTCTTTGTTCTCCGATAGCTCCAATTGATTTTGGTCCGACGTTGTTCGTTATCTTCGAACACACCGCCACAACTTGTGAGCAACCTCGCGATCTTTGCGCTTGATCTTTCAAAATTTGTCGATCACGACTTTTCGCTCAGCGTAATGTCGTTGCAACTCTTTTAGTTTTGTCTCATCTGCTCTTCTCCGCCGCTTGGTCAAACAATTCGATGACGCTTATAATAGCGTTTTTCGAGCCTCATCGTCATTGTTGCATTGATTTTGAACGACACTTGCATATCTTCAACGGAATGGGGAGACGGCAAGCCATATTAAATCTTGTGTTGAGAAGTATTTTGAGTTTGAATTGTGTTTGAAATTGTGTGTTAAGAAGTGTGTTTGAGGTGAAGTTGGTATTTATAGAGTGGTAAGATTGGTTTAAAAGAAGTTTTTTTTTTTTTAAGTTTAATGACCAAACGGTCAATTTTTGAAAATGTATTGATTTTATACGTCAAATATGGTTGGGAACATGGGATTTGGAAGCGTTAACATCGAGTGACTTTTCACTCGATATTGCAAATATTTGTGGCCCAACCGATTTGCCAACCGAAGCTCGCAACCATGAGGACCGATGTTAACATCGGTTGAGGAGGCAAAGTTTTGGTGCCCAACCGATTTTCATGCCTCGATTGCGACCAGCCTAACGAAGTGATATCAGTAGCCATTCCAAGTTTAATATCTTAAAAAAGGCAAAGCAACAAAATGCAAAACACAAGTTAAATATCTTATTAAAAGGAAAGCAAAGTTCTATAGCAGTAGCATAACTTGATTTTCGGGTCTTATCGAGTTGACCCGATAACATTAATTATCTAACCCTAACCCGACCCGATAACACTATCGGGTTATCGGGTTCGGGTCAAAACAACCCGACAAGATTTTTAACCCGATTTAACCCGAACCTATTAGCCTTATCGGGTTCGGGTTGGGTCAACCCGACCCTACTGACACCCCTAGTTGAATGTAAGGTCCAATTGAAAAGCCTGATTATACTATAGGCTGATTATACTATAACCTAAAACCTAAAATGTGAGGTCCAGTTCAATGTAAGGTCCAATTGAAAAGCCTGATTATACTATAACCTCCCGCTTTAGCGGTTAATGTGAAGCTTTTGTGTTTGTAAGGCGTAGCATAAGGCGACACAAAATATGAAAATATTTATATATCTATATTTTATTTCATATATATCGAGTTTATAAAAAGATTGGGCATAAGGCGGCGCGACGGCATGGCGTGGCGGCATAAACAAGCCCCACGCCTTTTGTGAGGCCTTTGTGTGCCTTTTAGAACTATTTACCTAAGCTATGTTTTTGTTAAAACAGTATAACCCAGTTGTCATTGATGATTATTGATTTGACAAGCTCGTGAAGTAATTTTAATAATAGTTGTGCATTGAGTAAATCATAGAGAATAAGTATGCGTTTGATTTGGAGATATGGGAATGAGAGAATGATGATGATCATGATTGTACATGTTTGGTTGACATATATGTGTTTCAAGTTATGGACTAATTCCTTAATAATTTTCGTACTCCATACCATTCACAGGAGGTTGATTTTAGATGTATTTCATGTAATCATTTTACCCTACAATAAAACATATACCAATTATGATTCTGAATCTTACACCAAACGAACCCTAATTTCGTAAGATATATGGTTGTGAGTTTAATGCTACATATGAAACTATATTTTCGTATTATGTCAATAACTTATAAACTTAATCCTATCTAGCTTAGTTTAAATATTTGAATAATTTCTTAAAATTTTAACAAAGGTTTGGGTATGTGCTTGTGTTCAAGTTAGGGGTGAGCATGGTTCAGTTTGATTCAGTTTTTGGCTAAAACTGAAGTCGAACCGAAATATTCAATTTTTATAAAACCTAAAATCGAAATTGTTCGGTTTTGGTGGTACGGTTTTTTCGGTTTACTACCGGTTTCGGTTCGGTTTTTTAGTTATTTCGGTTTTTAACCGTTTATTATTTGGTGTGGCCAATTTATAACAACAAACTTGTTTTACGTCAAAATTGGTTATTCTCTTTACTTTTCTAAGACAAATAATGTTCATCGTATATTTCTACAATTACACACACATAAATGAGATACACACACATACAAGTGAATATACATATAGTATAATCATTGTCACATATATATTGTCAAGTAAATACACGTACAAGACAAACACGCATATAACCGTTAAGATAAATATATTATAAATTCACACACAAAATGAATATGAAATTATAAATTTGATTTATTTAGCTATTTATTTATATTATATTAATTATATATTACGGAGTATTATATATTAAAACCGGTTCAGTTCGGTTGTTACGGCTCGTTTTTTGGATGAAACCGAAACCTAACCGAATTTATCCGTTTTTTAAGAAGTTAAAAACCGAACAATTGGTTTTTAGTTTTGGTCGGCTATTTTGGTTTGATTTTTTCGGTTTTCATTTTGGTTTCGTTTTTTTCGGTTTTTCTGCTCACCCCTAGTTCAAGTTCATAGTCATGGTTGGTTTTGGTTGAGATACATGGTTGAGGTAGTGTGTGAATATCTGTTTCGTTAGTCACTTTCCGGTGGTTGAGATTTGTTGTCGTGCTTTTTCAATTGTTATGTTAGATTGATGGTCTTGATCTCTTTAAGGTTGATATCTTTGGTGTTGGTGGTCTCGACAAGGGTCAAGATGAAGGGCCGACAAATGTTAAGGTTCGTCCTAACATGTGTCGACAATTAGTGGTTTTATAATAACGAGTTTTTTTATAGCAACCATATTTAGAGGTTATCGTGCCAACACTTTTCCAAAAAGTTTAAATCGGCGAGGAAATTTTGACCCTGTGCAATCCTTTTGGGTGTCGACTGACCATTCCTCAAGTACATATCCCTAGGCAATGATCACTTATTCCAGATACCTTTTAGTCAGGAGTTGAGATTGAACTCATGACCTCTTTCTCCACAAGACATTGTTGACTGGTCAAATGGACATTTGCAGTTGGGGAGTGATACCATTGGAGCAATGCCCCAAGGGTCGACACTTGTATAGTTCTTCATCTATTTCGGCCTTAAATGTTACTTGTTGTGTAAGGTTGTTGTGAGTGATCTTTTGTGTGACTTTTTGATCTACTTTAAAAGCATTGGGTCACACTTAATCAACGCCATTTTCACGTGGCAAGGAATTGGCTTGAGCCAAAGCCATGGGTGTTTTGGCTTGAGCCATGAGGAAGGGGTTTTTTGGATGCGTGAGTGATAAGGGAAGTGACAAAAGGAAATGCTGACGCGGCATGACATGACACCCTTTTTTGGTTTTAGCTTGAGACAACATACTTGATGCTATAAGGTCGATGTAAAAGTGAATCTAGAATCATTATAAGTTGTTTATGGTTTTTCCGAAGTTATTGTAATCTTTAGCAACCATAGTTTTAATTTAATAATTTGTTTATACAATTGCCTTTTGAAAAAATAAGGGTGTTTACAGGGGAGCAGTGGGGGGTCATGGGGTGAGTATTTTATTTCAACTATCCAAAACTGAATTGTACTGAGTGGATTTTTCGGTTTGATGTTTTTTGGCCTCAGTTACTTCGATTATCGGGCTTTTGAGGTCTCGGATCAAGCGGGTCAGCTTGATTCGTCGGCGTTTTGGAATTGTTGAACACTCTTGTGAAAAAATAAACTTAACACGACCTTAAATGATAAATTATATCTTTGTATGATACTAAGATACGCCATTCCCATAGCAAACAATATTAGAGTACAAGCCTTATTTTAAAGAGAAGGTTTTACATGGTCTTATTATGTGCGACAGTGAGTTTAAACCTAATCAATTAATCGTTAAAATGTCAGAAACCATGGTTAAAAAAAAGGTTATAGTACACTTAGGCGTACATTTGGTTTGTAAACAAAAATAATTATTGGTATGGTTTAGTAAAGGCGCTTCCAATGCATGATATACAAAATGGCATTCCATCAACATAGCTATTAATAACTTTTTAATTAGAACAAAAGTTTTTTTTCTCTTAAAGACTTGAATTATTTGAAAATTTACTTAATAAAACTCTCCGCACACCAATAGTTATTTATATTTAAAAAAGTACATAAATAAGTTTTTGAAACATTGGTAAAAAAAGTGTTTAAAAAAGTAGACCAATTATAAATGCTCTAAGAGTGTGTTTATTTTTTCTCTTACTTTCACTTATTGAGGATGGTGTGGGTCAAAAACTATTAAGGCATGCTTGGTAGAGGGTTATAGGGGTAAGGAATGAGAAAGATAATGAAAAAAGGTGGTTGGTGGAGTATAATGCAATTACCCATTATCCAATAGTGGGTAATGAACAATTGCACAATAAATTGAGGGGAATGGTTTTCTTCGCCTTTGCCTTTCCCCACTATTATCATTGTCTTTGCTTTTACCTTTCCCAAATTTGAACCAAGCACACCCTTAATTCCTCTTATTTGAGACAAACACCCCTATCTCTTTCTCTCTCTCTCTCTCTCTCCCCCCCATCTCTCTCTCTATCCCCTCTCTATCTAAAAAGCTAATTAAGGTTTCGTTTCTTTTTTCTTTCTCTAGATTCAGAGGTTATAAAGAAATGTTGGTCCATGTGGGTCTAGTTCTGTTAATGTGTCCAGATGGAGAGGATCAACCATTTTTTATGTCTTTAAGACTAAGGTGAAGACACTCGTGACCAGCGTCATCAGTCCACATCGCCTTTCTCTCCGGCCACTGACACGTACTGTTACTACAATCGATGACCGATTTTATTTTATTTTATTAATATTATTTTTTTTAATCCAAACATTTTAAACAACAACTTTAAATTTCATAAAAAAAACATTAAAATACTAAATAAAAACATTAATATATTAAAAATAAAAACGATACGAAATCATAAATCATAAATCCTAATCTGAATGCTCCCCGCATGCAGAATCATACGAAGGAGACCGATAACCGGCAAATTCCTTGATGCGAGCCAAATGTTCCTCGTCTAGCAGAGGTTGCCCAACAAATCTAGCCGACGAACTTGATGCACCTGCACCATCGGGTTTGTTCTCCCAATAGCTCCAATTGATTTTGGTGCTGATGTTGTTCGATATCTGTTGAACACACCCCCACAACTTGTCAGCAATGTCGTCTTCTCTGCGGGCTTCATCCATCAAAAAATTGTCGATCACGACTTTTCGTTCAGGCGTAATGTCGTTGCAAATCGTGTAGTCTTCTCTCATACGTTGCCTCTGTGCCCTTGCCTGCTCAAACAAATTGATAACGTCTTATTCGCATTATTTTTTAACGTACATTAGCATATCTTCAAAGGAATGGGGGAGACGGCAATCCATAATAATCTTGTGTTGAGAAGTAGTTTGAGGCTGAATTGTGTGTTTAAAAGTGTGTTTGAGGTTGGTATTTATAGGATGTAAAAAGTGGTAAAGTTTTTCCAAAAAATAGTTTTTTTTTTTTTTTTTTTTTAGACGGTAAAATGGAAAAAGTGGTGCGTTTGAAAATCGGTTGAAATTACAACCGATAGTCATATTTTTGTGCAACGACCGATTTGACGACCCAATGTCCCACTCGTGTCGACCGATTTGGAAATCGGTCGTCGAGTGAATTTTTGGTTGACCGACAGATGTTATTTGATCCATTGCGTCCAGCCTAAGACGTTCTAATATATTTGTGTGGACCCCAACAAAAAGAAAAATATTAATATATATGAAGAACCTACCATCCTTCTTATACGATGATCTGAAAAGAAAAACGCAGGCAAGAGCGCATCTAAAAATTACTTAATTCATTAAAAAAAAAAAAAAAAAAAAAAAAAAAACAAAACTTGGAATAATAATGCTGTGATTTTCTAAACACATACTCCAGTTTGGATAACTTTTCATTTTGTGGGTTTTAATCCCTAATTGCAAACCCATATCTACAAACAAGCATTATTTATCATTCCCGTTCTCAAACCCATAATCCAAACACAATACGAACAAAAGTAACCGCTGTTCTGCTTTTCCGTTTAGAAACACTTTTAACCCCAAACCTTAACCCACGACATAAATCCCAGTTTACAAAATTTCAAATCAAACGTATACTTTCAATCTCCAATTCCCCAATTCAACAATAATCTCAAACAAAACAAAACTATGACTCTCAATCTATCCTCACTTGAAACCCTAACCCCATCACAATACATCACATTCACACTCCCAAACACCATCATACCCCCCTCTCCCCACCTCCACACTCCCCTCATCCGTTTCGCCGTACTCGATTCCCCAATACCCTTCCCCACCCCATTAATCGCAGCCATGTTCGTACCCAAAAACCGCGAAAACGACTGGATATTCTCCACCAAAACTGGCCATCTTCAGCTCTTGTTCACCTTCTCCAACATTTCCCGCCTTATACTTGTAGGTAACAATAATGTTTTAGCTAATGAACATAGTATAGAACCTAGTGTTTATGTTAGATCAAATGTTGTTGATAGGGAGGAAATGGAAAAGGGGTTGAAAGATTTAGTTATTGCATTGCATCCGAAAATGTGTTTTGATAAAGGCGTCCCGGAGCCTTTGTTTTTGGTGTACGAGGATGATGTGGTGTGTAGTGTGGTTGTGGATAAGTTTGTTGGCGCGTTTGTTGGTGAGTTTGTTGTTGAAGATGTTGAGATTGAGAGTAAGGAGTTTAGGAGGAGGTTGAGGTTTAAGAGAATGCCTAATTTGATACAGTCGCAGGCTCGTTTAGTTGCTAGTTTTGGTGAGGGGGTGTGTGAGAAGTATGATATGGGGTTGGGGTTGGAGAGGGTGAGGGGAATGGAGGGAGTTGAATTTCATGTTGATACTAGTGTTTTGGTTCACCCGTATTTGACTCCTATGGTGTGTGGTCTTTTTTTGATTGTTAGCTCATTAAATGAGCGGATTCAACAAGGGTTTCGTCTGAGAGCTTTGTGTTTAGGAGTTGGTGGTGGTGCGTTGTTAAGTTTTTTGAATAACGAGTTGGGGTTTGAAGTTGTTGGAGTTGAGGCGGATGAGGTTGTTTTGAGTGTTGCGAGACAGTATTTTGGTTTAAATGATGGGAAAGGTGTTCGAGTTATCGTCGGGGATGCTATGGAAATGATTGAACAAGTTGCGTGTGGAGTTAGTATTGATGGGTTGGGTGCTAAATTTGATGTAGTTATGGTTGATTTGGATTCAAGTGAGGCTAAAAGTGGTATTAGTGCTCCGCCACAGGAATTTGTTAGGAAGTCTGTTTTTCAGGTCATGAGGTCATTTCTTCATGATCATGGCGTCCTTGTGATAAACGTGATTTCACCTAACAAAGTGTTTTATGGAAACTTGATACGAGAACTGCAAGATGTCTTTTACAAGGTTTATGAAATGGATGTCGAGAATGATGGAAATGTTGTTCTTATGGCCACGTTGATGCCAATCACGTCTAATGACCATGATAATGCTTTCTTGACGAGGTTGAAGTCTGTGATTTCAGGAACTTCTGTGGACTCCATAATGGAATTGTGATGCATTTTCAGTAGCAAGTTTACAATTTTGAGCATGAAATGTTCCCTTAAGGGTGGTGTGAGCATCTCAAAAAGCCTCTTTTTAATGCAATCCCCAAAATAGGTCTTTTCAATTAGTCGGAGATTATAGCACCATCCTTTGTTGTCTCATTAGAATATTTATATAGTTGAAGATCACCTTGACATTGAAATCTGATTCTTGCATTTAGAACATATCAATTTGTCAACAATCATTGTCTGGTCGCTTTTTTAGTTGAATGTTACAGAAGCAGCCACCACCAAGAGTCTTGGTAACCCTTTTGTTGTTACAATCTGTTTTGTTTACATTTAGAAGCGATATCATGTGCTTCCTGGAATTTAATATTGAAGATGGAGGTCGTAACTGAAACTGGAAATCAATGGTCCGTGACTCAATGGTTGTGTTTTTCTATGCAGAATCATATCTGTAGTGTGTTGGTAAACTTCTACGGAGTATCAATAAAAGAAGAGGAGATTTATCCATAGATGCTCTGCAAACCATATTCATTCCTGAATTCAGTCTCCCATATTGAATCGGGTTCTCTCACTTATGGTGTTATATAATTTGATTTCTGCTATATTTTAATACTAGCTTCATAGCCCGCCCGAATGGGCGGGCTAGCTTCATGATGATACTTTCAAAATCCTAAATAATGTACGTAGAAGCAATCGTGTTGTTTGAATACAAAAGATAATGAAGCTGTTTTATAATACAAAATTATGTTGCCTATTCAAATGCGAAATTAAACTCCGTTATATATATAAATGGCGCCGTTAGTTGTGGAGTTTGAATAATTGTCTTCTTTATCACAACAAAAAACCTTCAATCCATTATTTCTCTTCCATTTTGACACAACCACATATAGTTGACTGTGTGAAAATACGGGCCTTTGTTGAAAAAAACCCACCTGCGACAATGTTGAAGTAGTTGCTTGAACTCCTTCTATGGCTTCATAATAAGTACATTGAATGATAGAGGATGTTGTAACTTGCCTCCCTGTCCACTACTATAGCCATAAATAACAGCTTGTGTATTAATTAAATCTCCTCGAGCATTGTTAACAATGAGTACCCCTTTCTTCAATTTAGCAAACCTTTCTTTGTGATACATTTCTCTGAAACATACATAGCAACTTTTATTAGCAAAGTTTTACTCAGAAAACCTAACGCACCAAATATCTTTCATTTAAATCGACACCTAGTTGAGATATTAAAGTGCACGTCTTGATATTAAAAATAATATAATGATGTAATTGTGCATATGAACAGCTCTTTTCAATTATTAACATACAATGATAAATTTAAATCTATTTAACCTACTAAATCTACAGTTAAGTTACATGAATTAATTTGCCATAGATCATAAGAAATTTTATGCTTTTATACAGTATGGTGAAATTATACACAACGTAGTTTAAAACACTTGCAATATGTGAAACTATACCTGCACAAATACTGCAATAAACTCATTTATGTGTACAATTTGGTCACTTTCGAGAAAATCTGCCACATAGCCATCATAATAAGCACCTCTTCTCCATATCCGAGTCTCTGCACATAATTACGTCTTAATGTTTAATCAAAACATATAGGTGGCCTATGAATCTATTTTCCCACTTCAAGTGAAAAGTAAGAATTTCAGTGATTGATCGAAACAAATCTTTAAAGCAAGCACAACCTGCAAAGGCTGTAATTTCTATCGAGTGTTATGAGTTCTAAAGAGACGAACTGTGGTTGTAAAAATATATATAACTAAAGAAACTTCAAATTAAAAAGTTTTCTTACTGTCATTTTAATTGTAGCTATTATCAGATATATGCAATACATGGTGAAGAACGATCAGCTAAGAAGCCACCAAGGATAACAAGTAGGAAATAATGACCATGAAATTACTAACGATGTTAAAGCAACTTGAAGGTGAAAAGTACATTAATCTAGATAGATAGAGCTCAATGTTTCTTGCATTCGATAGGTATATATGCTATATTCTCCAAACCTCCACATCTATATGTCTGACACACATAAATAATCAGTTTATTATATCACATTGGCAAATAGACTTTAGAAGAACTCATTAAATTAGAAAGGAAAAAAATCATAGAATTATATCATTATATCGTGTTGGCCAGTATCATAAAGACGGATCTATTTACCATAAGAGTCGATGCATGTTAGACTTACTTAAAATAAACAATGCTGCAAGAATGTCACCATGTTGGCCTTTTATAGTTGGTTGGTTCCTCCGGTTGATAAACATGATAGATTTGCTTCTTTGACACTCTTCATCATGCAAAAGAACAGAAATCCAAAAATAATGATACAACATTAGATAATGTAAAAATACGTGGGTCCAAGTTACCTAGAATGGCGTAGATTACATTGAGTCCAATTCAACCTGGAATGGTGTAGACAACTTGAAATTGGCACCATACTCTAATGTCTTAACCAAAAACCTTTGCAACAGTTACACCTACCAATATATTACCACTACTAATTGTATATTGAGAGAAGAATAATCTCAACAATTAAATTTAGACTACACTTCAGCCACGAAATGTAACTGGTCGAATCTTAGTGCTATACATAGCATGAGTGCTATAAAGTAGTTGTCTTTAGAAATAGTGTGAAGTAGATTTTTTAATCTAGGATAGTGTAGTTTAGATCATTAGGCCACTTTTTTCCATAAGGTATTCCATGAGTCTCATGTTATAAAAGTAAAATTATAACATGTTTTTTATCCAAAATATTAGCTTTTGCCTGAATATTGCAAAGTTCATGGTATTTTAAAAGGCATTATATATAAACCATTCAGCCATATATTTGTAATTAATTGTAAAACTTAAAAAGAATTAACAAAAGAGACAAAAAATATGTCAAATAACTTATAGATAAGAGCCCAAAAGAGATTTACTATAACCTGGTCTAGCCAAACCACGCACAAAGACTCCATCAATTCTGCAGATACAATACAATAAACCAACATAAGCTTCATGTGAATTTGTTTTCAACAATACACTAAATGTTAGATAGATGCTGCATGATAGCATGAGCATCAGGACAATGATCTGAAGAACACCAGAAGACCCTGGTAAAGACAAGTTTCAAAATATCTCAGATTAACAAATAAAAGTTTGAGTGTCCGTATAAAAAAACTTCATATACGATATGGAAGCAGTTTCAGAACAGTTGGTAATAGCGAATACACATAACAATGATTAGGGTTGAACGAAAGAAGCATTGTAAAAACCAATGTTGCAAAAATCGCGAAGCGGTAGCCGGGCGGTCGACCACCTTGTAACCTGTAATCGGTCAAGGCGGGGATTAATCGGTGATTAATCGGTTTAGTAAATTATATGTATAACACTTCAAATACACTAAAATCCTAATAGTTCAAAGTTTCATTTTTCATAATTTAAACAGATAGATAACAAAAGATACACTTCACTACTTCAGTAGTTCAGTTAGATAGATAACAAAGCATAAACCTAACTACCTAAGTAGTTAACACTTCAGTTAGATAGATAACAAAACATAAACATAAGTACATAACACTTCAGTTACTTCAAACACGAATACTAGATTGATGTTCCATCCTCGTCTTGTCCATATTGTTCAATGATTTCAACTCCATCCGACTCATATTCAATCTCCTCGTCTACTTCAACTTCACTCTCGGACTCAAATTCTTCCTCATAAAGCTCTCGTGAATTTGATCTAGTACTTGTCCGAGTTCCTAATAGTTCATCCGCGCCCATGTCTTCTCTAACTGTCTCCCTTGGAAGTCCAGACTCAGATACATCTGCATACACGTCACCCTCAACAATCCATTCTTGAGCCTCACTTGCTTCTTGCGCTAGAAGTACTTCATGATCTCTAGCTTTCCTTTTTTTGTTCTTCTCCATCAGGTTTGTATTAAACTGGACATACACAAGATTGTTCATTATAGCTGCGTCTAATCTGTTTCTTTTTTTTGTATGTACCCCTTCAAACATGCTCCAATTTCTTTCACAACCGGACGAACTAGTAGTTAAAGAAAGTATCCTCATGGCAATCTTTTTGAGATTCGGAGTAGAGCCACCATACATTGACCACCACAATGCTAAAATGTAAAATGCATTACGAGGATCAAACTTCTATAAAATTGATGATTTCTAAATTTTGTAAAATAAATATATGATATATAAAATAATAAAATATAAAATGCATTACCAGGATCAAACTTCTCATCATTCACCGAACATCCACTAATTGCAACAGCCCGTCCAAACTTCTCAAGTTTACCCTTGTACATTGGAAACTCACGTAAAGTGATTTCGTTCTGCATATCATAATCTTCTCCAAATAAAATACCAACAAGATCAACAACAGCTTCATTCACATTATCATCCTTCTGGACCTCCAAATCGTTATAAAGATAATATGTTGACTATCGTTGACCGAGTAGGCCGAGTTGACCGATTATTGACCGATTTATTTCCGGCTTTGACCAGACCGATTTTCTTACCCGATTAGCCAAAATCGCCAAGGTGCATGGCCGATTACCTTGTAATCGCCGATTACTCGGCCGATTTGAGCGATTTTTGCAACACTGGTAAAAACCAAAATTATTTGTAAAACTAAGAACGTACCTTCTGGCAAGCTTCACGACCAAATAGCAATTGTTTCGACTTCTCAATAAGAAAAATGGCACCATAAATGTCTTCCATCATTCCATGCATCCAATGGCTATAGGGTTAAATCACAAGGTACCAGACTTACTACGGAATCCAGCCTGTAAGAAATACTGAGCAGTTACATTATGATCATCAGCTATTTCAGTTGCATTACTCTTGTGTTAACCTGCCCAAGAGCTTCATACCCTTCTGTAAACACTTAAAGATTCATGATGGATAATTTAATCGTTTACTCCTGCATTATTCATATTTTACAAGCAATGATGCTTAATGAACAATATACTTTGAGCATAATTCAATGTTCACCTGTACTTAATTGTAATAGAACACAAGAAATATCACCATGCAAACCATTAAGTCCTAGTCTAAACTATACAACTTTAAAGCTTTCCTGCGCATGTACTAATGCCAATGCAAAATTACTCTGTCAAAAGACATATGGGAATAAATATAATACAAGCAATTCAAACCTCAAATGTATTCCAACCATTGTGTTACACTGTCGATAACTTTGGAACCATCTTCGTACCAAAATATAAAGCCTTTCCATGTGTAAAATGTATACACATGCTTTACAGTGTAGCAAATTAGGTTTTCTAGCTAATATCCAAGTTCGGCATATAGATGTAAATGTATATTCTGCTATACTTCCAACACTTGGACCATCAAAGTCAAACTTCAGAACAACAATAATAAATAGGACAATGCCATGATGTTTAGCCACCTCGACGATTAACCAACAATAAGATACGTTATGTTATCTTAACATTTAGACCTTTGTAAATGTATCAATACGTAAAATATCTGTTGCTTGCCCCTCTTGCAGGTATATTCACAACATAGGTTAAATTACAATTTTTTTGCAAGTGAAGTAAGGGGCAAGTACGGAGATCACTACATATGTTTAGAAATTTACCATGCAGACAGGAGTTCAAATCATGCATATAAATGATACATTTAGCTGGATAATAATGCCAAACTTTAATGTTATAGTACACTCATGACGTTCTTGCAAAGAAAGAAGCAGACACGGCAGCAGTTGCACAGGTTTTGCTGAGACTACCACCAATATGGAAACAGGTGTGTTCCCACATAAATCTTCCTATAAAGTAACAATTGCATTTCAGCATGGGCCACAGGAAAATAACCTCATGAACACCAGATGCATATGAAAACAGGTGTGATCCTATATAAATCTATACATATAACGTATGTATTATTAAAAAAATTTGAATCAAATTAAATAAGAAAAAATCTATACAAACATTGGATCATATAAAAAAACATTGGATCATAAATAAGAAAAATTGAATCAAAATTGAATCAAATTAAATAAGAAAAAACAAAGAATAAAACCTGACGAATTGGGTGATTTCTAGGAATCCATTTAAACATATGAATGAAACCCTAATTTTGGATCGAAGATTAACAAAAAAATTGCCAGATTGACATACCTTGACGAATTAAGAAGAAGAACCTTGAGATTTGAGAATAAACCTTGAAATGCCAAGTTAAATGGGGAAAGGATTTGCTGGCTGGAACATTGAAGATGATTGAATATTGTAGCGAATGAGCCGAAGTTTCAGTTTTGATGGTATGAGACCAAGTGAAGATGATAAGTGATTAGTGGAATATCAGTTTGGGAATAGAGCCACATATCACAAATGTTGATTTGTTCCAGTGGTTGAGGCTTACGTCTTTGATTTGATAGACCCAAGTTCGAACCTCACTATCTACCAATTTTTTATTGTGTAAACGGTGTTATGCCTAGTCACCATTTCCAACTCATCAAATGGAGCTCCATGTCATCATTAATGTCTTCATTATATGTAGTCCCATATATATGATAGACTAGAGTAGCCGTTGCCGACACCTATTATTTTTAAAGAAATAGATAAATGAGATGATAATAAAAGAATAACGAATTTGTTAAATTGAAAATATGCGTGAGTCACAATCGATTTACAATCATCGTTCTAATCCAAAATAGATTGACTCGAACATAAAATGATGCTGATTTTAATGATCAATTGAGTTCTAACAAACCTCAGAACATTAAAAATAATGAACCATAGATAATATAACGTGATTACTTGAATGATACATACACGATCAATACGAACCTTGTTCAAAGACCTTCAAGATTTCTTTATAAACGACATTTGTTGTGGTTTTGGAGATTACCATCCCGATCACAAATGACAACCTTCAAACCCCGCTTGAATAGTTTTGCCGATTTTAAGTTAGTTTCAAAACTTTAGATTCGATATTATGTGAAATCGTATGGATGTAGAGAAAGTATAGATCTAATGATAAAGCAACTCTTACAGCCCGTTTCATTAAAGTTAAATATCTAACGCTTATATTCAAAATCACTTAATCACTCCTACAACATGTTTCATTGCAGTTAAATATCTTACGCTTATATTCAAAATCACTTAATCACTCCTACAACCCGTTTCGTTTTAGGTGCTTACCATCTCCGTAACCCGTTTCATTACAGTTAAATATCTTACGCTTATATTCTAAATCATTTAATCACTCCTACTACCCGTTTCATTACAGTTAAATATCTTACACTTATATTCAAGATCACTTAATCACTCGTACAACCCGTTTCATTACAGTTAAATATCTTATATTCAAAATCACTTAATCACTTATACTACCGTTTCATCATAGCTTAAATATCTTACGCTTATATTCAAATCACTTAATCTCTCCTACAACCCGTTTCATTTTAGGTGTTTAACATCTCCTAAAACCCGTTTAATTACAGTTAAATATCTTACGCTTATATTCTAAATCATTTAATCACTCCTATAACCCGTTTCATTACATTTAAATATATTACGCTTATATTGTATATACCTTTTGAACATTGATCTCCCATAATTTATGTGCGTCTATGTAGACAACGTTTATAGTAGTTTCGGGATATTTTAGTTTAAGTTAACATCTAACTTACTATGAGCTTTTGAGATTCTTTTACTTTAATATTAACAATGATGTGTTCTCTTACATTTATCATGTACTTAATTATGTTTACTTTAATATTTATTATGATGTAACCCATAGATGGAGTAATGTTTAGGAGCTCAAATCATGACCCGCCCGATGGGCGGGTACGCTTCATGAAATTGTTGTCAAATATGTTGAATGCAATAAATTGAAAATCATAATGATATGGGAGTTAATTTGCACACTCTCATAAATGATTGGGACACTCAAATTTAGAATGTTTGGACATTTATACCCTTACATGATAAACATGACTAAAAGTAATGTGAGGATATATATGTCAAGACACTCTAAATTTAAGTGCGCCAATAAACTATGGGAGTGTTCAAATCACCTCTTTAAAGACACTCTAAACAGAGCAAACGACATATGTTGCATATATATTCCGACTCATTTTCATATATGTTCTTTGTGTTCACAAATCACATTAAATTATAAATCAATGATTCTCAAAATGGACTAATCATTTTAACATGTAACCTCAACCAAGTCAAGAAACTACAACGTCAACCAAGTTAGCTTATAACATGGTTATAATATGAATTAGACATGAACATGCATTTATTTATGCAAAACATGCAACAAATTAACTAAAAAGTAAATGTGCTAAATGGGTTGAACAGTCAAAACACATTGAAAGTTACCACTTGTGTATTATTTAAACAAGGATTGCGACGATGCCGCCGCGTTGCGGCGGGGCATTTTCTACTTATCGATATACCTGGTCACCGTTAAATTGTAGGGAAAGTTGTTGATGTATTGACCTCAGAGAAAGCAGACTGGATCACTCGTAAACTTGCAGGTTTTATGCTTGTTTCATGTCGTTGATTATGCGGTGATTGATTGAAGTTCGTTATGAACATCGAATTTTAAATAGTATTCCGCTTACATGCATGTTCAAAGAAAACTAATGACAAAGTTTCAATTTATTTAGCGCTTCTTACACCATCTCGAACTTGAACACCTAATTTTAAAACCATTCTCCACAAAGTTTCAATTTATTGAATGGATTTAAGAATCAAGTGCAAAAGCTCGATGATTCTTTATTGCCAAGTATGGGGTCACTATCTTTTTCCCCGTCTTTTACTTTTGTTTCAGCAGGCTGCAAATGAATAGCTGCTGCACCATACAACTAAATCAAGCTTGATCAGTATTCCAGAAAATGACAGCCACTTTAGAATATAGACTCAAATATTCAATCTACAACTTTTAATTGTTTTATACTTCTATTAATATACAATGTTCAAGTTTGTATAAAAAAATGTTGGAACCAAGAGTTAGGAAATGATCCAGACAATTGAAAAAGTAAGTTAGTATTTAGTGCAGATAACGCAATGCATTATATATAACGACTCACTTAAATGGAACAAAAACGAAAAAATATGTAACATACAAACATACGGAAGAGATTGTGATTGTTGATCCTAACACTCACATATAGTGCAAACTAAGAACAAAACGTTAATCCCTTTTTTTGCTAAAAGATGATGCAAATATGCAATATAGCAACCATTGCATAGTTCTTTGATAAAGTAGTGTGTCAGGTGCCAAAAGTGTGATTATATTGATTATTTAGAGCTCTCAAATATCATACGGTAAAAGAATATGAAAAGAAGCCAAGTAGCATATAAAGAAATAAAGTGTAACCTGGTAGAGCCAACCTGAAACCAAACCACTGTCCCATTAGATGACACGTTGTAATATCTGGTCCAATTAATTACATAAATGGTTAGCCATATTTTTCCACTCTTAAAATCGTTCCAAACATTGAACCACCT
Source organism: Chrysanthemum lavandulifolium (assembly GCA_022545495.1). Classification (NCBI taxonomy): domain Eukaryota; kingdom Viridiplantae; phylum Streptophyta; class Magnoliopsida; order Asterales; family Asteraceae; genus Chrysanthemum; species Chrysanthemum lavandulifolium. Next base: position 53,719,964 of record CM040245.1, read on the forward strand.
CTACTTTTTAATAACAAAGCGAAATCGGTGGGTTTGCTTCATAAAATAGTTCGCCAAAAACTGTTCCATAAACTAAGACTACATACCTGTAACCTCTTGATTATGTCTGGTTGATCTTCTCTTGATCGTCCAAACTAATTCTCATCTGCATATTGTTTAGGACAGAATATAAGCTGTTTTCAGTAAGCAGGTTGAAAATGAGCTTATGTAGAAGCACTTGCACAAATTTAAAAAGCCACATAATAACGATAAGCCCAAAAGCTAAGCTATTCCAAACACCCCTTAAACACCTAATGCCTTTGATTCTAGTATTACATTGCATTCCAGTTTAAAAGAAATAGGCTCCAAGGAGGTTTGGTGTTAAATTTTTGAATTCAGCACAATGACCCATTAGCGATACAATAAACATCACGACAATTCAAACTGAAAATTTTAATTATGGAACCTGACGTATATCAATGAAAAGAAGTATTAATAATGTTCAACGTCGAGTAAATAAACTAAATATAGCACGTTCATACTTTCGGTGTTGTCAATGCATTTCTCCCATTCCAATAACCCTTTCCTCGCTCTGTGCAATTCTACTCAAACATCTAAAATGAAACATATTAAGATGTGTTATCAGCAAAAGCCGTTACCTGTTTGTGTAAGTACTAATTAGCTTTAATAGTTCCTACAATTGGTGTGACCGTGTGTGCAGCCGTCTTCCGCCCAGTATGTTTGTCTGGTCCGTTGTGCGTTGCCGTCTTATTTCTTTTCCTTTTTGGATAGTATATCGTAGAATAGGATAAACAAATTGTTAACTATAGGCAGAAATCGTTATAGTTACGTACAATGAAAGAAAGACCAAACCTGTGTAGTATCTTTCGGTATGATTCTTCAAAGCTTTTGCTGCATATTCTTCTGGTCAAGACATGGACAACCGGTATTCGCTCAATGGATAAAAAACACCCACGTGTTCATCCTGTTCAATTTCGACATCAGTGTATTAGTATAAAGTATTTGAAAGTAGCAATACAATTTAAAAGGATAATATAGTGAATAAACGTAATCGAAACATATTATTCATAACAGGTTACAAATCGATAGGCAAATGACGTTGTCCGGCTGCCCGTGCGTGACCATCATTTGAATGTGAAGTGGAACGACCCGTTATCTTTTGCCCATTTGCACCTACAATAGTAGCAGTTGCTAGTGGGTTAGCAAAAGAAGCACGATATCTTGACTCCATTATATGCGTAAGTTAACTTCTAATGGGAAACGAATTATCTTACAAAACAGGTACTCGGCTACTACATTATTGACCAGAACCATTTAGATAGAATCCATATTTTCCATCCGTTGCTATGTTGGCTAGAAAGTAAGACTACAAAGTGCTTATTTGCTGAAAACGATAACAGATAAGGAGTTAAATAAACATTACCAAACATCGGCATGCTCACCATTCATGGCCTCTGAGACGCAACTTTTGAATCACACCCTCTGAACCACACCCCTGGACTACACCCCATGTGAATCACAATCCTGAACGACACTATGTAGCTCAGGTCTGCAAATATAGAGACAAATCCAGACACCGATGTTCGCTGCAACTATAATCTATGTAGCACGCGCCAGGTTATGGGTTTCTTGAGTAGCACACGCTAAAACAAAGCAGAACAGAAACAAATCAAGACATCCACTACGGACGAAAAAAAATAGATGGCAATATAAATGAGAAAAGAAATTGAAACCAAAGAAGGCGATATACACACATAACAACCGACCATCATTTGGACCGAGAAATTGTTACCTTTTATCCATATGTCCCGCAAAACCGAGAAAACCAAACTCAAATTAGTCGAAATAAAAGAAGGACTCTTTGCATTCGAGAGCTATAGCATGTAACACATACCGACGCTCACGTTGGTATCTCAAGCAAAGGTAACTGAGTACAAAAAGTTTTACGATAAATCATATGGACATTGCAATTGGGCTAAAAAGAAAAACACATGCTCTAAACGACAGAGAGTGGCACCGTTTAGTATCCTAAAATTAGTGTATGTATAATGAGGCTCAGACGGACAAAGGATGAAAAAAGTGGATACGCCCACCATGGCTGCAAGTACAGTAACTTGCCACGCCAAGATATGGACCATCTCAGCTTTAATCCCCTTGCCACCATAAACTCATCATAGCCTGTTGCAATATATTAATTTCAGGATATTCAGAACGGTGCATATGTGTGTCGTGCATGGCTCTCTATTTTCCCCTCAGCCCAAATGGGACACCCAAGTTTGTATTGTTGTGTCGTTAATGCCTTTTATGATATATGAGGCATTCTCGTTCAGATTGCTCATCTCGTGACGTGTTATCACGCACCGAGTCTTTTGACGATAACAATGGCTCTGATCTCATATATTCACTCAATTGAAAAATTATGATTCAGATTGTTAAGACTACTTTCGCAGATGAGATTATATAGAGAATACTCAATATAATGGACGACCACATTTAGTCAAGCATTGTCTTATTTCCGTATAACATTAGCAAATTCATGGTACTACAAAGAAAAACAAAATTAAAAATCAAACCATATTTGATAGATTTAAACCATCAGTATGAGTTATCACTCTAACAACACTAATGAATCCAAAGTCACGACATCCACCTATGACTCAAATTGACGTCTATTGTCATTGTTTACATAACGACAACAAATGACAATTACACAAACAAAAGCACCACAATTGACCGGCTTGAAACACAAATACGAACATTGAAACAAAAGTGAACAAATACAAACCTGTTATTCAACAAATTCAACCGAGGAATCATCATATATAACATCATCTCTTGGTTATAAGGAATCATAATGTGCTCCATTTTTCTCTACAAATGACAACTACACAAACACAATTTATCAAATGGTGGTGTATAAAACACACATAGAATCGAACTCGAAACACAATTGGGATTTAAATCGAAAACAAAAAGAATGACTTGAATAATGCGATACTTACCAATTTAACGGTGTGGATAGCATAGAACTGATTGAAAAATCAAGAAAATTTGTTGAACAAACTTAATATTGATTAGGGATTTAGAATGGGAGCGCATCAATTAAGAGGTTGGAATCTTTTGATTTGAATCCGATAATAGGAGCAAAAATGTAACGCACAATTGAAGACAATAATTAGTTCCAAAAGTAGTTTTATGACTTTCCATGGCTTCAATGTAAACGTATGGAAGAAGTCAGAGGTGCTACCTCACGTGTTCTTGCACATGGTCTTTGGAATGAATGGATGCATAAAAGTATTGTACATGTGTTAAATAAGGAAGTCGATTAAACCAATTTTTAATCTTTTTAGTAATTTTAATATCTTGTCTGAAAAGTTTATTTTATTATATATAATAATAATAATAGATAATAGATTTCTTTCTACAAACACTTGCCAGTACGTGATGAAACCAGAAAATGACATTTCTTGATCTAAATAACACAATAGTGTCACTTTCATGTTTGGGTTGTGGTATCGCGAATCCAGAAAGTAGATACTTATTTTATGCTTGATGTCAAACCTTGTAATACGTAAGATCAACTGAAACAGTGTATTGGTTTGGACTTTGTAGGTTATGATTGGCCAGAATCTATCTATATACAGGTATATTCACCAGAACGGTAGAATTCCCTGTGTATGTCTGAGAAGTAGGGTCAGTAACCAAGTGTCCGTAGCAGCAAAACTAGGTGTCGCTTGTGTGGAGGGACAAACAGCATAAACTGTTTTCGAGTTTAAGCATACCCATTTAAGCACCATTACAAGGAATGTGAGAGAATTACTTTCCCAACATCATGTTTGCTGTTTTGCATCATATTAAACTGCAAAATTAAGAAAAACCACGTACTAGCAAACCAACGATAACATATGTTTTCAAGACTTCAATCTTGACAAGTTAATATTTGTCTAAAAGATTTAAGCAAAAAAAGATAGTCAGTTGCAGAGAGGAGAGTTGGTTACAACTGAATCAAACTATCTAAAGTCATAAGTGAGTAGAATACAATAATGAGAAAAAAAAGTTACTACAAATGTTTACCTTATGAGAGTAGAGTAATATTTTGCAAACTTTATAAGTATAGTGATTGTTATAATGCATTACAAATAAAGTTTAAGCTCACAAAGATAACTGATTTGAATATAGCCGGCTTATGGCTTATTTAATTTGATTTAAGCTCAATTTTTGTAGCTTATTTTGAATCTTTTCGGCTTATATAAGCTTATCATGACCAAATAAGCCATAAGCCGAAGTAAGTTAAAGAAAAAGAAAGGGTTCTTCAGTGCAAGTCATTTTTTGTAAAAGTACAGGGGCACATATGAAAATAATTTATAGTGTAAGGTTTAAAGCAGAGTATTTAATAGTTAGCCAAAACCCCAAAGTAAGAAATAGGTTACGGCCACAAAACCCTGCCGTCAATACCTATCATCGTTCCCTGTCATTAAAAAACACACACAAGGTATCTTGGTCTTTGTCTACCTTCATTCATATAGCTTTCTTTGTTTTCAGAACTTGACATCATAATTTGTTAAACTTTAGGTAAATTTAAAGATGGGTATAAAGGCTAAAAAGCAGATGATGAAGAATATCAAAAAGGGTTCTACTGAATTAACCGCCTCTGCTCGTAAAGACGAAGCTGCTGATTTCTTGGTTAGTTCAATTTATAATTTTTTTGTAGGTTTTATAAGCTATTTTATGTTATTATTTGCAGTATTTGTAACACAAAAGTGTGCTTATTTAACATAAGCCTAGAACCAAATAAGCCATAAGTCTGCTGTATAAGCCAAACAAACACCCCTAAGTAGAAAAACCCACTTTGTGGTATATTATGAGTTTATATTGTATTGATTTTGAATTGATTTTGTATTAATTAGCCACTAGCTGGAGGCCCTGCGCGAAAGCTTCCGCTTACCCCGTTGGAAAATAAATCGACTGTGTTGTATATTGGAAGGATTCCTCATGGGTTTTATGAGAATGAAATGGAAGGTAACTTTTGCCTCTATTTATTTTTAACTTGTTGAGTTTTATATGGGTATGTTCGAAACGAGCTCTTTTTGAGTGTTGAAGATTTGTTAAGTTGATTAATTATCTGGAATGTTCGTACAGCTTTCTTCAAGCAATTTGGTGAAATCAGGAGGATTAGGATTGCAAGGAACAAAAAGGTTCCATCTTTAGCTTAAGTGACAGAAGTTGTCGTTTGTTTGAAACTTATGAATCTGCTTGTTGTTAGTATTGTATAATGTCTATTTAACGAGTTGTCTATTATTTGCAGACTGGAAAATCAAAGCATTTTGGGTTCCTTGAGTTTGCATCTCCTGAGGTTATAAATGCAGATTTTTGTTTATTTTTTATTTTTAATATTAGTTCATTCTACAGATACCTGAACGAAATAATTATGCGTTTGTGCAGGTGGCTAAGATTGTTGCTGAAACAATGCACAACTACCTCTTATTTGAGCATTTGTTGCAAGTACAAATCATCCCTCTAGAACGTGTTCATCCTAAACTGTAAGCATTTGAACTGTGTGGCTTACAAATTTGTTTTCTATATGTTCTTTCCGGGAAATTTGTAACCAGGACATATGAATCTAATGCTAAAGAACTCCATACTTTAACATTTATGGCATTACACTTGTAAAGCTGCAAGTGTCTGTTATTATCATCAACAACTAGCACAACAGAATTATCTGATTCTTAGTTTTTGTTAATGCGTTTGCTCCCAAAATCTAGTTAAAAGTGGGATTAAACTTTATTTGTTGAGAATGTTACCCGACTAAGGGGTTGTTTGTTTCGTTTATATAAGCGGCTTATGGCTTATTTGGTTTTGGGCTTATGTTTCATAAGCTCACTTTTTGTGGCTTATTTTTGAAACTTTTCGCTTATAAGCTTTTATGACATAATAAACCTATATAAGCCAAAAAGATTCAAAATAATCCACAAAAAGCGAGCTTATGAAACATAAGCCCAAAACCAAATAAGCCATAAGCCGGCTATTCAAGCCGAAACAAACAGCCCTAAAATTAGAATAATTCCTCCCTAAACTTGTTTTTGAATTATTTGCTTTGCCGTTTGGATGTGCGTTTCCGGAGGTATTTCTGGAAGCAATCCCTTTACCCTCGGTATAGGGGTGTGACCGTCTACATCTCACCTCCCCCATACCTCGCTCCGGCGGGATTGGGTATTATTGTTGTTGTTGTTTGGATGTGCGTTTCACATAAGTATGTGATATTGAATAACTGTATTTAGATAATCAGCAGTAAGAATATAGTGTTTGGATGTGTTACTCTTGTTTCATTATGCAATATTAAACTGGGTGTCTTTTTCGTGTTTGACAAACTCTGAAATGATTATCTTTTATGGAGAACGGGAGATATTTTGTGACGAGTGTAGAACTATATTTAATCTTGTTAAACTATAGGCAAATAGTTAATTTCATATGATCAGTCAGTTTTGGGGCGCTAAGTATGAACCTGAAGATCAAGCATGATCTGTTTACTCGAACAGCTAAAAGTCTAAAACTAGTTATGAGTGACTGGAAATCGCAATAGTTAGATACTGAAATCCATAACGCATATCCAAATGCTTCTTTAAGCTCTTGTTTTTGTACTTAAGAAATTATGTTTCTGATTGTAGGTGGAAAGGTGTCAACCGTTATTATAAACCCATGGACTGGAGTACGACGTCGGCAAACGCCTGAACAAGGTATACAATCAATATCACATCAATATATTTATCTTTATCATGTCATATAATCGCATAGCAAGACTTTGCTTATTAAACATTGATCATCATTCAGGAAAGGACATTTGAAGAGCACCAAAAGTTGATAGATGGAATCTTAAAAGAGAGGAGAAAAGGAAGAGAAAGATTGAGGCTGCTGGCATCGACTACAAGTGCCCAGAAATTGTAAGATTCTATCATTATTGTGATTGCATGCTTACCAAAATATGCAGTTTTTTGCCAAATTTGACAATATTGAATGGATCAGTTTGAGCTGTATATTTAACTTCAAGGGGTCGATTAAAAGCTCTAGCTAATATGGAACTGGTCAAACAGTTGGAATTAACCTAAAGTCTAATCTTAATACCTGCATTCTCTTAAATAAATACTTCAAAGATTTGTATAATTTTAATAATATTGTTTTTTATTAACTAAATAACTGAGTGTTTAATTCACGAACATTATATACAAGGCAAAAAGAGTTGTGGGTCAACCTAACTCGACCCATCTTTGACTCTTTCTTGCATCTTTAATATGCACGCTGAAGGGTACATGTGCACCCATTTGTTGTTGTTAGTTGGTCAGCACTTATTGTGTTCAATATGATTGTACAGGTTGGTAGTGATGTACCTGCACCGAAAAAGATCAGATTTGAAGACTAGTGGGTGAGTAGCTGAAATGAAAATTTTGATGAAGCCAGAGCTTACCAACAAGAAACATAGAAATTATGTGGTGTGAATCTGCTCATGTAGTTCGTTTGGCGTCTTTAATCTTTATACATTGGGTTGCTAGTAGTAAGTAGGATATGCGAGTGTAGTTGAAATTTTGGCATTTATTGTTGGTAAAATTTGATATTGCAAACCCTTAGATGTTACTCTTTATCTTAATATAACTTAAAAGTATGATCTTTTGCTTCAGCTTGCAAATCATTTAGTCGTACACTATCTATTTGGCTTAGGATCAATATTTTCGATTCTAAATAATAGATATAAACTTTGATTAAAACTTTTGTTACGGTTTAAAATGCTGAACTCTTTTGGTCATCCAAAAACAATAGAAAGCAAAACTTTACTTCTGCGCCTCTTCTATGTCAACTCATTATTGGATAAGCCAACTCATCTAGGACATTCAACATTTAACCGGGATACGAAAACCAAAAGTATAAAACTGCGAATCCATGGTAGAACCACCTGGTTTGTAGCCATACTCTCTTAAGTGGAAGTAATAGTTTGTTTCTGCAAATGAGATACTTTGCATAAACCTCGTGGATCAACGATGATCATACCCCGAGGCGTGTTCTAGCTAAAACCACTTCCTACCCACGCGTCTTGGACCAGTTTTGAGCATTGGTCGTTATTGTTATTTTGTATTTTTGTGCGTGTATTGTGAGGTATGTGCGTGTTTAAGTGGAGTTTGTTTTGGTGATGATGTTGGTTGTCTTATTACACTATTTTGATAGTGATCTTGTTGGCGTTGAAAAGTTGATGCGACGTTGATTTCACAGTGGTGATCGCGATCACCACATACACCCAGTTTGATGTTCTTATACGATAGATGGATGTACTTGAGTTCCTACATTAATTTTGTTGGTAAGAAAAATTATAGCTAAAATCAGATAATTAGTTGATTAAAGTTAATGTTAGTTATTTTGAGCGGCAACAATAATAGTAACCTAAACAGATGTCTCACAAAACACCTGAAAGAATGTTTTGAAACCGGGTTTGTGATCGACCCGCCAAGACACCGGTCACCGGTCACCGGTCAACTGGTTCAACCACGGGTCAACCCGTTAGACCCGGTTTTATGATATGTCCAAACATCTATTTCTAATTGTCCAAACATAATGTCCAACACTAGTTTTGCGGTGAAAAAAAGCGAACCATTTTCACGCTTCTAAACAACAAATCAAAGCGACGAGGATATAAACCAAGATAATTTTCTAAACAACCATAAACGCTACGGATTACATGTTTATACTTCAAAAGATAAATCCTACGAGATTCTGAGTTTCATACTTAAAGACACGTCCTACGAGATTTACAAGTTTATTTTTGAGGTTTAATATATTTTGCCTTTCAAAAAAAAAAAAAAAATTAAAAAATTAAAAATCAAACCCGGCCGGGTTTCAAAACCCGGTTGACCCGGGTCACTTAAACTCACGGTCTAAACAGTTGACCGTTTTTAAAACCCTGTTTTGACCGATTTTTGTCCGGAACCGGTCCAACCGGTTAACCCTACGGCCGACCGGGTTTCAAAACATTGCTGGAAAGTAATTTAATCAACATATACCATCAAATTGATGCAATGCTTTTGATGAAGACAAGATTGAAAGAAATGTCAAAAAGTACACTTTCATTACAACAAAAAGGTAGAAAAAGACAATAAAAATGTTACATATTTCATTAACCTAACATTACAAAAAATGCTTCTTGTACAAAAGAGAGAGAAGTATTTACAAATGATGAAAATGTAACGCTAAGAGCAAGGGGTGTCACTTGGCTCCCTCGGAAAGTAAACGTTAGCCATTGCACAATAGGTGCTCTCGCCAAGTTTTTGGCTTACGTCAAATGACAATTTGGTTTTTTTTATGTGTTTTAACTGAGTATTGTCGGTCTCAAAAGTAAGGTTTTGTCTTGAGTTACCGAGGAAGGTGTTAGGGGGTAAAAATTGAGATGTCACTGAGATGACGTTTGACTTGAACCGCTGCACCTGATGGTCTAAAAACAAAGTCAAAGGAGAGTAATAAGAATGAAAATGAGAAGAACACCAACAAAGTGTACTTAACAGCAGCCATCAAGACAGCCATAATTACAAGAAACAAATGCCACAACACATGTACACCAGCCCACACTAATGCCCCAGTTAACCCCACTGCCACCACATTATCTCTATCTGGTTCCAGTAACAACTCACCCCACTTCACTTTAACTCTAGGTACTTCATCTCCGTTGACTTTTGATGCTGCGTTGACTTTTCTATTACTTGATTTGAGTACTGTTACATTTGTGAAACTATGTCTTTGAATATGTAGGTTTGGTTTAAGGACTGTGTTTTGTTTTTGAGATGTTTTGGTTAATGGGGTCAGTGAGATCTGGGATTTGAGGCCTAACATGTTCTTAGTGAAATGTGGTTTAGTTGGTTAATTTTTAATTAAGGGTTAATTATGATGTGGATTAGTTTCAGTTTTTGTCCTTTTGATTTTAGCTTTGACAATATAAGTACCTCAATATTGTCAAGTTTACTTATGACTTAAGTTTTACACACTAATGCATTATTCTTGTCTTTAACACTTACCACGTAGACTTCACTCGTCATACAGTTATACCCCAATACCACACACATTTTCACGCAACACTCTCACTTGCGCCGCACACAAAACCACTAAGCATGATACAATCACGCGTGACCCATGATAGCCACCTCACCCTCACGAGTGAGTCAACTGTTTCACGCATTTGAATGCGTGTGGACGAAACTAGTACTAGAATAGATGGCTAGCAATAAAGGCATATCTCAATACATATTCATCCCAAGACCTTGATAGTTACTGTTCTTAAGATGGATTGGCTTGAATTTTTTTGATGAAAAGAAAAAGAAAATACCATTATAAACGAGACAACATCATTCAAATGGTACAGTTTGATACCAAACAATATACTACTTTTATTGAAACAAAGAACAATGAAAAGACCAAGACACATGTTTTCAACTTTTCATCACAAAAAATATACTACTCTTAAATCAAGCACGATTATATGAATTAATCGGCCGAATTTCGACAGGAGATTGCTTCTTCAAAAACTTCTTTCGCATATATTTTCTTTTGGCTAAGTGTTATTTTACAGTTTACGACCGTAGAATGCAAATCAAACAAGCAATCGTCAAACATGTCTGATATATGATTTCCCTGTCGGGTTCGGTTTTTTTCCCATCCCTATTCATGGCATTAGTACATAACGAGTTACCAATCGCTTTTGCAAATAAGAAACTGTAAGCAAAAGAGTATTAAAATAAATTTTAAGGAAAAAAATCGACCACAGTGGAGTCGAACCCACGACCTTTTGATCCGAAGTCAAACGCGCTAATCCACTGCGCTATGCGGTCACTTTGTTTTCTTTCTTCAATTAAACTACTAGTATTTATGATATGATCTAACAAATTGTTTCGTAGCCAAGGCAAGGCACATGCATGCATGTTACGACTGAGGATGAGGTCCCTTTGAATAAAAATTGAGAAATGTATCTTCTGTGCATGAGTTTCTACAAAAAATCCAAAAATGATGTGGCGTCCTCTTACCCACTCAACGCTTTCACTGGCCAACTAACGTTCCAACACGAGCGCCAAGAAAGGCGCCACATCATTTGTGGATTTTTTTAAACTTTATGATTAAGAAATTCTAAAACTGCTTTGTTAATAGTAAAAAAAAATATAATCTTAACTGCTTTGTTAATAGTAATTTAGTTGGTAAAATATTTTCATGATATCCCAAGAAAACTTATTTGCTTAGATTTGCTACTGAATAAGACATTTTGGATTAAAAATAACAAAAGGGTTCGAGTTCATATTTGACAATTACATATGAATTATGCATTAAAAACTTGTATTTTGAGAAAATATGCAATATTCATGTTTTAGTGGGTACGTATGTAACTACTTATGCAATTCTAAAAAAGAAAAGAAAAAGAGAATAATTGAGGTGTGCATTGATGCGTAGGTTGGGCTACCATAACTTTCACCGGTATTCTTGTTGGGCTGTATTTATTTGGTCCACATTTTTTTTTTAGTATGAACATTAGAACATGTACTTCATACTTCATAGTTCACATGATCATAGTTCAGAACATTATGATATGCATGAGGTAAATACTTATTCACATCTTGAATACATACCTCAATTCGATATCAAAATTTTACGTACAAATCAATATTGAACATCCTGTATGGAATACTAAGCTATTGATTTATTTGATACAAATTACCAAATTAGTTACTTAGACAACGGTACATCATATCTATATTGCGCTAATTTGATGTCTTCTATGTTATTCTAGCCAATATTAATCAGGAGGGCCCCCATTCTCTAGAAGGAACACACATGTTTGTTTGGTTGAAAGCATTTATGATGATTGATCAATGATTATTTGCATATATCTTCATGTAAAATTTCAGCAACTTTCTGCTAATACAAGTTCTTGTAACGCATCTAACTTCTTCAAAGGTATAGCAAAATGTCATTGCAAATGTTTAGCTTCCACTTTTACATAACATATGCAAGAACCATCCTTCCATCGGTAAATGATTATAGTTCACTCATCAAGTTGATCATGACTCGCCGAGCTGAGTACCCCGAGTTTGAACATACTACACACACTCAGCAATATCTCATTACCCGAACTACCCAAATACCAAGTTTAATGTTTAATGCACAAAGAAAATCACTATCGTCCAGATTATACACTCGGGTTTATTTACACAAAAATCCATGGCCAGAAAACCAAGGTGACTCCTTTAATCATTTCGTCAAATCGGGTCATTGTGGCATGTAAAATTACCATCTTTAATACTCTTAAGAAAAACGTAACAAGGCGAGCCAAAATCATATAGATTTGATGTGTTCAAGCATGCTTATGCTATGTGAGATAGATTTGATGGGTATATATTGTGTATAATTAGGTGTCACTAAAATAATAATAATAATAATAATAAATTAGGTGCATGAGTTTAGAGTTTTTACGTTGATTTAAACTTTGGAAATATTCACAGAATATATTTCCTATATTACCAACATTATTTCGGTCCATTTGTGATTCATCTGTATTTCTATCGGTTGAGGATTTGAGGGTAGACTTGAAGGACAGGATATAAAATGAGAAAAGTGCCCCTTTTGAGTTTTTGTATAGGAGAAATAGTAGAAGCACGAGGAAGGTAGAAGTCATAGAAGTAGGAAGGTACAAGTTCATAGTAAATAAGCTACTGACGCCATAGTTACTGGACAGTAGTACTATTCTCCTTACACCAACAAACCGTAATAGCATTGAAGACGAAAGTACATTTGTTCTGAATTAATTACGGAGTAACAATTTTACTCCATATTATCTTTTAACCACCAACAAAACGTGTTACTGGTAAAAATATATTATTTTCTCATCTTTTACCAATATATATGTTTCATGGGACAATAGTTGTTAGATAGTGTGTGTGACACATATATACTGTTCAACTTCGCTTGTATCACATATTTAGTGCTATTAAAATGGCTATAACAAAATTTGTAAGTGTATAAATATTGTTCATAATCTAAAGTGTATCATAGTTCAAAAAAAAAAAAAAAAACCCTGAAGTATATCAAGTTTAGACTAAAATACACCGTTGGTCACTAAACTCAGAATGGAGATCGCGATGGAATGAAACAAGGCATAATCATCGCCACGGGTCAAACAAGAAGAATTAAATCTAAATCGGTCCTTTGACCAATTCTCATTAGTCAAAGTCTGTTAAGGTTAGTTAGCTTGCATACTGAGGTAAACTCGTCATTTCATTTTTTCTCTATTTTATTTCATCTTCATCTTCCTTAAATTTGGCTAAACCCGATTCCGTGACCTTAAACCCGAATCCGGCGACCAGAGGGACAATCATAATATATTGGTGGTAGTATGAGTGTGTAAGTTTTGGCGGTTGTTAATATATTAATGATTGATAGTTTTTCGGACCCACTACAAATGCATACCTAAACCATCTAATTATGAGAACTAGATTATTATTCCAATAATTTAGTTTTGTATATATTTCTCGTAAGGCTAGTTTTTGCATCACGCCAGATGGCGTGGGTTACCCCAATCCATATTGACCCACTACATGACCGCCCAACTTGCCCCATTTAAGGTCCAATAGGTTTCTTAGCTGGTTTTATATGAACCGCGGGTTATAGACTACTACAAAGCGAAGGCGTTGTTGCAACGCTTCTGCAGAAACCCCAAAGGAAGTGATCGCAGAGGTGCGAAAGTTCTATCCTAGTAACCGATCTGCTGTTTACTTTCGATGTTTTGAATGTTGTATGTTTTTTTTTTTTTTTTTTGAGCGGCATTTGAATGTTGTATGTAAACCCGATACATTATCGGAACGGCTTATTCTCGACTTCTTTTGCTACCATTTACTATTTTTCCAACCTTGAGAGCAATCGCTTGAGTTCTTGACATAGAATAAACTCGATTATTATATTTCGGTTTGAGAATTTCCTTGACATCAAATGACGAAATTTTGCAATTACAATTTATTGATTCTTAATTGTCATAATGTATCATCCAAACACCACCTAAAGCTTAGAACCGACTCCGAAAGAGCCGACTGATCAACTCCTTCCTTAAAACCTTGCCGGAGCATTCTTTGGAATCGAATCAATGAAACAAACTCTTCTTAGTTTCTTGTATGGTGCGACCTAATTCAATTGTTTTGTTTAGTGTGGGGGTTTAGTTAGGCAATAAGATGGAAGTGAAGGAAAAAGTACTGTTTGCCACAAAATCTTTCACTTGTGCTTCATCGATGGTGCTACCTTTTCTTAACCACAAACCCCACGGGCACTTGCCTGCAACCTCATCTGGATACGAAAAATTACACACACCGCTTTTACTTAGAAGTCAAACACTTTTGTTTCGTGTCTATGATGGAGGGTGAAATATATACGGAATCACCGCCGCTTGATTATGTCGGGATGCGATGCGCAGAATGTGTTCCAATCTGCTGGTGGCACCTAATGATGTATAAAAATTGTTGAGTTTACTATTTAAGGACTTGAATGCATGATCGCATGTCGTGCACGATAGCCTTTATATTTAATCAACTCTTTAACCGATCCACAACAAATAAAAGCCTTCATTGTCAAAGTAACAAAGATCGCTGTTTTGAACCATCCTTCCGAGTCCACCATTGTATCGATAACTTCTTTATCATCAACATACCGATCAACCAAATCAACACGGTCATTCGTGAAGAATTTATGAAACTTTAACATAAAAGTCCATAAGATATATTTAACCTTTCAATATGAATGGACCTCTAACCAATAGTTCACCATGATTCATAGGAGGTAAACTAACCCGGTGTTGGGATCAACTATCTTAGCTTCACAATTGGCTATGAGCCGCCCTACAGATACCAAGTATCATGCAAACTTACACTCATACTACCACCAATATATGACAAATTGTCCCATGGGTCGGGATTACGGGTTTAAGGTCAGGAATCAGGTTTAGCCGTGAGGAAGATGAAGATGAAATAAAATAGAAGCAAAAAAATGAAATGACGAGTTTACTGCTCATATGCAGACACCCTAACCTATGAGACTTTGACTAACAGAGAATTGGTCAAAGGACCGATTTTGCGTTTAATTCTTCTGTTTTGACCCGTGGCGATGATTATCTGGTTTAAATCATCGCGATCCTCCATTCTGAGTTTAGGGACCAACGGTGTATTTAGTCTCAAGTTTATTAAACATAGTCGGTGGCTTTAATTTACACTGCATGTGCTTGTTGCAAGATGTGTCAACATCAAATTCATGCTAATCAAGACTTCGCTATTTTTAGCTTGGAGGGTTTGAGTCGATAACAATTAATTCTTGCATTTAGAAAAAGGTTTTGAGTATTGTTGATTTGTTGAATACCATTAGTTCATATATAATCATATCATATATTATGTTAAATATTATTCACTTAACATGAGAGTTACGACAAACATGTTTATAAAAATATATTGGAGTCTTTGAGTAATATAAGAAGAAGGGAATTTTATTATGTTAGAATGCATTTAATAACTTCAAAAATAGACATTATCATTCTTGAAAAAGCATTTAATTTAAATGCAATCTTTTTGTTACCAAAATGCTTACTACACAAGAATTGAAATTTTGAAGAAAAAGACAATCTTTTGAAAATCGGGTTTTTAATGGATTTGGTTAAATTATCGAGTTACTGGGTTATCAGTTCAATCGGTTCGACCACTGGGTTAACTTCGTTTTTTTTTATTGAAAAAACTATCAGGTCAACCCGGTTCAACTAGTTCAACCACCGGGTCAACCCGGTTTTCTATTAAAAAAATGAAAAAAAACCAAACATGGTCGGGTTTCGAGAATCGAATAGACCCGGGTCACTGAAAACCCGACGGGTCTAACCGGCTAACCCGTTTTTTTACCTTTATTTGGCCGGAACCGGTTCAACCGGTTAACCCAACGAGATTAACCCGGGTTTCAAAACATTAAAAAAAAATAGTAATATTCATGAACAATGAAATAGGTTTAATTATGTTGAAAAGACCATAACCCCAAGATTTAGGCAATATACAATTATGCAACTTCAATAGTAGTTTGATCTATACTTTTAGAGCTTTAGGTGCGGGTTTGTCGTGAACATTCGCCGTCTGACGTGGCCCTTCGCCGCGACACTGCTTGTGCTCGTCGTCTCTCGTCGTCAATCAGCTCTTCGTCTGCACGACGAAAGTGATACTCTGACAACCTTTTTTTCTTCTTCTTTTAACTGGAATGGATGAGAAAACACAGGTTTTTGTGTGTGTGCAGTGTGTGTAATGTGTGTGATAAAGAAGAAGACGTAGTTTTTTTTCTTTCTAAAATGTTAAATTTATAACCTTTTTTAAGTATATTGTATTTTATTTTTATTTTAATAAATAAATTTGGTTTATTTGAAAATAAATAAATAAAATAAAGTTGTAAGTGGTGGGTGCCAAATAAGTAAATTGAGGTTTGTTTTAAGTGAAAGGGTTAGTTGTGATTAGTCGTAGAAGTTTGTTATAATGATGTGGAGGTTATGTGACGGTGATGAAGAGATGAAGGTTTGTCACGACACCTAAAGCTCTTGCTAGTAACTTTTCAACAAGGAAAAAATATGAAAAAGCAACAACAATAAATACCACATTGACCTCAACACACTATGTTTAGTTGGAACATTTATACATCCTCTTAATTGCACCCTCACCTGTAAATTCAAGCATTTTTCTCTTTTTTATACCTTGACAATCATTCATAAATATTCACATCTTGTTCATTCTCTCAAACAACAACAACAATGGAGTTTAGTCTTTACCCCCATATGTTACTATCTTTTCTAGTTTTATTGTTATCATGTTTCATATTTTCCCTGAACCAGAAAGCTAAATCCAAACGACCGAATCTCCCTCCGGGCCCACCCGGATGGCCGGTCGTTGGAAACCTGTTCAGTTTGCTCGTTCAGGGAAAATGTTTTCGAGTACATTAGAGACTTGTTGCCAACTTATGGTCCTATTTTTACTCTAAGGATGGGATCACGTACCATGATTATTATGTCTTGTGCAGATTTGGTTTACGAAGCATTGATCGAAAAGGGTGCGATTTTTGCAACTCGACCGACCGAAAACCCGACACGAACTATTTTTAGCGCTAACAAGTTTACTGTTAATGCTTCTTATTATGGTCCGGTTTGGAGGTCGTTAAGGAAAAACATGGTGCAAAATGCACTTAGTACGGGTAAACTACGTACGTTTCGACATGTTAGGGATACCGCGATGGATAACCTTGTGGAGCGGTTGAAAGCAGAGGCAGCGGCTAATGGTGGCGCGGTTTGGGTGCTTAAAAACGCGCGTTTTGCGGTGTTTCGTATTCTTTTAGCCATGTGTTTTGGTGTCGAAATGGACGAGGAAACTATAGAAAAAATGGACAATATGATGAAGACGGTTTTGATCACTTTGGATCCGAGGATCGATGATTATCTGCCGTTGCTTAGACCCTTTTTCTCGAAGAAACAAAAACGCGTGACTGAAGTTCGAGAGCTTCAGATCGCGACGTTAGTCCCTTTTATTGAGCAAAGGCGATCCGCGGTTAAAAACCTCGGATCAAACCCTACTGCGGCAGAGTTTTCGTACCTCGACACGTTATTTGATCTAACTGTCGAGGGACGGAAACATCCGCCCACGAACCCCGAAATTGTCACGTTGTGTTCAGAGTTTCTAAACGGTGGGACCGACACAACTGGGACCGCGGTCGAGTGGGCCATAGCGAGGTTTATCGAGAACCCGAGCATCCAAACCAAGCTATACGCCGAGATCAAGGCCACGGTCGGGGACAAAAAAGTTGACGAGAAAGATGTCGAAAACATGCCGTACCTAAACGCTGTCGTAAAGGAGTTGTTGCGAAAACACCCTCCTACTTATTTCTCATTAACCCATTCGGTTACCGAACCCGTTAAGTTAGCGGGGTACGATATACCGTGGGTACTAATGTAGAGTTTTTCTACCCGCTATAGCTGAGGATCCGAAGCTATGGACTAACCGACAAAATTTGACCCGGATAGGTTTTGACGGGTGGGGAGGATGCGGATATAACCGGAGTGACTGGGGTTAAGATGATGCCGTTTGGGGTGGGTCGAAGGATATGCCCGGGTTTGGGTATGGCCACGGTGCACGTTAATCTCATGATTGCGCGAATGGTTCAAGAGTTCGAATGGAGCTCATACCGGAGAATACTAAGGTTGATTTCAGTGAGAAGTTGGGTTTACGGTCGTGATGAAGAATAGTCTTAGAGCTATGATCAAACCACGAGTTTAGATCAGAATTTGGGGTTCTACAATAATCGATAGTGTGTCAGTTTTATGTGTATCGAAACCGGATGAAAGATCCACATATAATGTAGGAATGTTAGGCATTTAAGTTCGGTATGGTATTATTTCTAAATGACTTGATTAATGTTTTTGCAACATAATTTGTATTGCGATTGTTTGGGTGTTTACAGTTATAGAATAATTTCGCTTTTTAGTTTCTTGATATTAGTATGTTTGTAAGCAGAATGCATTTAATAGATGTTTTTTACTTGAATTCGCAATCTTGATGATAAATTGCTTTCGGTTTGACTCTGTGATTTCGGCCTTTACTCTATTAACAACATTTAGGTAGTTGGTGTTTGTTAGGGTGATCAGGTGATGCACTTTTCAAAAGTTAAAACTGGTGTTCGTCGATATGACATTGGGGTAACTAGTTTTGTTGGAGCTGTTCAAGATCGCACATAATTGTTTGATCTATCTCTGTTATAACTGTGACACTGTCTGTGTCTTAGAAGTAGGCAAATCGACCACTGATATTGCGGCTCAACGCAAATCTTTTTATTTCTGGCTTATATATCATGCAATCGGTCTTCTGCACAAAGTTTGCATTTCTCAGTTTTGGTTCTTTTTTCGTGGAACACGTCACGATACTTGACTACTTCATAAACATCTTCAATGTCTTCTGTTTTATCTATTAATTTCTGTTAGGGGTAAAACGTATGACAATGTCGTTTCTATGAATCTATCGTCCCAAAAATAGGCATCACCATTGATAGATCATGGCGATAATGTCCTTCAAAGAGCAAATCTAAACTTAGTCCAACATCAACATCCGCTTTACTTTCTAACTAACAATGCATGCACTATAAATTCATTGGCAGAACACTCTATGAAGTACAGCCCGACCCCTGTTTCAAGTACTTATTAACAAGTTGCATTCATTTTCCTTATTTATGTAAGAAGGTGTTTGGTAGGGGATGTTGCTAATAATAAGTTACATTATTGGAAAAAGGTGTTTGGTAGGGGATGTTGCTAATAATGTGAATCAATCTCAAGAAAAAAGTAAAATTATAGATTCAAAGGAGGTTTTCGCATATTTATGTGATTCTATTATACATTTATGCTCCTTTCGTCCAAAATTATTTTCTTTAGACAAAACACACGCGATTTACGAAAAATAGAAAGAAATACATTTTCAACCAATCAAATATTATCAAAACTCATTTTTTTTTTATTGATTGAAATAAGAAATGGACAATTATTTTAGAACATTTTAAAATAAAAAACCAAACTATAATTTTAGAACAGAGTGAGTAAGAGTAATATTAATGTTACACCGTTTATTGAATGGCCAGGTCAATCAGTTTGTGTAATGATATAGGCGTGGATGGAACTTAATAAGGAGCGAGAAGCAAGATTGTCAAAATCGCGATCCTGCTCGTAAGATCGTACGATCCTACGATCCTACACACAAAAAACGATCAGGATCTTAACAAGATCGTAGCAGGATCGTAGGATCGCATGTAGGATCGGATCGTATAGGATCGCTATTTTTTTTTTTTTTTTTTTTTTTCGCTTTTGGTATATTAACTTATTAAGTATAAGTTCATGTCTTAAAGGCCAATGATTAAGAATTTTTCAAAAAAATTATTATTTTGGTGATGTTAATTAATTGTCTCTTGCAAGATTAATGAGTGTAAAATCATTATGTTTTTATGGACTATTTAGAAATAGTTTAGATGTGTTTTTTTGGGTTTATTATGAAAAACGATTTCGTGCTTTGTAAAATGTCATAAGCTTGTTTTTAAAGTAAACTATCTACATACTTGACCCAATTTTGTTCATATTTTATTTTATGTTACATATAAAAGCATGAATATTCTAATTTAATTTATTTGGTCATCAAGAAAAAAAAAGAGTAATATTATCAGAATATTCTAATTTAATTTATTTAGCATCAAGAAAAAAAAAATGCGTTGCCCTCTATTATAATTATGTAGTTTCATTTTCAGATACAATCCTTTTATCTTTTGCATTAATCTATATATTGTAACAAAAAGTTACGAACCACGTCTAATAAATTAACATTATCTTTTGCGTAAATGTTATCAAAAAAACCTATAATAAAAAACATTAAAGCAAGTAGGTCTTGCCGCTGACGTATGTAGAAACTTTGTGCAAGTATGATTCAGATATATCTAATATTCTACTACTACAATCTTGAACATATAACTTTTCTTTTATCATTCATTTAGATTCGTTTATCATATGAAACTAGCGAGTACCGCCAAGAATGCGTGGCACTGCTGTAACTAAATTTCAGTAGCGAGCAAATGTTTTCATTTATTTGTTTTTAACAATCACTTTACGCACTTTGTGGCGAGCAAGCGAATGTCTTTCAATTTCGCCATTCATGATAAACCTTATTGACGATTTTCGTGTACATGATGATAACCTTATCGACGTTTCACATATATATCTTTTTTCTAAAGCAAAAATAGTAACAAAATAAAGACCAATGTTAAAATAAAGACTTGGTTGAATTTCGAATACAAATATCATTTTCATTACTTCTACCTTCCACCAAACCCAAACAAACCTAAAACCTCTCAACTTTTTACAAATTTATATAAAATCATAAGCATAATAACAATTGTACGACTGAATAGCAATTCTAGTTGAGTCCAGCAAGCTTAAAAACATTGATCAACTAATGTTACGATAAAACAATGCTACAATACTCGGTCAAGCTTCTTAGAGTGTCAAGCCCATTTACACAACCCAAGTTCAAAAAGAAATAACCTTTAACACCTTCTTATAGTCCCTAATTTCACTCCCCACTAACCCTAAACCACTCATTCACAAAAATGCAGGCACTCACTTATAAAAACAATTTCACCTAACTTTTCTCACAACTAAATAAAATACACATCAATCTTATCTCTTTTGTTTTCTTTCTTGTCACAAACGAACACCCAAACCCGCTTTCTCAATTTTTTAATCGAACAACACAAGGACACAAACACTACTCTTTGATTCTTTTTATTGAACAACACAAGGACCTCAAAGTCGCTATATGGCTTCAAGATTGTATGAACGGTCCTTTTTTTTTTTTTTTTTTTTCCTATAAGCGCTTTCCCCCATAATAACCTTCAAAGAACCTCAACTGCCACACCTGCTTTATCTCTCATGCAACCTACATATGACCTTTTATCCACAATAAGGCAACCGACATCTATTAATTTTTTTTAAAACCCTTCTTTTTACACTATATATAATAATTCAAATAATAAAATACATTACATTATAATTCAAATATAATTAAAACATTACAACTTTTTTAACCCCAATTACAACTATAAACCAAAAAATATCAAAAAATTAGTCCAAATTTGACATATAAAGCCCATGTTTTCATTTGTCTAAGCCCAAAATCAACTATCTGGTTATAGCTCTAAATAAGGATTATATAAACATACTTAACCCTAAACTTTATTACATACCCTAATTTCACTCATGAAAACCACGCCTCTTTGTTTCTTCCTAGCCGCCACCAAACTTTAGACACCACAACGAACCAAAACACTACTTGTCTTCTCTTGTTCTTCGTCACACAATGCAAGAATCACACTGCTTTGGATTTCAACAAGGATAATCTGACTTCAAGGTTTTGGTTTTGTTTTTTTTGTTTTGTTTTAATATGCCAACGTTCCACATTTTGTTTGTTTGTGAGTTTGCTATCGGTCGAGACCTCGACCTAGTTCCCCATTTCACTTTCATGACCGACTCAACCGATATACTACAACAAAGCCGACCGAGTCCGACCATGAAGCGACCGCCGGTTGACCTTGCTATTGCGCCCACCTAAGCGAACGGAAGAAGTAACCTATGATTTGTTTTGGTTATTTCTTTTAAATTTCGGATATTTAAAGAAGTATTGCTTCTAATAGATTTATGATGGGTTTGTTCATTGTTCAAACTTGTGAATTTTTTTATAATATGAGATCTTTATTTCGCTTAAGTTCTTGTAGGGTAGATGTGATTGGATAGTGAGGTTTTTGTTTTGTCTATTTTTTACGATCAATGATGGGCGTTATAAGATCTTTAAAGATCCATTATTGTAATAAAGTATCTCAGATCTTGTTGTTGTAGAATGGTGGATGAAGGTGATGCTAAATCAAAGCACACAAATATATGAAGAAAGAAAACAAAAGAGATATATGAAGAAAACAAAAGAAGACATTGTGCTTTGATTTACAAGTATCTGTTTGTTCTTCTTCTTGTAGAATGGTGAATTTTTTATAATAGTGAGGTTTTTGTTTAAGCAAACTACAAAAACAAACCGTATATATAGTGATTATACGAGAATGAACCATTTTTATATAGTTTACCGATATGACCATTTTACGTCACTATCATACATAGTCACAATCATACCGTCACAATCATACCTTTTTCCCCACAAGATACCTTTTTTCATTGTGTTCTTTATGTTCTATAAATCAAAAGGGAGCCGTATCATGTGTAAATCAAACAAATCTTTTACATGACAACGTAAATCAAACAAACCTTTTACATGATCATCAAACAAACCTGATCATAACAAACCTTTTACATGATCATCAAAGATTTACAAGGTAAAACAATGAAAATTTCAGAAACCGTTTCACAAACAACTCGATACTGCTTATTTCACCCTCCAATAAACAGGTCATCATAGCAAATTATCTTTTATCCAAACACCCCAAAACAGTTTATCTATTGTATAAAACGAATAAGCAGATAAAACATTCATGATAAGCAAATCCCAACACCGTATATATATCATAGTAATAAATCTTCAAAAACAAGAGCTTGCCCAACCCATTTTGTCACAACAAATTATCATCTAAATTTCCAACTCTTTCATATTACAACTACAAACCAAATCTAATCATAGCAATAGTAACCACTAACCTCCACAATTTCACGAGCTCGGTCCATATTCCGGCACAATTTCACCCACTCCTCATCTTCCTAGCCTCGCTCCTCAACCTCTCAAGCAACGCGCCTCATCAAGACTAACATCAGCAATGATCCTGGTGGGACCTCTTCTCCTCCTAAACACCATCTTCTCCGCCCTCATAACTCAAGATCCACGCCCGCCACCCAGGTTCCACGCCCAGGACATGTTCCACGCCTAGGCATGCCACGCCGAAGCGAGCCCGAGTTCACGCCTGTGGCACGCCCACCGCTCATGCTCCACGCCCGGCCACCCGCCCAACTCCTCATGCCACGCGCCAGGGCACGCCTCATGCACGCCAGCGCCTAGGTCACTCCCTCGCCAGGCGCTCCGAACACGATCACGCCCAAACTTCTCACCGGACCACGCCCGGAGAATTGGTGTACACGTCACGGTTTAAAGCGACATTCTGATGCCGATCTAACGTCTAATATTGAAAAGTTCATTTTAGAAAATTGTATGGGCGTGGTTTACATCTCAGAAAGTCTTGGGGAAAGTGTTCATTTCAAAAATTTCCTCTTTTTGTTTTGTCTAAATCAAATATACAACTACTTAACACATTGTTGTTGTGGTCTCAAACGTAAATAGTGTTTTTTAGTCTGATATTTGTAAAGATATATGTAGCATAGATGTATTAGATGAGTAATATAGATTTGTACATTTTGCTTAAGTAGTTGTATATATTGGTGATGGGGTGTTTTAAATTATGTATTAATTGTATGTTAGTAATAGTGTTTTTTTAGTTTGATTTGTGCTTTACATACTTGTAAATTATGTTTTGTCACTTGTATTTGCTTAAAATCTATATTAGGAAATCTTAAAAAATTAATAGTAGGGAAGTGCATCCCTCTATTATAAGATAGTAAGATATTATATAGAAATATAAAACTACAACCCATATACAAAAATATAAACATTTTCATAGGATCTTACGATCCCGATCCGATCTTACAATTACGATCTTGCAAAGCCAAAAACGATCCTAAGTAGGATCCCTATCCTGACAACTTTGCCGAGAAGTGCTGTGACTTTCCCTATCCCCACAAATTTTAACCACAAATACATTTTTAACCCTTATATTTTGCAATGTCAGGCATTATTAGTACAAATGTTTGAAAATGTAAATTGCCCTCCTTAGAGCAAGGGGTATGGGGTCGTTGTGGTTCGCCGTTTCCGACGTGGAGGGCTCGTCACTTTTCGTTGGCCACCACACCAAGCTGGGCCGCCGTTTGGATGTTCGCCACTGAAACGACGAGGAACAAGACAAATGATTTTCTTGTCAGGTTCATAGGACAAATAAAAGGATATCAAATGTAAAGATGCATACTCTGTTTTATGTTCATGGACGATAACTCTAGAACGTGGAGAAATTTTTACCTGCATATTGTGAAATTAATGCTAACCAAGAAAAAGGGGTTTCATTTAGAAGCCATAAACGCCTAAAAACTTCGTTTGCCAACCTGCAAAGTGCAAACACATGACATGAGTATCAACTACTTGCATTGAATGTTTTTACTAGAAGACTGAATTTGGGATATATATTTACATGCAAACGGATGCTTTATTTTTAGCAAAACTTTGCTCGCACTTTATTCTTTCCTATGCTTATCCTAATGATAATTTGCCAAAGATTAAATTGATAAATTGATTATAGTTATGAAAGTTAACACACTTACTTTTATTTCTATGTAATATGGATAGAAATAGCGATATTTAGGAAATGAAATTATATTTTCGTTAAATGCTAAAGACGTTTCGGGATTGTGTTTAAGGATTTTTTTTTTTAAATATTTCCTTTGAATGTATAAAAATTACAGTAGTAAAAAGAATAAATACAAAGATCAAGTTGGACATGTAAAGTAATACTTAAATATTTATTTGGTTTTTGGACAACCATACAAAATGAGTGTAATTTGATTTCGTCACTTTTGGACATGTAATAATAGTATACTAAATTGGCTTTTAAAACATGAAAAGAAAATTGATCAATTAAAGTCCTTAAATGGAATATTCAAGGTGTAGGTCTTTCTCGTCTTCGATCATTTTTTTTTCTTTTTCTTTTAACAGAGAACCACACAATTAAATACAATAGTACAGTAGTATTTAAGAGACGTATTTATCAAATTGAAACGATCTCATGAGGTGTGTTTAAGAAAAAAATCGGATGAAGATACTCTCAAATTGTTATACACAACTTGAGTCAAATTATACAATCACTAACCATTGATCAAAATTCAACGGTCTAAATCAAAAATAATGTATAAATTACTAGTCATTGGATTTTGATCAATGACTATTAATTGTCCAACTTGACTCAAGTTTGTATAACAACTTGAGAGGATCTTCATCTGAAAAAATCATATATTTGTGTTTTCATTAAGATGTACGAATATGCTTCGTATTTTCATTCCGATACGGCGATACTATCCATGTTATGGTTGGGGATCTATCGCATAGCGGGTAAAATTAAAAAGTGTAAATAATTCATAGTGTGACATGTCCCCACTCTAAATTATACATAAAATCCGCCTGGGTAATATGGTCTTTTACTTCGTTTTTTCTTTTCCACCTCAAATTTCAAACGCATATATCTCTTAAACCACAAACTTTAGAAAAACCGATTTCACCACAATTTTGAAATTCGATTCTCTTTAATTTGGTATAAATCTTTTAATTATTTCAAACCTTTTTTTGACGTATTCATTGGGTCCACGATTTTCGATTTTTTCTTTATTTTCTATCCTATTTTTACCTTAAAATTGCGAATCATAAAATACTTAAAACACAAAAGTTTTAGATTTTGATTCACTCTTTACTCAGAATTTGAATCACTCAAATCCGATATGATATAGTGAGATATCGTGCGTTAAAGATAACGTTTAGTCGTATTTGTTGCTTGCGAGGTGTTTGATGAAATGTCAGCTTATATTTTGAGTGTTAAAATTGAGCTAAATGAACTAATTTTAGTCCCACAACGCATCATTAATCATTTTATTAATGTAAAACTCAAAAATGATGTTTTTAATAGTTAATGTTTTAACTATTAAAGCGATGAATCGATGAATTAAATTAAACCGATGAACCAAACTAAACCGATGAACGAACAAAAGCGATGAACCAAATCAAAATAGTTCATCGCTTTATTTTGTTTATCAATCATATTCGACTTAACATGTTGGTGTTTGTTTTGTTTTGTTCATCCGTTTATTTTGGTTCATCAATCATAGTTTCAGTTTTGGTTTGGTTCATCAGTTTTGGTTTGATTCATCAGTTTTTGGTTTGGCTCATCAATTTGGTTTGGTTCATCAATCATAGTTTCAGTTTTGGTTTGGTTCATCAGTTTTTGGTTTGGTTCATCAGTTTGGCTTGGTTCATCAATTATAGTTTCAGTTTTGGTTTGGTTCATCATTTTGGTTTGGTTCATCAGTTTTGGTTTGGTTCATCAGTTTTTGGTTTGCTTCATCAGTTTGGTAAGGTTCATCAGTTTTGGTTTTATGCTTTTTTTTTTAAACAGTTTGGTTTGGTTCATTAGTTTTGGTTTGATTCATCAGTTCATCAGTTTGGTTCATCAGTTTTAATAACAAGATTTATACCAAATTAAAAAGAATCGAAATTTAAAAATTATGGTGAAATCGGTTTTTCGTAAAAGTTTGTCGTTTGAAAGTTATTTGCGTTTGAAATTTGGGGTGAAATATAAAAAACGGGTTAAAATGACAAAAATACTCCCTAACCGAATTTAATAAGAAAAAAAGAAGGGAGTGAATGGTAGACACTTGTCACATTGTGAGTGGCTTTCTAGCCTTTTTAATTTTCCTCACTTTTTAAAGAATCGCATCTCTCCATGTTATTGGTATATGAACAATTCCACTCTTACACACAATATTGATGTAACACCCCTAAAATTTCACAGCGGAAGCGTTCGGGTCATGGGGTGCTACTAAATCAATATACACAACACAAGGTAATAAAGAATGAAAATTCTATTCCATTTTCAAAATATAGATTTATTTAAGAAATAGTTTTACATCATTGTTTCAAAGTGCGGAAGTAAAGCCCATAAAAATATATGTTGTCCCATTAAAATTTTTATTAGAATGTTTGGAAACACTTCAGATGCCAGTCTTCAACGAATGCCTTTGCCATTGCCCACGCCAAGAACTAAACCTGAGAAAAACATGCTAAAATATCAACACAAAGGTTGGTGAGTTTATAGGTTTAAGTTCAGGAAATCAAGTTGGACCACAGTTGCACATATAGCATCTCCGTGAATGACACTATATGCAAAAAGGCTATTACGCTAGTACCAAGTTCATGCGACCGAAACTACGACAATGTGCATGCATCTGTAAGCATGATAAATAAAAGCCCGAAGTGTATTTCCAAGACACTCAATCAAATCGATATGGTATCGTTCGGCGTTTGCTATCCGGTCAAACTCGAACGGGGGTGTCATCCCCAATAGATCTATTCATAACAATCGCGCCTCCCCAAAAGGAACTAACGGTAGCATAGTTGGGATTCAAGGTTGTTACACGTAATAGTGTTTTTCAGTTTTAGGTCCGAAAAGAGTTTTGCATGTTTCTCACCCTATAGTTTTATAAAGCAAGTAAATAAGAGTAAAAGTGGGGCTATAAACTCACCTTAGCAGTTCGGTGAATAAAGCACAAAGAGATCGAGTGTGATATAGCAATGGCTCCTACCCGGAACCTAAGAATGAGATGGTAAGACTCGGTTTACAGTTTTGAGTACTCACGACTCGAAGTGTGTGAATAAATTTTAAGTGTTTACAAGTGGTTGTGTTTAATGTTGCTTGTGTGGCAGAGCTTACGTTTAAATAGTTTCAGTGTTTTGTAAGTATTTGGCTCAAGTATTATCAAAGAGTAATTAAATACAAATCGAATTGTATTTATTTGATTTATTTGGTTTCGAGGTATAAAATACATATTTATTGAAATCGTGGTTAAATAATATATTTTAACTATTATATTATTTATAGTTTACGCCGATGTGGTCGTAAAATATGTTTTAAACATATTTATTTAGTGAAACATGCTAAATAATATAAGTCTTATCAATCTTATAAAAGGTTTAGGGCGAAATGTTCCAAAGTTAATCTTGAGGGATTTAATATTGTAAAAGTTATACAAGTTATAAACTTATAAAAGTTTTTAAGAAAAATGATAAGTTATTCAAAGTTAAGGATTGAAAGTGTAAAAGTTCTTACAAGTTACAACTTATATATGAGTTTTTAAGAAAGGCAGCAAGTCTATTAAATTGGAGGGGCTGAAACTGTCAAATGGTGAAAGTGGCAAAAATAACAAAAAAATGCAAAACTGCCACTGCTGTGGCTCGAACTCATGACCATTCGCTTTAGAGCCCAACACGCTAACCAACTGAGCTAGGCTACTTGTTATGCTTTATTTTACAGTTAAATATATTTAGCAAGTGTCTACTGTGTATATTTATCTTTTTACTCAGCACTTTGGTCGTGTACATGCGCATGGATTGTATTTTAACTTAGTCATTGTTTAGTTCATATTTCCTTTAGTTGTTTTAAGCTCAAATGTGCTCATGATATAAATGTGTATGTCGATTTGAAAACAACGCGAATATTAGTTTATATATTTCGAGATTGTTTATTTGTTAACGAGATTTTGGTTACTACCACACAAGCTCTCCTAAACACAACAAAACCAAATTCACATATACTTGCATGTATGTACAAAACTTAAAGTGATAAAGAAGTAAACAGATGAGGAAGTTTGGAGGCTCACAGTGGGTCGAGACTTAGCGTGTCGAATGAGAGTGTGAGACCAAGAACGAGTGAGACGATAAACAACCTAGCTTCCAATGCTTAACCCGACTAGAAACTAACCCGAAGATGCTCTTATCTTATGAAAATGGAACCCAAAACTTGTTTCTTTTTCCTTCTTCTTCTCGACAGTGAACAAGGGTAAGGTGATATGTGTTTGAGAATGTGTTTGTGAGAGAGTGTTTGTGAGTTTGCATTCGTGTAGTGTGGATAGGAAAAGTTGTATGTGTCAATCTTGTGGATCGATCAGATTTTTAGGAGCAAAGAGGGGAGGGGTTTTGCTTTCACTTTTGTGTATGAAATCTTGTGATTGGATATTTTGAGGAAACATAATCTTCAAGCGTTAACACCAAGCTCCTCATGTGACAATTGACCAACAAAATAAGTGTGTGGGTGCTTGTGATTCTCGACAGATTAGGAGCTAGAGGGGTGAGTTTGTGTTGTCTTAGTCTAGTCACTAGTGAAAGAGATGGTTCATGCTTAAGTTCAAACTAGGGTTCTTGAGTTGAGGTATAAAATAGATATAAGAGTGTGGCTAGGTTTGTCCCCTATTACCCATACACGCATGCTAAAAAATGTCAAGATTGTGCTTTGCTTTTTGGATTCTTTGATTTTCGGCAGTAAAAGGGCAAAGGAAGGCAAATTTTGACTAAGTTTTCTAAATGTGTAAAGTGTGTGTGTCTATATTTAGTTAAGGTTCAAAGTTAGTGTCAATGTCCCCATCCAAAGGACAAATCCAAGGCAACCATGTGAGTTTTGTAAAAAAGAAATGTGTGTTGGTATCTTGCTTTGGTCCCATGCAAACATGCAAGATATATTATAACCAAAAGTAGGATTTGAGTTTTGTGTTTGCTTTTGTTAAGATTCGTTCATCACAGAAACATAGTAATAACATGTATCAACTTTGCAAAATATTTTGTAGTATCATTCATTAGGGTGCGTTTGGGCTGAGAAGAAAAGGAGCTAGGCCCAAGTGATTTGTAAAAGTGTTGGGTTGGATCGGGTTGAACACGCGAGTCTAATAAAATGAATTGGATCGAGTCGGGTTTGGGCTTAGAGGCCCGGTAGATAAATAAAAATATAAAAAGTTTATTATATATTTATTTTATATAGTTTTTATTATCGAGGTTGAGGTGAAAAGAAAAAAAATTCCCGTGACTTGTCGTGTTTAAAGTTCAAACGAAGAAGAAAAAAATATGCCCATGAAAATCGGTGGGAAATTTACGAGTTGTTATAGTACCTACCCTTAAAAGAAACCGGTCCTCGTGGTTTACGATGCGAGAATCGTCGAGGTCGATCTGATGGACGAGATGCGAGAATATATACTTAAAATGTGACATGGAAAAGGGATAGTCGTTCAAGAAAGATTCGGTGGCGTGAGGCGATAAGTGAACAACGGATAAATGATTCGTTAAGCGGAATACAACGGTTTTTATAAAAGAGTACGATAGTTGAGTTCAAAACAGAAATAACAGAGTCGTATGAGGTTACGAAGGATAGAGCATAAGAGTGCCATAAGAGATCGTGACCAGTGACAAAGGTGGTTTAAATACGTGTGCGAGAATCAAGTAGTTGTATGTTACATAAAGAAATAACGTAGAGGTAGTTATGGAAGCATAGCATAGTGCGATATTGTAATAGTGGGCATGTTACACAGTTTAACATAGAGAGGTAACAAGTATAAGCATTCGTAGTCTACTCTACACTCTCCTTAAGTTAATTAATCCTTAATTTCATTCAGTTTGTTACATCAACATTATTCTCATTTAAACTTCGCGACCCAATCAAACAAGAACAGCCTTAAAGTTTAAATGTGAGTTAATTAAGAAACTTAATGAATTTGAGAAATAATTAATTTAATTCAAATTAGAGCTATCTGAACCTAAAATACAAGAAGAATATAGTACGACTACATCGTATAACAAGAGGCAAGGCATGGCGGACATCAGCGGTGGCGGCGTTGAAGTGTTTTAGGAAAATTTGGTTATAGTTTAGGTTTTGAAAATACCTAATTCTCTATAACCTTAACTCGAATACCAATCAGAACACCCTAAAATTTCACAATGAGCGTCGGTCATGGGTGCTACTAAATCAATATCACAACACAAGGTAATAAAGAATGGAAATTCTATTCCATTTTCAAAATATAGATTTATTTAAGAAATAGTTTTACATCATTGTTTCAAAGTCGGAAGTAAAGCCCATAAAATATATGTTGTCCCATTAAAATTTTATTAGAATGTTTGGAAACACTTGAATGCCGCCTTCAACGAATGCCTTTGCCATTGCCACGCCAAGAACTAAACCCGAGAAAAACATGCTAAAATGTCAACACAGGTTGTGAGTTTATAGGTTTAAGTTCAGAAATCAAGTTGGACCACGAGTTGCACATATAGCATCTCCGTGAATGACACTATATGCAAAAAGGCTATTACGCTAGTACCAAGTTCATGCGATCGAAACTACGACAATGTGCATGCATCTGAAGCATGATAAATAAAAGCCCAACAAGTGTATTTCCAAGACACTCAATCAAATACGATATGGTATCGTTCGACGTTTGCTATCCGGTCAAACTCGAGCGGGTGTCATCCCCATAGATCTATTCATAACAATCGCGCTCCCCAAAAGGAACTAACGGTAGCATAGTTGGGATTCAAGGTTGTTACACGTAATAGTGTTTTTCGGTTTTAGGTCCGAAAAGAGTTTTGCATGTTTCACCCCATAGTTTTATAAAGCAAGTAAATAAGAGTAAAGTGGGGCTATAAACTCACCTTAGCAGTTCGGTGAATAAAGAACAAAGAGATCGAGTGTGATATAGCAATGGCTCCTACCCGGAACCTAAGAATGAGATGGTAAGACTCGGTTTACAGTTTTGAGTACTCACGACTCGAAGTGTGTGAATAAATTTTAAGTGTTTACAAGTGGTTGTGTTTAATGTTGCTTGTGTGGCAGAGCTTACGTTTAAATAGTTTCAGAGTGTTTTGTAAGTATTTGGCTCAAGTATTATCAAAGAGTAATTAAATACAAATCGAATTGTATTTATTTGATTTATTTGGTTTCGAGGTATAAAAATACATATTTATTGAAATCGTGGTTAAATAATATATTTTAACTATTATATTATTTATAGTTTACGCCGATGTGGTCGTAAAATATGTTTTAAACATATTTATTTAGTGAAACATGCTAAATAATATAAGTCTTATCAATCTTATAAAAGGTTTAGGGCGAAATGTTCCAAAGTTAATCTTGAGGGATTTAATATTGTAAAAGTTATACAAGTTATAAACTTATAAAAGTTTTAAGAAAAATGATAAGTTATTCAAAGTTAAGGATTGAAAGTGTAAAAGTTCTTACAAGTTACAACTTATATATGAGTTTTTAAGAAAGGCAGCAAGTCTATTAAATTGGAGGGGCTGAAACTGTCAAATGGTGAAAGTGGCAAAAATAACAAAAAAATGCAAAACTACCACTGCTGTGGCTCGAACTCATGACCATTCGCTTAAGAGCCCAACACGCTAACCAACCGAGCTAGGCTACTTGTTATGTTTTATTTTACAGTTAAATATATTTAGCAAGTGTCTACTGTGTATATTTATCTTTTTACTCATCACTTTGGTCGTGTACATGCGCATGGATTGTATTTTAACTTAGTCATTGTTTAGTTCATATTTCCTTTAGTTGTTTTAAGCTCAAATGTGCTCATGATATAAATGTGTATGTCGATTTGAAAACAACGCGAATATTAGTTTATATATTTCGAGATTGTTTATTTGTTAACGAGATTTTGGTTACTACCACACAAGCTCTCCTAAATACAACAAAACCAAATTCACATATACTTGCATGTATGTACAAAACTTAAAGTGATAAAGAAGTAAACATATGAGGAAGTTTGGAGGCTCACAGTGGGTCGAGACTTAGCGTGTCGAATGAGAGTGTGAGACCAAGAACGAGTGAGACGATAAACAACCTAGCTTCCAATGCTTAACCCGACTAGAAACTAACCCGAAGATGCTCTTATCTTATGAAAATGGAACCCAAAACTTGTTTCTTTTTCCTTCTTCTTCTCGACAGTGAACAAGGGTAAGGTGATATGTGTTTGAGAATGTGTTTGTGAGAGAGTGTTTGTGAGTTTGCATTCGTGTAGTGTGGATAGGAAAAGTTGTATGTGTCAATCTTGTAGATCGATCAGATTTTTAGGAGCAAAGAGGGGAGGGGTTTTGCTTTCACTTTTGTGTATGAAATCTTGTGATTGGATATTTTGAGGAAGCATAATCTTCAAGCGTTAACACCAAGCTCCTCATGTGACAATTGACCAACAAAATAAGTGTGTGGGTGCTTGTGATTCTCGACAGATTAGGAGCTAGAGGGGTGAGTTTGTGTTGTCTTAGTCTAGTCACTAGTGAAAGAGATGGTTCATGCTTGAGGTCAAACTAGGGTTCTTGAGTTGAGGTATAAAATAGATATAAGAGTGTGGCTAGGTTTGTCCCCTATTACCCATACACGCATGCTAAAAAATGTCAAGATTGTGCTTTGCTTTTTGGATTCTTTGATTTTCGGCAGTAAAAGGGCAAAGGAAGGCAAATTTTGACTAAGTTTTCTAAATGTGTAAAGTGTGTGTGTCTATATTTAGTTAAGGTTCAAAGTTAGTGTCAATGTCCCCATCCAAAGGACAAATCCAAGGCAACCATGTGAGTTTTGTAAAAAGAAATGTGTGTTGGTATCTTGCTTTGGTCCCATGCAAACATGCAAGATATATTATAACCAAAAGTAGGATTTGAGTTTTGCGTTTGCTTTTATTAAGATTCGTTCATCACAGAAACATAGTAATAACATGTATCAACTTTGCAAAATATTTTGTAGTATCATTCATTAGGGTGCGTTTGGGCTGAGAAGAAAAGGAGCTAGGCCCAAGTGATTTGTAAAAGTGTTGGGTTGGATCGGGTTGAACACGCGAGTCTAATAAAATGAATTGGATCGAGTCGGGTTTGGGCTTAGAGGCCTGGTAGATAAATAAAAATATAAAAAGTTTATTATATATTTATTTTATATAGTTTTTATTATCGAGGTTGAGGTGAAAAGAAAAAAAAATCCCGTGACTTGTCGTGTTTAAAGTTCGAAACGAAGAAGAAAAAAAATATGGCCGCGAAAATCGGTAGAGAAATTTACGAGTTGTTATAATTGATCAATGTAAGTAAGCTAGATACTAGTACAAATACTGTGGTTGGTGCCACCATATTGTCTATGCAAGTAAATGCCGATTTAGAAGTTCAGTCAATTTCTTTTTATGCTTTTAGAAGCTTGTCTATGCATGTAAAATGTAAATATCAATAAGGTTGTGATCTTATGCAAAGTGAATAAAAAATAAAAATTTAAAATGTCACTATAGCTTGACACGTGTTTTATATTTTCCTCTATTTTTGCAGTTCTTTCTTATTTTTCATCTATCTTTTCATCACTAATGAACATCTCTACCTCAAATTCAGTTTCAAATAATTCAAAAATCACAAAATTAGGTTTTGATTATGTTTAATTCCATCATATATTCGTTCAATCGCTACAAAATACAATATTTTTTATGAATTCAATGTTCACTGATTTCTGAAAAAGGTTAGGGTTTCGATCAATCTGAGTCAAAACGAAGTTACTATAGCAATTATTGATCAACAAACTCTAAACTAACATCAATTATTAACTTTTTTGTTTTTATAAGTTTTTACTTCTAACTTTTCAAACAAATCAAGTGTTCATGAGAGTGCATGGTATCGTCGCTACCCAACCCCGCTATATCTGACGTGTCTCCGTTTTTGGTGCCGCCACCAGCCCGCCACGGTCCCCCTCCCCGCGCCATATTCGACGCCAATTAACTGGCGAGTGGCAAATCATTTTTTCTTTCTTTCTTGATTTTTTTTAATCTATTACAGTTAGGTTTGTGTTTGTGATGTGTTTCTGAGTGTGTGTATGTGTGTGTTTGTGCGTGTATGATTTTGTGAGTACGTGTTTTTGTGAAGAAGAATACATTTTTTTTTTCATTTTCTGATTTAAGTAAATAGATGGGTTGGTTCAAATTTTCATTTTTCATTGTTTGATTTATGATAACTATTTCATTTTTCATTTTTTATTTAGCGAATAATGTTCTTATTTTCATTTTTTATGTAATATATATGTTGGGTTCGGTTAATACCCAAACCCCTTGATCTAGGATTTAAATAGAAAATACCCCAGTGTTTAGATCGTTAAACACTAACGTGTCATTGAGTGCATAGTCTCTCGGTGAGCCATCTTCGAGATACTCGATGAAGAGACGAAGAAGAAGTCTCTCCACTCGATGAAGCGGAACTTAAAGGGTGAAGGCGAGTCGAGAAGGAGATGGTGGATTCAAAGGGTGATGACAATAACTCACCGAATCCTAAACTCCTCACCAACCGCTAACATCAAGACAAACTAGACTAAAGACGGGCGGAGAAGATCAAGAATGGGCGGGACAAAGCGGTTATGCTTGAAGCAATAAAGGCAAGTACTTATCTTGAAGTCAACTTTCCACGAAGGCTCAAGATCGATCTTGACAAGTGAAAGTGGCTTTGTCCTTACCGAAATAGCCTTTATGAAATGCAGACAAAATACATCGGTATTTTGTCTTCATAATTGTCGGTTGTCACTTAGAAAAGAGTTAAAACTCATACTAGTATAAATAGCATAAGAGATGGAGTGAAAGAAAAAGCTTGAGAATTGTAAAACACACACACACACACAAGCCATCTTTCACTCCTCCAAATACAACTCAGGTCCCCGAGATAGCTCGGTAGTTCTATAGTAGTTGTGCTCGGACTTAGCTCGAGCTTAGTGAGAGTACCAACCCTTGTCATTTCAATCCCAAGTACTATTCAAGTACTTGGATAATGTATTGTTTTTGATTCATTTCTAATAAAGAATATTATGTTAAAAATTTATTAGTGTGTTTTGCTTACATCTTACTTCAGTCATTGATTCACTATTATCTGTTTTTAATACTTTTAACTATTTTATACGATAGTGAATTGGGAACAACAAGTGGTATCAGAGCAGGCTGATTATAAAACCTTTTTTTAAGCCGCTCAAAACATTTTTAAATTAGGATCCTAATGGCTGAAATTGATGTGCCCCAACTTGTCGACAAAAAGGGTGGAGCTTATTCAGCTATTGCCCCTCGACTCGAAGTTGGTAAATTTAACAAATGGAAAATCGAATGCTTTGCTATTTGGTAGGATGGAACCTTACTACATTAAGTGTATTAATGAAGGTCCATTTATCCCAAAGATCATTGAAGGTTTGCTAAACACAAGCTCGGTGAATCGAGACGAGAAGAGTGGTCAACGGGACCAAAGGCTCAAAAGTATCATCATATCTTGTCTTCCGATGATACTATGGAGTCTTTTATTGGTCAGTAGTGACTAAACAAACTGGGATGACCTCGGTCCACGATCATGAAGGTCCTTCGATACCAAGGAAAACAAGATCATGAACACGAAACTTGAGTATAATACCTTGAGGGCCAAGGACTCGAAACTCTCTCAAACTTACACCCGATACAAAACTTTGTTAAATGAGCTGTTAAATGATGGTGTTAAGTTGTCCAAACATGAAATCAATGTTGGTTTTGTCAATAGTCTCCACGAAAGTGGTTGAATTTCTCTCGGGGACTTAGGAATGCTAATCATATCCGAATCTTGAACTTCACGAAATTTATGGGAAATTTGTCTATGAGGAAAACCTCATCAGCAGACGATACCCCGACTTAAAGTATGAGAGAAGTCGAGAAGTCCCCGACCATCACTTCAACACCTATATCTCTCGCTTTTTCTCTCTAACGGTGTGGTTCGAGATTTTCAAGAAAATTCGGATAATGAGCGATGAGAGATCAAGCGAGAGTACCTAAATGACATGAACATCGAATTTCGGAAAGGCACTCTTGCTAACTCTCGGAGGTTTATAAAAAGGAACAAAGGTTTTTCAAATGCTAAAGCAAACGAGGACACTGAATGCTTTAAGTGTCATAAAAGAGGCCTGTTAGGAATGCTGATAAGGTTCCTGCTGATAAGGTTCCTACTGATAGCTTTATTTGTTTTTGCTGATAGTGTGGTTCCTGCGGATAGTGCAGTTGCCACGGATAGTTATTATTGTTGCTGCGGATATGTAGTTTCCGTATTAATAGTTATTTAGTTAGGATATGCATGAGTTAAATTAGGAATAGATAATGCATATCTTTTACGTGATTAGTAAGCTGCAACATTAGGGTTTCTTGGTGTATAAAAGAAACTAGCGACTAGGTTTTATGTACGTTCTTCAATAACATTATTAGTGAATTAATATAGATCCATAGAGGATCAAGTCTTTGGTGTTTATTGTCTTCTTGAGTCTTGTGTTTATATTTCGCGTAAACATAATTCTAGCAAAGGTTCTCCTTAGTTCTCTTGTGATTACATAGGTTAACTATACTTTCTCTCAGGCTCATAAGATCTATTTGGGATTAACCCAACAAGTGGTATCAGAGCCTGGTGAGAATCTTTCTAAGAAGACAGTCTTATTCTCTTTCTCAAAACCCTAACAATGACATCATCAAAACATTCGGATCTGAGATAATGATGACCACTGAATCATCAAACACTGTCTACTATTCAAGAGGTTGTCACCACCATGTCCAACACCAATGCAAAATTTCCTACACGAAGAAGGACGAATATGATATATGGGCTATGAAGATGGAAAATTATATCTCCAACAATGACATCCATCTACGGAACATTGTTCTAAAAGGCAATAGTAAGAAGGCTCTACCGAAGAGATTACGATGGGAATGTGATAATTCTTCCAACAACTAATGCGAGCAGTTGCACTTCGTAGGAAACCAAGGCAAGGACTACCTTGCTTCAAGCTCTTCCGATGAGCATATGAGTGACTTTTATCATCTTGATGATGCAAGAGAAATCTGGAGAGCAATAAAAGCAAGGTTTGGAGGTAACGAAGAGTCTAAAAAGATGAGGAAGTCAATGCTCAAGCAGAGCTTTCAGGAGTTCTTAATTTCTGAAGAGGAAGGCATACACAAGGGGTATGACAGGTTTCAGAAAATCCTGAGCCAACTAAATTAGATGAAGTCTAAACCTGACAATGAGGAATGCAATCTCAAGTTCCTTCGTGCTTTACCATCTTCCTGGAGGCAAGTTTCTCTCACACTCAAGGCAAAGGGAGGTCTTGATTATTTAAGCTTTGATAACTTATACAATAAGCTTAGGTCTCTTAAAATTGATATCAAGGGTCATTCATCTTATTCTCCAACTCCAACACACTCAGCTTTTGTTAGTGCTTCTAGTGCTAACACAATGGTGTCCTATACTGAGAGTCCCACTTCTTCATCAGCAGCAACCAGAACACACACTTCTTCTACAAGGAAATCAAAGTCCAATTTTGTGATAGAGGATGTGCTTTACTCTTTTGTTGCTGAAACTGAAGACCAACATCAGTTGGTCTATGAAGATTTTGAACAAGTGGATAAATGGGATTTGGAGGAGATGGATCTCAAATGGCAGATGGCCATGCTTGCTGTGCAAGTCAACAGGTTTGAGAAGGGTTCTGGGAGAAATTTTGGCTACAAGGAAGAGAATCGGCCGGTTTGGCAGGAAGAAGATCGGTGTTTTGAATGCAACGAGTTGGGTCACTTTGCTAGAGAATGCCCGAGATAAGAAGGAAGTACAGAGAAGATATTCGCATTCAAGATCAAGGAAGCTAAGGATCGAAACCTAAAGCTTTCTTGTCTTTGGAATCAAGGTTGGTAGGGATGAGCATGTGAATGAAGGCGAGGATGAAAATCCTCGGGTTGGATGATTCTTGTCGGTGATGAGATTGCACTAATGGGCATCACTTCTCAGGTACAAAATTGTATGTTTGATTGTAATGCTAAATATGATGCTCTTAAAAGTGAATTTGATGATGTTAATGGCCAATATAAATAATATTTTATTCAGGTCTAGTCCTATAAGAAAACTGTTAAATCTTTGGAAAAACAAAAGGCTTGGTACCAACAAAATCAATTGGCTCTTGAAGAGAAAATTGAAGTTTTAGAAAGAGATTTGGAAAACATCACGAACAGGCTAAAATTTAATAAGAAAGAATATGTAAAGGTCATTGCTGAAAAAGAGGGTCTACAAGCTAATCTAGATTCAGAGGTGGCTAGGCATAAACAGGGCAAGAACAGGCTAGAAGCCTAGATAAACTTTGGAATAGTTCTATGTCTATTAAAACTAAGATGGGGTTAGGCTTCAAGGACTATATTGGTCCAGATGAGGTGTATGACCCCAATGAATACGATGTTTTAATCACATCACTAATGAAGAAGAAGATAAATATAGAAAACACATTAAATATATAAAACAAGGTGAGATGCATTCAATCCTTCTTCTATAAATGGTATTGTTAGGCCACCCACCCCGACTCGGACTCGGATGAATCACATATGACCTATGGTCAAAGTCCAATGACTTATCGACACTAGCGATGAATCTAATACTTTTGTCTCTTGTTCTTTCGGTGATAGGACTTGAGACCCGTCTAAAGACTATGCCGGTTGTGATTCAAGTGAAGAGTCTACAACGCCCAAGTCTGCCTCTCCCAGCCTTTGCACATCCCAAGAGTCATTTAATGATTCATCTTCAAAGGCGACTTATTTTAGAAACATTTCTTGTTCATTGATTTTGTTAAAAACAATTACGATTTTGGTTATGGTTTGAATAAGTTTGTTTGTGATAAGACTATTCTGTTATGAACAAGCATTTTAAGAATAAATCATGTTTTGTGTGTGGCGACATTTCATCTTATCAAAGATTGTGATTTTATGAGAAACAAATGGGTGTTTGTACTAATCAACGAGATATAGACCAATATGGAATGATGTGACCAAAATCCTCCATTTGTTCCTCGGGAACACATGTGAGGGCCAGTAGAACCAATTCTGGGTAGACCGATTCTTCTTTGGTGACCGGTTCCTCTTGTAGACCGGTTCTGCTGTAACCCGAGTTTAGCCGATAGACCATCGTCATCCTGTTGGAGAAGTCATGTTTCTAGGCCATTAAACAGACCTACTAGTATTTATTTTCAAAATGGATATAGGCCTGTTACTAATGACCCATTGCATAAAAGGGGGGCAAGGTGGGATACTACTGTTAAGCCCTCAGCAGGTTGCTCTTGGACACACAATATACCATCTTTCATGAAGGGTTCCAAGAAAAATAGTGGATCTCATCAATCTGCAGGGAAGGGAACTAATGTTAAGTTCTCTCACGCAAGCGTAAGAAAACCTAAAACAGCTCAAGCACGAAATCAATGAAGATCGAGGAGTATAGAGTCTCCCGGTCGTTATGTCCCAATGAGCTATGCAATGGATCAATCAACGTATAGTGATCGAGAAGTTTGAGCGAAAAGGATTATGATTGATTATTATGACTACGAAATATCAAACAAATACAAAGGCTAAAATGCAAATGAGAGGAAATTAAAAGATAAAACCTATTAAATAAACGCTATCACTAAAATTAAAATGATGTTTTGTTTTTATGATTTTACTGGCCGAAATTAAAATCTACGCGACGTCTAACTAAAAAGTGAAACTAATTCAATATTAACCCTAAAAATATGAAAATGATGTTTTACAAACCTAATGATAAAAGAAACTTTTATAGAAAAAGAAAATTATTTTAAGACTAATTATCTAATTAAAACTATTTTTAACTATTAATTAATTACCTAAAATACAAGAAAATAGGAAATTAAGCTAGAAAAATAAAATTAAGACTTGGAAAAGTCTAAAATATCAAAATAGACTTTTCAAAACTATTTTGTATTTTTGTGACTATTTTTCTATTTTCTATGAATTTTAAACTATTAAAAACTAATTAAATTACTAAAATTACCAAATGAACTATGAAAATATGGAAAATTACTTTTTCACTTTTTATATTTATCTAAGCCTAAGAAAATGAAAACTTATTTTTTGAACCTTTTCTAATTTTTATATTAAATGCTATTTAAAAGTATTAAAACTAATTAAAAATAGGAAAAATAGCAAAACAGCTTATAAAAATCTGAAAATTTCAGGGAAACTCCAAAATAATATTAAGAAGCTATGAAAATTAGAAAAACAGGTACTTGTGTACAAGATTATGGAACTGATGTGAGATTGCTTATTGAAATAAGCACTAAATAAGCCAAATGATTAAAATGAGCTACCACACTAGAACAGAAGCTATGATTAACTAAAAGTGACCAAATGAGATTCAAATCAACAAGTTATAACTACTGATTAGCCAACTAACACAGATTTGATGTTCTTGTTTTTAAGCTAAGAACAGTTTTGGGTACTAGCTTGCAGACCAAGAATAAGCACACAAATAAGCTCTAAACTGAAAACCAATTATTGAAATCTCAACTAGACCTGAGTGACTACTTGTAACCAAAATACCAGCTTCTAACAAGCCAAAATGAATCCTGTGCAAGCTGCACAAAAGCTGAGAAAATACTCACTAATCATCGAGTTTAGTGCGAGGCGATTAGGCTCACTTTGAGCTTATACCCAAGCTTATCCAAAAAGCTTAAAGCAAAAACAGATATAAGGTCTTGGAAACCACCTAGAGCACTACTTGTAACCAAAAACTCAGACCTTGAAAACCTTTAATGAGGACTGTGCTCAATCTGCAAGATCTGCAGAAAACATGTTTTGACAATTTTTGACTTTTGAAAGAAGTTGTAACTTTGACTTTCTTGAGCTTTAGATCCGATTTGATGCTTGATTATAGTGTGTTATGATAAAATGAAGCTTTTACAACCTTTGTTTATTACTTTTAATCACAAAATAAGATTTTGATTTTCCAAAATCTCAACATCCTTCGTTGAGATTGCTTAAAGTGGATCTTGACTTTTTGAGTACTAAACACAAAAGTGAGATGTAAAGACTCAATTGAGTCTAACAAGCATGAACAAGCGAAATGACTCACTTGCACAACCCTTGAGAACAGTTAAACCTAATGAGCCAAACACCCTTTTAACTTCCAATTTATGATTAAATCTAATCCAATCTCTAATATAGCTAATTTTATTGATCAATCTAAGTTATTCTAACTTAATGAACACAGATGAACATGTTTTAACAGTTATGGCCACAAACAAAGTATATGCAAAAATCTTGAGAATCACTTACAAGAGGTCCAAGACCACTATGGCTCGCCACACATGAAACCAAGAAACCACTATCCTAATCCAACCCATCGGCTACCAATTCAACCTATTTCCACCTTTGAATCACCCATTCCTTCTCGGTACCCATTTTGCTCCTTTCTTTGACTTTTGTTGACCAGATTCAAATATTGTTCCAAACTTAAACAAAGGCTTATAAAAGCTATTATAAGCTAGTATAAGCTTGTTTCAACTTATAAAGCTCATTGAAGCTTGAGATTCAGATTTAGATTTTGCAAATTCTAACAATAATACGTAAAAATGAGATTGTACTTATCACTTGAATTGAGATTAAAAGCGAGTTGCAATACACCGAAATGATTAATTTGAATACACAGAACTTGAAAATACAAGTACAAGCTATTTTAGACTAAGAAAATTGAAATTCGACATACAATATTTAAAACTAAAACTAACTCTCCAATCTAGCTTCTCTTGGCTTTCTTTTATGCTCAAAAGTCCTTCTCTTTCTTACGGTCAAATCCCAACAACAATAATAGCCATTGGATTAACATTGACCCATCTTGACCGTTGGATGATTTTGGCGCCAAATCTCATATTTGATATCCGGGACAGGGAAAGGGTGCATTAATTGTGGTGGGTTGGGTAGGTGAGGTGGGGAGACAAATGGGTGTTGTAGGGTGGTTTTAGGTGGGGTCATTGGGGGTCGAGAGTTGTCGGGAAGACAACTGGGGGCGGTTTATTTTATTGTTTAAACACTTGGGTTGGTCGGGTTGTGGGAAAAGGGCCGGTAAGGTTTTGGGCGGGGTGGTTTGATTGGGCTTGGGATTAAAATAAGGTCCGGTTGGTTTGTATTAGGATTAATAAAACAAGGACCATATGTGTAATATCTCAAAACCAAAGGACCAAATGTGTAAAGCCCCAATTCCCAAGGACCAAGCATGTAACTTTATGAAGAGTAGTAAAAAGGTTGGTTTTGCCAACTTGAATAATCCAAGGGTTAATTTTTAACATTTTTGAAATTTCCCAAGGACTAGTTTTGAACATTTTGGATTTTTAAGGACTAAATTGTAATTTTCTCAAAACTTTTTGATTTCTCACCAAAGGACTAAATATGACAATTTGTGATTTTAAAAGACCTTTGGTGACTTTTCTTTGAAATTATGGCTCGGGGACTATTTTTGACAATTTAAGAAACTTGGGGACTAAAGCGCAATTTTGCAAATTTGATATGTTTTCATCGATTTTGATATTTTTGCATTTAAAACACATAAAACACTGATTTGTGATATTTTGATCATTTTGATGTGTTTAGAGTGTTTTCGGATGATTTTGCGCTTTATTTTGTATAAAAATGATGAGTATTTACACACTCATCAATCCCCACATCGAGATATTGCTAGTCCCTAGCAATGATTTGAGAAAACATAATGGATTTTAATCTCTTTACCAAAAGCCATTACTTCGGAGTAGCCAAATGTTTCAGTTCAAGTAAGAACCATGGTACACCGATAACCATGTGATTTTGAGC
Source organism: Chrysanthemum lavandulifolium (assembly GCA_022545495.1). NCBI lineage: Eukaryota > Viridiplantae > Streptophyta > Magnoliopsida > Asterales > Asteraceae > Chrysanthemum > Chrysanthemum lavandulifolium. The sequence continues at coordinate 53,763,861 of CM040245.1, forward strand.
AAACCACCGACTTTCAACGGATTTGATTTTGTCTTTACCGTGCCGTACCCTTACGGACTAGCCAACTCTTAGATAAATTATCAATATTATCTTTGGTGAGTGATTACCAATTATGGATTTTCCATTGCCTTTACCACAAGCCATAATCTTGCGGGCTAGCCAACTCTTCACTTTTTAGGATATGGTGAGTTGAGAACCATACAATTTTGGGCAAATTGCAAGCCATATAAACGGATTTGAGAAATCTTTACCAAGAGCCGTTTGCTCTGGATTAGCCAATCCTTTTGTCTTACTGAGACATGGCGGATCGATAACCAAATGAGAAAGTGTAGAACACTTACTCCAAAAAAAATTTTGGCCAAAAGCGGGGATTAGGCGGTATAATTACATGATAAAATTCGTGAGAATCCCCCACACTAGAGATGAATATTGCCCTCAATATTCAAAGTACCGCGGTTATGCCGAAACAAAGAACGTAAAGGAAATACTACGGCCATTATTTAGAAAGATGATTTTTTTTTTTTTTTTTTTTTTTTTTTTTGAAACATGTGGGCAACCCCCACACTAGGGTGGTAGAAAGAGGTGAGAAGACGAAATATGGGTGAAAACCCATATGGCATGCTCTTGTTTTTGATTCCGAGTCGCTAGCTTGACTCGATCCCGCATTCATTGGTTCATGGGGAAAGTTTGAAGATCCGGGACAACCATGGATGGAATGTCCTCGCCAAAATAATGCTTCACTCGATGACCATTCACTTTGAAATTAGGACCATCGGGTTGAGATAACTCAATGGTACCATAAGGATAAACCTTAGCGATAGTAAATGGACCAGACCAACGGGACTTGAGCTTTCCCGAGAAAATCTTCAATCTTGAATTGAAAAGAAGGACTCTATCACCTACGTTGAAAACGCGGTTCTTGATTTTTGAGTCATGAATCTTCTTTGTCTTTTGTTTATAGATCAAAGAGTTCTCGTAAGCTTGATCACGGAGTTCATTTAATTCATTCATTTGAACTTTCCTATGATCACCCGCTGTCTGAATATCAAAGTTAGCATGCTTCAAGGCCCAGTATGCCTTGTGCTCGAGCTCAACCGGAAGATGACACGCCTTCCCGTACACCAGCTTGTATGGAGTGCACCCGATGGGTGTTTTGTAGGTTGTACGGAAGGCCCAGTGCGTCATCTAACCTATCCGACCAAGAGGCACGGTTTTCACCAACCGTCCTCTCCAAGATTCTTTATCCCGGTTAGAAACTTCCACTTGCCCACTTGTTTGTGGGTGATACGCAGAGAGGTGCGGTGAGTTACACCATACTTTTGCATGACTCTTGCAAATTGGTCATTACAGAAGTGCGTACCACGATCACGATTATGGCTCGTGGAGTTCCAAACCTAGCAAATAGAGATTTCAAGAATTTCACAACAACTCGGGCATCGTTGGTGGGTAAAGCTTTAGCTTCAACCCATTTTGATAAGTAATCAACGCCACGAGTATGTACTTATTTCCGTGAGAAGAAGGAAATGGCCCCATAAAGTCAATGCCCCGGATGTCAAATATCTCACACACTTGAATGGCGTTTTGCGGCATTTCATTCCTTTGTGAGATATTCCGTGACGTTGACAAGCGTCGCGGTGTTTTGACGAATTCATGGGCATCCTTATAGATCGTGGGCCAATAGAATCCCGAATCAAACACCTTCTTGGCGGTGTAGTTGGGGCTATGATGTCCCCAAGAGGTCCGAATGGCAAGCTTTGAGAATGTCAATAGCTTCGACCATACACACATCGCCGGATGACTTGATCCGCACAAATTTAAACAAGTAGGGTCGTCCCGAAATAATGTTTCACATCTTTAAAGAATTTATTTTTACGTTGGGACGACATCCCTTTCACCACAAAGTTACCCGCATGGTAATTTGCAAAGTCGGCAAACCATGGGGTAGAAGAATCTCCGCGAAAAGAAACCACATTGAGTGTTTCGAGAGGAAAAGTTTCATTGATTTCCTTTTCTCGAACACATTTTGATGAGGGTTCTCTAATCGGGAAGATGATCGTGACCGTGTTCTCGGCTCCTTTTTATCACGAATGATGATATCAAATTCTTGTAGGAGGAGAACCCAACGGAGCAATCTCGGCTTTGCATCTTGTTTTGCAAAGAGATATTTGAGTCTTAGAGTGATCCGTATACACCACGCATTTGGTCAAGATAAGATATGGCGAAATTTCTCAAACGCATACACCACCGCTAATAATTCTTTTCCGTAGTGGTGTAATGGGTCCGAGCTTGATCATAGTTTTGCTCGCGTAGTGGATTGGTGGAAATGCTTGGTTTTGCGTTGCCCAAAGACCGCACCGATTGCAAAATCACTTGCATCGCACATGAGCTCGAAGGGTAAATCCCAATGGGCAACTAGAATGGGTGCTTCCGTAAGCTTTTTCTTAAGTGTTTCAAAAGCTTGATGCACTCGGGAGAGAAGATGAAAGGAGCATCTTTTCGAGAAGATGGGTCATTGGCGAGCGATTTTAGAGAAATCTTGAATAAATCTACGATAAAACCCGGCATGACCAAGAAAACTCCTAACACCTTTGACAGTAGTAGGATGAGGTAGTTTAGCAATGACATCAACTTTTGCTCTATCAACCTCAATCCCATTCTTAGAAATCTTATGGCCGAGGACTATGCCCTCTTTGACCATAAAGTGGCTCTTCTCCCAGTTTAGACATAGATTGGTGTCTTCACACCTTTTAAGCATTTTGTCTAGATGGGAGAGACAAGTCTGAAATGAGTCCCCAATGACCGAGAAGTCATCCATAAACACCTCCATAGTTTCCCCGATCATGTCGTGGAAAATGGCCATCATACAACGTTGGAGCGTGCGGGAGCATTGCATAAGCCAAAAGGCATACGTCTATAGGCAAACGTCCCGTATGGGCGGTGAATGTAGTTTTCTCTTGATCCAGCGGATCAATGGGGATCTGAAAGTAACCCGAGAAACCATCAAGGAAACAATAGTATTCGTTCCTCGCTAATCTCTCAAGCATCCGGTCCATGAAGGGTAGAGGAAAATGGTCTTTACGGTGGCTTCGTTTAACTTTCGATAGTCAATACACACACGCCATCCGTAACCAATCGAGTTGGAATCAACTCGTTTTCTTCATTCGTGACAACATAATGCCACCCTTTTTGGAGCGCAATGAATTGGGCTAACCCAAGGACTATCGAGATCGGGTAAATCGACCGGCATCAAGAAGTTTGAGAACCTCTTGTTTGATAACCTCGTGAATCTTAGGATTCACCCTTCTCTCGACTTTGATCGCTTGGCTTGAAGTCATCCTCCATTAAGATTTTGTGAGTACAAAATTCGGGGTTGATACCCTAATATCGGAGAGTTTCAAGCAATTGCTTGCTTGTGTGACTTCAAGACCTTTATGAGAGCGCTTTCTCCTCCTCGGTCAAGTCTTTAGCAATTATGACGGGTAATTTATCATCACCTCCAAGAATGCATACTCGAGATGAGGAGGTAGGTCCTTAAGTTCAACCTCGGGAAATTCTTGATGGATGATTGCACCGATTTGATTTCCTCAATCGAGATCTCTTTCGGAGGAGTGAAGGTAATGGATCTTCATTGAGCAATTGCTCAAGATAGAGAATATCCCTCCGAATCATAAACACCATCAATTCCAGTGGAATTGATTCATCGATAGCCAAAATTCATCGATCTCTTCCGAAGGAAGTCACCTCCTCAAACGGGTGAGAGAGGGAAGAGTCGGCAATGATAGGATGAGAAGATGTGGTGGAATTGGAATTCCCACTCACGAATTATGAAGATAACCAAGAAACTCTTGAGAGTACTCCTGCGAAGCAATGTCAATTAAATCGACTCGATTAATTGATTCGATGTCATAATTTGAGGAGTACCTCGAAGTTTGATCGAGGTTAAAGGTAACACTTCATTACCCACACGGAGAGTGATCTCTTGCTCAAATACATCGATAAGAGCACGGCCCGTCCTCGAAAATCCCGCCCAACAATGAGGGAACTCGAGGATCGACATCGAAATCAACGACCACAAAGTCGGTGGGAAATGGAACTTTCCTACTTTCACGAATACATCCTCGGCGATGCCAAGAGGACGCGAGATAGAACGATCCGCAAGCTCGAGAGTCATGCGGTAGGAATAAGTTCGGAAGAGACAGTTTCTTCCATCTCGAATAAGGCATCAGTTGATGCTTGCACCAAGATCGGCAAGGCAAAGCATTCAATCATCCGGGAAAAACACAAGGAAGAAGAAATTTTCCGGGATCTCCTAGCTTCTCGGAAGCTTTTTAACAAGATCTATTGAGCAATTCTCATTCAAAGGAGTCTTAGCCATTTCAAATAGCTTTTCTTTGTTGCTCGGCATATGTTTGAGTAGATGCAAACTTGGGCATTAACATGATGGCATCCATGAAGCTTATGTCAAAGTGAAGCTCTTGGAAAATTTGAAAGAATTTTTCCATCGATGACTAGCTTTCTCGCGAGCTTTGCTCATGTAACCGTGAGGGTAAGGAATAGAAGTTTTGGATTTAGGGTCAACAAGCTATGGAGGTTCAAAACAACTCCTTGATTTTTGGGTTTGGGGACCACTTGACTACGAGGATGGACGTTATTGGCACCTCTTGTTATTAGTAGTCCGAAGTTCCTTGTCCTTGACTAAATGCCACAGGAGGAGGAGGCATGTCGCCTTGTGTTCGCTTTCACTTTCCACTACCTTTGGAAGAGAGAAGAAGAAGAGGTAGTAGGAACAGCGGGTCCAAAATATGAAGCACCACTTGGGTTGTGATCGCTTTGCATCGCCCCTCGGATTAGCGATCGTGTTGCTAGGTAGAGTACACGAGCCCGAGGGTCGATCATTTAAAGACTTCTTGATGTCGAAATTTGGTGACCAACAACCGATTCATTTCTTCTTGGGATTTCATGAATTGTTTCAACAACTCATCGGATGATGGTCCAGTTGGAACAATGGCTTGATTTTGAGCAGGAAATTTCGCCTCTATTGTTAGGATTAGGGCCTTGATTACGAAAATTCCTTGGATTATTGCCATGATAATACCCTTGGTTGAAATTTCCACGACACAGGTTTCTATTGTAATTTCCTTGATGTTGGAAATTTTGATTCGATTTTGAAAACCGTTGTTTTGATTGAAATGACCTTGGTTTTGAAAACCTTGGTTTGGTCTATTCGATTACGATTACGGTTTTGATTTTGATTGAAACCGGAGGTCGAGTAGTGGTTAGGGCGGTGGTTCGGGTCTCTGAGAGCACGATATTGATTGCCTCCTTGATTAGACATCCCGCCCACAAGATTAGCTTCAAAGGGTTACCATCGGTGGCCATACGATTATAATAAGCATGGGGCCACCACAGGTAACACAGACTTCCACTTTCTTAACTTCACGGGAGGTGAAGTTTGTGGAAAAAGACTTTCTTTTGATTGGAAGAACCAAAGCTTGGATAGCTTCCGTGAGTTTATCAATCTTAGCATCGGTGCTAGGCGACTCACGGGCGATGAAGAAGAAGAAGGACCAACACCGACTTGGGAAACAACCGCTTGCTTCGTGCGGTCACGGACCTTGGACTTGTTTTCGATTATCGCCAAAGCTTCTTTGACAGTTTTGCTTAGGAAATTTCCTCCGCGGAGGAATTGAGAGAATCTTGGTCGATTGACTCACTCCATTGTAGAAAGTGTCGAGTTGCATCAACTCGGAGAAACCGTGGTGAGGACATTTGCGAAGCAATTCCTTGAAACGATCCCACGATTCATCAAGGATTCATCAAACTTACGAGTGAACTTGATGATTTCATTTTAAGACTCGTGGTCTTGGAAGGTGGATAGAATTCATTCACAAATTTCTTCACGGATCTTCCCATGTCTCTATAGATTGAGGGGTTGTTTTCAAGCCAAATCCGGGCTTGCCCTCGAGAAAAAACGGAGCGAAGAAGCTTAACACTTCGGAAGGGACATTCTTATACTTGATGGTAGATGCAATCTTGTTAAACCATCGAATATGAGCATGAGGATCGTCCGCTCAAAACCAAAGAATTGATTAGAGGTTACAAGATTGATAACCGGTCTTGAGTTCAAAATTTTCACCCACGATGGTCGGCACAACGATAACATCTCCATACCCGTCGATGGGTGCACGGAGAAGCTCACACATAGGAATTTCATCCGCCATGATAGCGGAAGTAGTGTGAATAGTCCGGATCTCGGATCCGATGATGGAGCGAAACGTCTGCGAACACGCCTTCTTGGAATCTTGACAAGCTCACGAAATGGGCTTACGGATCTAGAAGAGCGAGTGCGCATACACTAGAGTTAACTCTAAGGAAACTCGAGTTAAGGAGAGAAATGGAATTATGAAAATCTTTCGGATGAGAATGAGAATTATGAAGGCGTTTTGTAAAAATCGGGGTGAGAAGAATCTTTATGGGTTTTACGGTTACGAACGTCGATATCACAACAAAATCAATTAACACAAAATCGAGGCAAAACAACGATGAACTTAACCAATAATCCAAGATGAATGGCTTTTTGAAAAAGGTACACCAATCACAATGGACACAAAGGCAAGTTTTATATCTTTAGTTCGGGAACTTATTATGGTCGCACCCCAGTTAGGTAGTGCCTTTGCCTTGGTTTTCGGTGGTAATCTTTTAAGTTGTTAATTATTAGAAAAACAGCGATTCTTTTGTATTTTTATTTTTGATACATATATAGAAACAAAAGAAAATATTTTTGTGTTTTATAAGTTTTGGTTGTTTTTTGGGTTTTGGATTTTTAGAAGAAAATATGGATATATATATATACAGAAATGATGATATAAACAATGAGTGAGGATTCAAACAACTAATCTGCTAAAGCGGAGATAAATCAAGACTGACTCCCGGCGTGGCGCCAAAATTTGATCGCAAGAAACCGTCAAGTTCTCTCACGCAAGCGTAAGAAAACCTAAAACGCTCAAACACGAAATCAATGAAGATCGAGAGGAGTATAGAGTCTCCCGGTCGTTATGTCCCAATGAGCTATGCAATGGATCAATCAACGTATAGTGATCGAGAAGTTTGAGCGAAAAGGATTATGATTTGATTATTATGACTACGAAATATCAAACAAATACAAAGGCTAAAATGCAAATGAGAGGAAATTAAAAGATAAAACCTATTAAATAAACGCTATCACTAAAATTAAAATGATGTTTTTGTTTTTATGATTTTACTGGCCGAAATTAAAATCTACGCGACGTCTGAACTAAAAAGTGAAACTAATTCAATATTAACCCTAAAAATATGAAAATGATGTTTTTACAAACCTAATGATAAAAGAAACTTTTATAGAAAAAGAAAATTATTTTTAAGACTAATTATCTAATTAAAACTATTTTAACTATTAATTAATTACCTAAAATACAAGAAAATAGGAAATTAAGCTAGAAAAATAAAATTAAGACTTGGAAAAGTCTAAAATATCAAAATAGACTTTTCAAAACTATTTTTGTATTTTGTGACTATTTTTCTATTTTCTATGAATTTTAAACTATTAAAAACTAATTAAATTACTAAAAATTACCAAATGAACTATGAAAAATATGGAAAATTACTTTTTTCACTTTTTATATTTATCTAAGCCTAAGAAAAATGAAAACTTATTTTTTTGAACCTTTTTCTAATTTTTTATATTAAATGCTATTTAAAAAGTATTAAAAACTAATTAAAAATAGGAAAAATAGCAAAACAGCTTATAAAAATCTGAAAATTTCAGGGAAACTCCAAAATAATATTAAGAAGCTATGAAAATTAGAAAAACAGGTACTTGTGTACAAGATTATGGAACTGATGTGAGATTGCTTATTGAAATAAGCACTAAATAAGCCAAATGATTAAAATGAGCTACCACACTAGAACAGAAGCTATGATTAACTAAAAGTGACCAAATGAGATTCAAATCAACAAGTTATAACTACTGATTAGCCAACTAACACAGATTTGATGTTCTTGTTTTTAAGCTAAGAACAGTTTGGGTACTAGCTTGCGAGACCAAGAATAAGCACACAAATAAGCTCTAAACGAAAACCAATTATTGAAATCTCAACTAGACCTGAGTGACTACTTGTAACCAAAATACCAGCTTCTAACAAGCCAAAATGAATCTGTGCAAGTCGCACAAAAGTCGAGAAAATACTCACTAATCTTGAGTTTGGTGCGAGGCGATTAGGCTCACTTTGAGCTTATACCCAAGCTTATCCAAAAGCTTAAAGCAAAAGCAGATATAAGGTCTTGAAACCACCTAGAGCACTACTTGTAACCAAAACTCAGACCTTGAAAACCTTTAATGAGGATCGTGCTCAATCTGCAAGATCTGCAGAAAACATGTTTTGACAATTTTTGACTTTTGAAAGAAGTTGTAACTTTGACTTTCTTGAGCTTTAGATCCGATTTGATGCTTGATTATAGTGTGTTATGATAAAATGAAGCTTTTACAACCTTTGTTTATTACTTTTAATCACAAAATAAGATTTTGATTTTCCAAAATCTCAACGATCCTTTGAGATTGCTTAAAGTGGATCTTGACTTTTTGAGTACTAAACACAAAAGTGAGATGTAAAGACTCAATTGAGTCTAACAAGCATGAACAAGCGAAATGACTCACTGCACAACCCTTGAGAACAGTTAAACCTAATGAGCCAAACACCCTTTTAACTTCCAATTTATGATTAAATCTAATCCAATCTCTAATATAGCTAATTTTATTGATCAATCTAAGTTATTCTAACTTAATGAACACAGATCGAACATGTTTTAACAGATTATGGCCACAAACAAAGTATATGCAAAATCTTGAGAATCACTTACAAGAGGTCCAAGACCACTATGGCTGCCACACATGAAACCAAGAAACCACTATCCTAATCCAACCCATCGGCTACCAATTCAACCTATTTCCACCTTTGAATCACCCAATTCCTTCTCGCACCCATTTTGCTCCTTTCTTTGACTTTTGTTGACCGATTCAAATATTGTTCCAAACTTAAACAAAGGCTTATAAAAGCTATTATAAGCTAGTATAAGCTTGTTTCAACTTATAAAGAAGCTCATTGAAGCTTGAGATTGATTTAGATTTTGCAAATTCTAACAAGAACACGTAAAAAATGAGATTGTACTTATCACTTGAATTGAGATTAAAAGCGAGTTGCAATACTTGAAATGATTAATTTGAATACACAGAACTTGAAAATACAAGTACAAGCTATTTTAGACTAAGAAAATTGAAATTCGACATACAATATTTAAAAACTAAAACTAACTCTCCAATCTAGCTTCTCTTGGCTTTCTTTTATGCTCAAAAGTCCTTCTCTTTCTTACGGTCAAATCCAACAACAATAATAGCCATTGGATTAACATTGACCCATCTTGACCGTTGGATGATTTTGGCGCCAAATCCTGTATTTGATATCTGGGACAGGGAAAGGGTGCATTAATTGTGGTGGGTTGGGTAGGTGAGGTGGGGGAGACAAATGGGTGTTGTAGGGTGGTTTTAGGTGGGGAGTTGCGGGTCGGCGAGTTGTCGGGAAGACAACCTGGGCGGTTTATTTTATTGTTTAAACACTTGGGTTGGTCGGGTTGTGGGAAAAGGGCCGGGTAAGGTTTTTGGGCCAGGGGTGGTTTGATTGGGCTTGGGATTAAAATAAGGGTCCGGTTGGTTTGTATTAGGATTAATAAAACAAGGACCATATGTGTAATATCTCAAAACCAAAGGACCAAATGTGTAAAGCCCCAATTCCCAAGGACCAAGCATGTAACTTTATGAAGAGTAGTAAAAAGGTTGGTTTTGCCAACTTGAATAATCCAAGGGTTAATTTTTAACATTTTTGAAATTTCCCAAGGACTAGTTTTGAACATTTTGGATTTTTAAGGACTAAATTGTAATTTTCTCAAAACTTTTGATTTCTCACCAAAGGACTAAATATGACAATTTGTGATTTTAAAAGACCTTTGGTGACTTTTCTTTGAAATTATGGCTCGGGGACTATTTTTGACAATTTAAGAAACTTGGGGACTAAAGCGCAATTTTGCAAATTTGATATGTTTTTCATCGATTTTGATATTTTGCATTTAAAACACATAAAACACGATTTGTGATATTTTGATCATTTTGATGTGTTTAAAGAGTGTTTTCGGATGATTTTGCGTTTATTTTGTATAAAAATGATGAGTATTTACACACTCACATTAGGTGTGACAATGGGACAGAGTTCAAGAATGCCAAATTAATTGAGCTCTGTGCTACAAAGGGATAAAAGGATTATAGCACCGCGGACTCCACAACAAAATGGAGTTCTTTGAAAGGAAAAATAGAACCACGATTGAAGCCGCAAGATCTATGCTTGCGATTCTAAGTTACCTACCATGTTCGGATCACGCAACAAGACCTTTGCTTGTTAAGTATTGAATAGGTGTTGATAATCTGTTGGATCGATGTACTCAACCAAACTAACTTAAATAGTTTGTTAAAGTTTAATAACCTCGGATAAATCCTAAGTTATTAACGAGAGAAACACCGAGCAAACTCTATTAAGTATGCGGAATTTATTTAACAAAGCTAAGAAGAATAACTTTAACAATAAACGATTTTATTAATAACTCTAACTCGCTTATTATGCGGATCTTTAACAACTCTAATAATATCGAACTTCTCTCTAAAACTCTAATAAAATCACGTGCGATTATGCCAATCTAGGGTCCTTTATAGGCTCAAGGATACCCTAGTCGGTTTACAATATGTATCCTTGTCGTCAAGTAATCTAACATAGAATATTCTAGAATTACAAGACTTTCTATAATTCTCAAAGCCATTATAGATAGCGGTACTTTATCATTAAGCGAAGATTTGACTCTTTGACTTTTCCGGATTTTATAGTTTACAAGATTTTATCATACGTAATACTCATCAATCTTGAAAGACTTACATATCCCAACAATCCTCCCCTAACTTGAATTCTACTTGATTGACTTCAAGTTCCTTTGTAAATTATACATCGACTTCATCTTTAAGGACGATTGTGTCTTTGTCTTTGGATTGTATCTTTGTAGATTACGTGCGTAGTCAAAGTATCTTTAGAAATATTCTTTACAAACATCATCTAGCAAGCTCCATCTTTTCAAAAACACAACAACATATGACAATTTGTACATTAATTGGTTCAAGTTGCAAACTATTCTCATCACTTCCGTGTGTTAACTCCGTGAGAGGTGAATCATTGAAAATTTAATGGATTTAGATCTCTTTACCAAAGCCATTAACTCGAGTAGCCAAATGTTTTGGTGTGTAAGACCATGGTACACCGATAACCATATGATTTTAGCAAATCATCGCCTATCAATGATTTGATTTGTCTTTACCAAAAGTCGTATCCATACGGACTAGTTAGTTCTTTCATCATGGTGAACTAATTACCATATAATGGTTTTTCCACGCCTTTACCACAAGCCATTTTCTTGTGGGCTAGCCAACTCTTCACATTACGATATGGTGAGTTGATTACCATCCAACTTATTAGCAAGTTGTCAACTAAAAGCGGATTTGATATATCTTTACCAGAGCCGTTTGCTCATGGATTAGTCAATCCTTTTGTAACCATGGTGGATTGATAACCTATTTATCATCTCAAAAACCATTTATTCAACCTTTGTTTCAAAATATTTATTACTTAACAAAAGTTTTCTTCAAAAATCACTTAATAAAGAGATGGTGAGAGAAATTATGGAAAAGATATGATAATATCAAGATGAGAGGGAAAATCGGAGAGTAGTTATTTATAGGTGAGATTTGAAAAATCACACCCATAATAACAAAGTTACCGTTAGTAGAATTACCCTCAATATTACCGTTGGACAAGATTTCAATAAGACAAGCGAAGATTTCCACGTGTGCGATTACTTTCCAAGCGATACTTTCAAGCAAGACTTTCATAAAACACAAAGACTTTTCCAAATTCCTCTATATAAGCTAAGTATACATAAATATCCTCCTCAAACAATACACATGACTATACTAATATTAATAGTCCTCCCTTAAATGTAGCTCAAGAGTTAATCATGCCAATGCTTACCACCAAGTGATTAAATCTTGAGACATCAAAGCCTTTGGTGAGTAAGTCACTACATTATCATCCGTGTGAACCTTGACCACATTAATGAGTCTCATGCTCATAGCAATCTACGATAAAGTGATGCCTAATCTGAATGTGCTTGGTCTTGGAATGGTAGACTGATTCTTCACAATACAAATAGTACTCTCATTATCAATATTGATAGGAGTATTCTTAAAGTTGAACCCATAATCCAAGAGTTGATTCTCGCATCCACGTAACTTGTCCACAATAACTTGCGCAGCTACATATTCGACTTCGAGATGATGTCTTGAAACTAATCTTCTTCCAAGATATTGGCATCCACCGTGGTTGATCTTGGTCATAATTATCACCGCATAATCACTATCCGAAAAAGCCTCCAAGTGAAAAGGTGAATCCACAGGATACCACAACCCTAACTTAGGTTGTTGTTTCAAATAACGAAAATTCTCTTTATCGCATTCATATGAGAAATCTTTGGTGAGACTTGATATCTTGCACATAAACAAGCGCAAACATGATATCGAGCCTAGATGCGATGAGATACATAAGACGACCAATCATTGATCTGTATAACTTGACTTCAACTGGTGACCATCTTCATCCTTGCCCAATGAGTTAATTGATTTAATAGGTGTAATGTACTTCATATCATCAAAATTGAACTTCTTAGTATGTCGATACATACTTGTCTTGACTTATGAAAATTCCTTCCTTTGATCGCTTAACTTTGATGTCCCAAAAAGAAATTTAACTCACCCATTGAACTCATTTGAAATTCTTTTCTCATCAATCGCTCAAACTCCTTAACCATAGATCTGCTTTGGTAGCTCAAAGATGATATCATCAACATAGACTTGAACTAACATGATATCCTTCTTGTCTCTTTTAATAAACAAAGTCTTGTCAATAGCTCCCTTCCGTAACCATGTTGTAATAAGAATGTGGAGAGCCTCTCATACCAAGCTCTAGGTGCTGATGAAGGCCATAAAGAGCCTTAACCACCTTGTAGACTTTGTTAGGATGTTTAGGATCTTCAAAACCGGGAGGTTGTTTGACATACACTTCCTCCGTAATAGTACCATATAAAGGCACTCTTGACATCCATCCGTAAACACGAAATCCCATATATGAAGCAAAAGCAAGAAATATTCTAATAGCTTCAATTCTTGCTACAGAGCAAATACTCATCATAATCTACTCCTTCTTCTTGTATCAGCCCCGAGCTACTAACCTAGCCTTGTTCTTGATGACATTACCTCTTTCATCTCTCTTGACTCGAAAACCCATCTGGTTCCAATAACTTTCTTCCCATCCGAAGATCACATAATACCCAAAATTCTTGAAGTTTGAATTGTAGCGATTCATCTTGCATAGCTTCAACCCAACTTTCTTTTGTCAATGCTTGAGCAATATTCTTGGGTTCCTCTTGAGAAATAAAGCAAGTAAATGACATGTTTGATGGTCCTTATGATTCACTGCTCGCTTTGTAGACAAAGCTAAGTATAGCATTATGAGGTTTAGAAAACTCTTACCAAGTAGAAGGACCAATGATTTGATCGGTGGGATGATCCTTATGAATCCTTAAGATTGGAGACCTGGAACTCCATACACATCATCCAAGTTAGTTAAATCGGCATCTTCATTGGAATCGAGAAAATACCTTCATCTCGCAAACTCATCATCGGTTTCCTCTAATCCAAGCATGGTAGGATCATCCAAATCATCTAAAGCATCATCAGCAGGTGCAACAAGATTTTGGTCGAAAATCTTGTCAAAATCTTGTAAGAGTATTCTTCAATATTAGTCTTTTCTTTCTTTGTCTTCATAAGCTCTTCTTTGTTCATCGAAATAAGAATGTGCCATTACATCTTGTAAAAGCATCCGATTAAGTGTCTCTTGAATATCTTGATCTTGATAGATAGTGAAGTCTTTGGTATATCGATTGCTTTCTTTGGGGCATCGAGACTTTGCTTTGGAACTTCAGTACTCTGCTTTGTAGCATCAGGAACAACATAAGGTCTAATATGAACTCCATGAACAACATACTGTGAGTCTTCTACATCATGTACAAGTTGATTTTCTTCTCGAGCAGTACATAGTTCATAGAAGGAGTTAAAACCTCAAGATCAAACATCCAATCGGGACCTTTACCCTTCCGATTATCTTGATCTTCTAAAACTCAACATGAAGACAATCTTGAATCTTCTTAGTGACTACATTGTACACTCTAAATCCCTTCTCGTTGGTACAATAACCCAATAAATATCCTTCTTCCGACTTGCCATCAAACTTTCCCAAATTATCAATTGTGTTTAAAATAGTAAGAGGGCATCCAAAAGGCTTCATAAAGCGAATGTTGGGTTTGTTACCCATCGACAACTCATAAGGTGTCTTCATCTGTGGTTTTGTGGTGATACTACTGTTGAGTACATAGCAAGCAAGCTTACATGACTTGACCCGAATTGAATAGGTAGTTGTGAATCTGCAAGCATAGTTATGGTCGCTTCAATCAAAGTCCTATTCTTCCTCTCTCAACACCATTCACCGTGGTGTTCTTGCAATCTTGAACTCCCTCTTGATTCCTTTGTTAGCACAAAATTCATCCATAAGCTTGTTCTTGAATTCGAGTTCCATTGTCACATCTAATACCTCGACCTTGAGTCTCGATTGGTTTTCCAGTGCTATTATTAATGTCGAATAGCATCAAAAGTATCATCTTTAAATCCCAAGAAAATACCCAACCGAATCTATCGCAATCATCTGTAACAACCAAGCAAGATTTTTCTTGTTTAAACTTGCCACGAAAGCAGGTCCAAACAAATCCATATGTAATGACTCCAAGGTTCTCTAATTGTCCTTTCCTCGAGCTTCTTGCATGAAGCTTTGTGTTGTTACCCTTCTTACATGCCAAACAGAGTGTTCATTCTTGTAAGTCTTTGAAGGTAAACCTCTAACTAAATTGCCGTTGACCGGTTTGTTGATATTCTTGAAATTTACATGGCCCAATCTTCTATGCCAGCGATGCTTCTTCGTTGTTGCTTTTGCCACTAAACATGTGGCTCTTCCATAAGAGTGAAGACTCTTCATGTCCGACTATACATCATTTGTCCTTGGTACTCGAGAACTACCAAGTTATCATCAACAGCTTGAAATCGATGAAAGGATGATACATTACGTGTCAATAAATAACACAGATGCTTTTGTCATGATTTGAGAAACCGACAATAAGTTGAACTTGACTCCTTCACATATCTAACATTATCAAAATCTATACCGCTTTGATAGTTCCTTTCCGAAGAATCCTTCCTCCATTGGGATCATTCCCAAATGCAAATCTTCCTCCACTAATAGATCTAAAATCGAGACAGAATATCCTTGTCTCTGTCATACTTCGAGCAACCACTATCTACAATCAAATGATCTTTAAGCTCCTCTTACGGGTTTCCCGCACAAAGATTTAGAGTTAGTCTCTTTTAGGAACCCAAGCCATTCTCGACTTGTGTTCCCTCGTGGAGTTACAAACTCAAATTCTTTGAGTATGTAATTTCCATTTATTTTCAAAACATGATCCGTGATTATCTTTTGATTTTAGCATGTGAATTTTCAAAACTTTTGGATTTTCAATAGAACTCTCTTTTGCAAAATCATTCTCTTTTTCTTGTATTATGAAAACATCGATTCACTTTTGTTGAAAGTACGGTTTGTACCTCAAGCTTTCTCTCTTAACCCATTCGGTTTAACACTTGGTTCTGTGTGATCTAGATCCCCATGTGAATTGCGGTACCTTCTAGGTAGATAGTAATGAGATCTCCTAGGATTTTTGTGCCAAGTGGTATTCGCAGACCTTGGTTTGACCGAGCAAGACTTTGAGAAGGTACCGGTGGTGAAGGTACCGGTGGTTTAGAAAAGGTCTTCTCCGTTGGGGTACCTATGATCCGTGAGAAATTGTGTGATTGACCCTATTAGAATTATTCCAAACCTGGTTTGTTCTCTCTAGGTTTCGGTTAGCGCACCTATTCTTTGAAAATTTCCTAAGGTATTCGGAATGATGTTCATAATCCTTGATTAAATGATTAGGACTAAAACACACAAAACACAGTTTTTCACCCATACGTACAATATGACTTCTTCTATGTCTATGACCAAAACTATTTTGCCTTCTAGGTGTATGATTAAATCTGTTTTGACCAAAATTATCCCAAAAGGTTTAGCGATCTTGTTTTGAAAAGGTTTTCTGAAGGTATCGCCAGGAGCGAGACTTTTAGTAGAAGGTCTTTGCTGACTTTGAAAATATGTTTCAATGATTCTTTTGGGGTTTCGGACCTAGATTGATCAATAAGCTTCTTCCTAAACTCTAGACCGCTACACCAAAACGTGAAACATCGGGTCTTATGGGTTGATGACTACCAACTGGATGTGGAACGACATGATAACCTCTGTCTTTCTTATACTCGTGAGGTGATTCACTAATTGAACCCTCATTACTATTTGTGTCTACATAATTAATGAGTTCATCATCACTAGTGGTAATATCCTCAAAATCACCTTCATCCTTATCACTAGATGTGTTTTCTTCTATGTTATCAAAGTCCATACCAAAACCTAAGCCATTTCTAATGTATGCTCTTCTGCTTTTTGAACATAAGTAACATGTGATGCACTGATTCTTTCCAGCATCAAACTTTGCTAACAAATCATCTCTCTCCTTAGTGAGTTTCAATTTCAAAATTTTACGTTTAGTTTCCATTCACTAAGTTTTAACCGGTAATCCTGTTGTTCATATTTTTCATTGAAGCCATTTCATTATTTTCATGTGTTATAATTTGGTTTCCATTGACTCTAAGGTTATTTGATAACCCGCTACCTCGAACCTAGCCTTAACACAATTAACTCTTTCAAACACATAATTATTTAGCGCTTTTGATAGAAATCATGACATTTTGAGCATACCTCGAGATAGGGTTGAACTTGGTGAAGTAGCTACCATTGCAAGTAGAACAGATCATCTTCACTCCAAGCTCCAATCAAATCCTCCATACCCATCTCCGATTCCAAAGCATGATCAACTTCCTCATCAAAAGCAGTGCTCCAAATCCAAATCTTCCATCGAATCTTCAACGCTTCTTCCATTTGCTACCATACAATAAGTCACCGGTTCATCATCAAACTCTTCACTCCAATCAACTTCGACAAATTCTCTTGAGCAACCAAAGCCTTTGTTTCAATAATAGGGATTTCTTTTAGCTCGACTTTGGTTTCTCGGTCATCCTGTTTGCTTGATACTTAGCAAACCTCGCACTCCTTGCAAAGTGTCCGATCTTTTGACAATTGAAGCATTCAATTTTGGATTTGTCAAAGTTATCCCTGTTTTGGTTTGAAATCAATGCTCTTTCCAGTTTTCTTCATGTACTTCTTGATCCTTGCGGTGATCAAAGCAACTTGCCACATGATATCAATCTCTTCTAATGCATCCTCATCAACTGGGAGAGATCTTCTTTATAAGCGACGGTAAAGAAGCTTGTTGTGCAAAAAGAACACACAACTTCATCCGAATGCATAGTAGTAGGTGGTGGGTTTCTTTGAGCATAGGTGGGAGCGATACCACACAAGATTTGAGGCACAAGATTTTGAGTTGGAGAAGCGAGATTTTGGTGAAGTCGCCCCTCTTTCGAGATGATAGAAAAGCAATCTTGTGTGACTTAGAACTTGTTTGACCATTCATCTCATGCTCATATACCTTGAGATGATTGTAGAGATCATCAAAGTCCATAACATCCAAGCACTGGTTGTCCTCACGATCATAGTAGCAATCACATGCCATGTGGATGGCAAACTCTTAGAAACTTGATTAACATCTTCAACCTGAAACTTCTTCTGGTATAACTCCAACATATTGAGGAGATTTTGAAACCTATCATATCTCGCATCAAGACTCTCTCTTCACCCACAAAGTGAAAGTTTCAAACTGCTGTTTCAAAGCAGATTGCATCTTCTTAGAAGCTTCATTCCCTCCAAATTTGGTCTTGAGAGCGCCCGAGTGCTTAGCATCTTTAGCATCATGAAACTTGAGAAGATGACCATCCGAATGGCGAGACAAGAGAATATTGAGTGCCTTCTCTTGATTCCTTAAGGTTCTTTGCTAGTAAGACTACCTTAGGTGCTTTAGGTTGTCCAGGGAATGTCTCATGTTTTGGAACAACTTCATTACCATTGACAATTACATTCCATAGGGCATGGTCTCAGAATGGCAATGTCTTGCCTCATCTTCATACACCATAGATCGTATTCACCCTTCTTGATGACGGGAATCCTCATTGAAGTGATGGAAGGTGGTGGAGCAGAATCGATCGACATCTTTAGGTTCTATTGTAGGTTTTAGGGTTTCTTAGTCGGAGTTTCCACACAAGCTCGATACCACTTGTTGGATCGATGTACTCTAACCAAACTAACTTAAATAGCTTGTTAAGGTTTAATAACCTCGGATTAATCCTAAGTTATTAACAGAGAAACACCGAGCAAACTCTATTAAGTATGCGAATTTACTTAACAAAGCTAAGAAGAATAACTTTAACAATAAACGATTTTATTAATAACTCTAACTCGCTTATTATGCGGATCTTTAACAACTCTAATAATATCGAACTTCTCTAAAACTCTAATAAAATCACGTGCGTATTATGCCAATCTAGGGTCCTTTATAGGCTCAAGGATACCTAGTCGGTTTACAATATGTATCCTTGTCGTCAAGTAATCTAACATAGAATATTCTAGAATTACAAGACTTTCTATAATTCTCAAAGCCATTATAGATAGCGGTACTTTATCATTAAGCAGTACTTTGACTCTTTGACTTTTCTAGTACTTTATAGTTTATAGTACTTTATCCTTCTGTAATACTCTGTCAATCTTCAGCACTTACATATCCCAACAATAACTAATCCTCACAACAAGACACCTTATGAACTTTTTGTCCGGCAAGGTTCCTACCATTAGCCACTTAAGCCTTTTGGTTGTCATGTCACCATCCTTAACACCAAAGGATCATTTGGGCAAGTTTGAAGGAAAAGGCGATGAGGATTTGTAGTAGGATATTCAAATCATAGTAAAGCCTACGGGGTGTATAACATCTCCATAAAAAGGATTGAAGAGACACTTTGAATAAAGTTTATGGAGGACAAGCCAAATGTTCGTGGAGCAGTCAAGAATGGTACTTTGATCTTGACTATTTAGCGATCACTTAGGTTATACTAGTTATAAATCTAATCTTCTGCAGAACCACAAGATGCTCAAACTAACATTGCGGTTCCTCGGATGATGAGTCGATTCAGTCGATGAACAACTTATAGTTGTTCCTTCCTTTCCTACTAACCACTTTTCGGTACCAAGAACACGCTTGCTTCTCATGTAACTTCAAGTGATCTTGGATATGCGAGAAAGAACTTGTGGTCGCAGCGCCAAACATGCGACAAAGGATGATCTTTGAAAAGTTTGGTTATGAATTCTCTAAAAAGAAACAGAGGAACTCCTAAGGCAGTAACTATTGAAGCCCGCAGAACTTTGATCTTCTTGGTAGTATACTGTCCTCGCTAGTAATGTGGCCGATTCTTACGGTAATGGGTCGATTCTTTGCCGATGATGATGCTACTTGGTCGTGTTCCTGTTTCTTATGCTAGTGATACTGTTCCTGTGGTTCCCTCCAATACTCTATCTGTGGATACTTTAGGTTTAGATGAATCTCCCACCAGATTTCCAACTCCATCTGACTTAGCCAATTCACAACATTCAAGTTCTGAATTGGATGGCATTCATCAATTGTCAAGAACAGGCATTTTTGATTCTTCTTCTTATGATGATGACTTCGGTCCCACAATTACTAATCTGGCCTCATCAGTTGATGTTAGTCCAAATGTCACGAAAAGGATTAACACAGTTCATCCATAATCTCTAATCATTAGTGATCCTACTTCCTTTGTGCAAACTAGAAGCAAGGTGAAGACGACAAGATTTGGAGAATCTGCATTTCTCAGCTACATACAGGATCAACATAGGAACAATCACATAGACTATCATCATTGTCTATTTGCTTGTTTCTTATCTCAAGTTGAACCTACAAGTGTTGCACAGGCATTGGCTGATGATGATTGGGTAGTCATGCAATGCAGAGAGATGCAATAATTTTGAATCAAAATGTGTGGAGCTTTTCATTTGCCTCTGGTAAGTATGCTATTGGGACAAAGTGGATTACGAAATGTAAAAGGGATGCAAGGGGATTGTGGTTATAAATAAGGATAGGTTGGTTGCTCAAGGTGCATGCATGAAGAGGGTATTGATTATGATGAGGTTTTGATCCTGTTACAAGAGTAGAGGCCATAAGACTTTTCTTGGCATTTGCTTCCTACATGGGCTTCATGGTCTATCGGATGGATGTAAAAGTGCCTTTTATATGGTGAAATTGAGGAAGAAGTGTATGTCACTCATTGAGGGATTTGTAGACCTCACAATCCAGATCCGGTCTACAAAGTGGTTAAAGCACTCTATGGACTTCATCAGGCACCTAGAGCTTGGTATGCTAGGCTCTCTTCATTCCTGCTAAAACATGGATACAGGAGAGGTGCCATTGATAAGACTCTCTTTATCAAGAAGAGCTCCAGAGATATCATTCTTGTGCAAGTGTATGTAGATGACATTATCTTTGGTTCTACCAAAGAATCTTGGTGCAGGGAATTTGAGGAGTTGATGAAAAGTGAGTTTGAGATGTGTGCAATGGGTGAGCTTACTTTCTTTTTGGGCCTTCAAGTACAGCAGAAATCAGATGGTATTTTCATTCATCAAGAGAAGTATGTGCATGACATCCTCAAGAAGTTTGATATGGAACTCGTTAGGACTGCAACTACACCCTATGAGGCTCCTAAGTCTAAGTCAAATAATAAACCGGATCCTGCATTAATGTTCACCTCTACGGATCTATGATTGGTTCCTCATGTATTTGATCGCCTCTAGGCACGACATTATGTTTGCGATCGTGCTTGTTCGAGCATCGAGTCACTCCTTTGACTTCCCATTTGATCGATCGAAGATTTTCAAGTATCTCAAAGGCCAACCTAAACTGGGTCTTTGGTATCCTAAAGAATCTCCATTTGAGTTGGAAGCTTATAATGTCGGTGATTATCTTTGGTGCCAACTTTGATCGCAAATCTACTACCGGGGTTGTCGGTTCTTGGGAAGGAGATTAATCTCTGGTAATGCAAGAAGGAACCATAGTGGCCACATCTTCTCTGAAGGTCGAATATGTTCTTCTTGCCGATTGTTGTGGTCAGTACTTTGGATTCAAAATCGCTTATTGGATTATGGGTTCAATTTTAAGAACACTAAAATCTTTATAGACAACCAAAGTACAATATGCATTGTTAAAAATCCTGTTTTTTATCAAAGAACGAAGCACATAGAAATAAGACACCACTTTATTAGAGATGCTAATGAAAAACACCTTATTCAAGTGGTTAAAATCCATACATATGAAAATGTAGCTGATTTGTTAACAAAAGCTTTTGATGGTCCAAGATTTCAATATTTGGTTGTCCATATAGGCATGATCAACCCTTGATTGTTGTGTTTGAGGGGAGGTTTCTGGTTTAAGGGGAGGATTTCAGTTGTATAGTTTGTATCTTTTTGCATATTTTGTGTATATATTTGTATATATTTGCTTTTGTATGTTCTATGTTCTACTGACCATCTTGCAGATCAAGTTTCAAACAAAAAATCAGTGGGAAAAGAGTAAACAAACAAAGTCTTTTATTCATTATACAAACTGCATTCTTAGATGCAGTATCATCATACAAGACTTTTTCTACATGGCTGCGATTATATAAAGACACCAACATAACAAGCTTCTCACAACACCTCCAGACTCCAGCTTCAATCTTCAAGGCCTCCTCTCTGGCCTCCTGTTTCCCCACTCTGGCATCTTTTGGTGTTCCTTTCCTCATCTGTTAACAAATTCCCACAATGGCTTTGCAGCCAGTCCCACCACAGTGGCTCTCTTGGCAGGGTTTGATGTGGAGGCTTGGGGATTTGGAACTGTAGGACCTGGTGGTAGAACAGCAAGAGGAGCAACACTGAGTGGCATGTAAGTTGGATCATTAAGCTCATCATCGGTATCTTCATTCAAAGAATTAAGCTCAGAGCTAGGATACTTCAAGCTCCTCATGTGGAGGAGGATTGGCGATCCTCTTCTGAAGAAGTGTATGCAAATGGTGACCTGCTAGGAGGTTCTCTGGATATGTATGTCACACTGTTTGATGCACCAGGGGGAAAGTAGTTTAACCATCCATCATGGGCTGGTTCACTGTCAGATGATGATATCTCAATAGGTTGGTTTGGGGAGTTGTTCATGGTTATTTGGTTGTTAATCGATTTTGTTGATTAGGGTTATGTGGTTTGTTTGTATGGTTGATTTTGTAAGGGGTGGTATATATAGACTTAATGGAATCTTTGGTCGGTAGAATTTATGGATAATTTTGATGGTTGGAATTTGTATCGTTAAAGGTTCTGATTGGAGACTGTTGATGCACTGTTATTGATTCCTTCTCCATTCCTTCATTAATGTGATGGTCTCTACGGATGATCTATGGATTACTAGCGGCGATGAGTGAAGTGGTAGTGCTGTCACAAGTTAGTTGGTTTCTATTTGTTTGTTGGTTGGTTTCGTTGATGACTTCTCATTCCTGTTGGTTTCTTATATAGGGATTTAGTTAAAGTCAAATTGGTAAAAGATTATGTTTGAGATTCTTTACCAATTTCATCGATTATTCTGGGTAACTCATTTAAATAATAAATCAGAAGTATCCCACAACCTAATTCCCTCTCAATTTGAATCCAACTTATCTTCTCACTCTGTATCAATGGCAACACTCGGTTACAAAGGAGATCACAACAAAGTTGCATTCTTAGAACATGCCAAAGGGAGTGATTTGTATGACTCAATGATTGATTTTCTTCTGCACTTCAAGACCAGGTATGCTCTCACTTTCTCTCCATCAGTTGTTTATGACTCTCTTGTCAAGGAATTTTGGTCCACTGCTCATGAGCGATCTCCTACTGGTTCATCCAAGGAGATTGTGGCTACCATTGATGGAGAAGAGTATGTGATAACTGAGTCTCTCATTAGGACTCATTTACAGTTTGATGATGAAGGTGGTCTCTTTGAGAACAATAGAGATGAGATTATCACTGGTTTAACCAGCTTAGGGTATCCCTATGATGGGAAAATCATTTGGTTTAAAAATAAGTTTTGCCCTAAGTGGAGGTTTTTAGTCCATACCGCTTGATGGTCTCGAGTTCTAAACGGGGGTTGGGATCGCCTTTTCAGTTCTATTGCAAATGCTATAACTGTTTGGCCCATGGTAGAGTATAATTTTTCAAGATATATTTTGAGGAAATGCTTAAGAATATAAAGGATACCAAACATAAATTTCGATGTATCCTAGATTTCTACAAATGATATTAGGCATTGAAACCTCCGATCAAACTCCAAGGGTCATTAATAAATTAACTGCTAAATTATTTGCTATAATGAAAACAAGTTTTACTGGAGAACATAGACCCCTGTTACCCTCAATGTTGCCTGGTGTCAATGTTGCTGATGCCTCTGCATCAGTTGCCACTGATGACCAACATCCCTCTTCACCTCAACCTGTTGTCCCACCATCAATAGTGATTGTTGCTCCTGAGGAGCCAGTGGTTGCCTCTGAGTCACAGGAACAAATTCCCTTTGAGACTGAGGACAATCTTGACCAACCTTTTGTCCCACCTTCTAGTCCACCCAAGGATACCTTTGAGGATGACACCACTTTTGGTGATTATTATATGTCTCCTCTCAGGTCCAATGAAGCTCCTAAAACCTCAGGAACTCTTGTTGGTGAAGCTGAGGACCCTAGTACTCTAATGAAAGTGTCCAGTTTGCTTGACATGTATATAAAGAAGGTTGATGATCTTGAGATTCACTTTAAAGAATCTAGGAGGAGCTTAAAGAGACCAAGCGTAATCTTGGTGGTGCTATGGTTAAATTGTCAAGAGGGTGATGATTTGGAGGTGAGGCTCAATAAGAAAAGGAGCGGTGTTGTGATTTACGAGTCGGAAGAAGAACAGGACACCGAAAGGGCTAATATTGATCTAGAGGCATTACATGTGTTGGGCTGCTTGTGTCCTTGGGAGAGACTCAAGTTCAGAAGGATCATGAAGTTCAAGTATTTCAAAGAAGGAGGACTGGAAAGAGAAGCTACCTAAGTCTAAAGGATCTTAAGACTAGTAGGGTGGTTTCTCCAAATACTTCTGATGTTGCTGAACAAGAGCAATTTTCTTCTGAATCTGTTGCTACTGACAAGGTTACCATGGATAAGGATTTTTTAGTAGCTGCTGATATGGGTGTTCCTTCTGATAGTGTGGCAGATTCTGCTGATAGGCATGGACCTGCTGACACTCCATCTGTTGCTTCGAGACTCGTAATCCTTCCCATCGATCCCAAAGTTTCCTCTCGAAGATGTTCAAGCAGGGAGTATCTTCATTGATAAAGGAAAGCTCCAATTGAAGAGGAAGTGGATCTTGGTGTTGATAAGGTTTGAACAGAAAGTCTCTTGAGCTTCATGCCATTGCCATGAGTGACAAGGAAGTAGAACAAACTCAAGCTACTTATGATGCTGAGTTTCAAAGTCGGTCTTACAAAGGTCCCGAGGTCTTACCTCGTAGTAGAAAGAACTTGATGATCTTGCTCTAAGCTTTACAGATGACACTTGGAATCAAGCTCGGGTGGTGTCTCTAACAATCCTCTCTTGCCCAATCTATATTGGGTGGTGCCTTTGATTCGAAAACTATGTTGATGATATTATGGCCTTGGTGAACCGTAGAAAGAAAGTAGATGCGTAACATGAGGCTAAAGCAAAAGGGACAAACCTCTTTCTCATTTTGAACAGAGGAAACATATGAGAGAGTTTGTGAAGAACACAAGTTCTGCTATTTATAACACATGATGGACTATGGCTTATGTGAAAACTCTCCCAGATGATAGGTTGGTTATAGAATATAACAAGATTATTACACAGTTGGAGAAAGATGGTATCCATCCTTTTGCTAGAATGAAAATGTGGAAAACTAGAAGGGGGGGTTGAATAGTTTTGCCAATTAAAACTTCATTTTTAATTATTTAGATCGACTTATGTCAATCTATTTGGATGTGTGTGTTGGATGTTGATAAACAAGCATGTAAAGGCAAGTAATGAAAAGATAAGAGTAAGAAGCACAAAACCACAACGCGAGTATTTATAGTGGTTCGCCACAAGGACACCTTCCTTGCCCTACTCCACTCCCGAGTCACCTACTTGAGAGTTCATAAACATTACACCAATCTCCTTATGGCGGAGAAGCCTTCACAACGTCGCCTACCTTTTTCCGGTGCTAGGCTAACCACCGGTTCTTTCACTCAAGGTGAACCACACCTACACAACGTCGCCTACCCTTTATAAGGTACTAGGCTAAGTACCTAGTTCTTTCACTCCAAGGTGAACTACCCTTCACAACGTCGCCTACCCTTTATTAGGTACTAGGCTAAGCACCTAGTTCCATTGCAATGGAGGAACTACTACCACACTACACCAACGACTAATCCCAAAGGAGATCTACCTTTACAACATCATCAAGGATATCAATATCCTTGGATCTAATACTAGTCTATTTTGTACATCGAAACACACCATATCGAATGTACATCTAAAGCACTGCCACTAATGCCTTTGACTAGATCTACAAGACACCTTTCACTAATGTCTTGTGTCTTCACTCTAAGCACCTTTCACTAATGCTTCTAGTCTTGACTTCTAAGCACCTTTCACTAATGCTTCTTGTCTTGACTTCTAAGCACCTACCACAAGTTCTTATGCTATAGACGATAGATACCCTTCACTAATATCTTCGCCTTGACACTTGAGACATCTTTCACTAATGTCTTCAACACTACACTTCTTTGAAGAAAAAGGAATCATCAACAAGAAGACTTGATGAGCCTTGATGATGAGGAAGCATGGCAACTCATGGACTTGAGCTTGCTCGACTTCAAAGGTGGTGATCTTGCCTTTAAGAGGAACCTAAAGATCACACAAAACAAAACTACAAACATAGATCTCTTGGATCTGAGGTTAGTGAGTTTTAACTCGTGGAGAAAGTGTGTTAGAAAGGCGTGAGAAACAATGAAGAAATGACTCACTATTTATAGAAGAAAACTCTACTATTCCTCGGATCCCACGGATCCCTTCCACAAGGGATCCATCTAGCGTTAAGCTAGGGATCCATGGACGCCCTTTACCCATGGGTATTTTGGTTATGGGTCATGGGTCATGGGTTGAACCATGGATCTTTAGCTAGATACAATGTATCTTTGAGTGCAAATGCACTTGGTCACTGGTATGGGTTGATCCATGGGTTATGGATATTATCCATGTATGATATAAGCATGATGTCATGCAATGGGTTATGGGTCAAGCTCCATGGGTCATGGGGTTTGGGTTGTACCCAACTACATTTAATGTATTTGCCCAATGGGTTGTGATACTTAAGTTTCTACCCTTTTATATTACCCAATATACTACATACTAGTTATGTGTATATTTTACCCAAATATGTAAACACTAGTTGTTGTACATATGTATTACTAAATCATAAAATCACTTATACTTGTTTTAGTGTTTTATGTGAAAATGTGAATATGTTAAAACTATCAGTTCAAACCATTTACGTATTTTATTTGTTTCGTTAACATGATTTCACGTTTGTTATCGACAAAACATTAGAAGATCGTAAAATATAAATAAACGTTTTTACGGCTTATTTGTATTAACAATCTCCCCCTTTTTGTTGATGACAAAACATAAAATTATTTTAAGGAAAAGCTAAAATTGTAAAAGTTTTGAATTGTAGTTTACTTTCTTCTCCCTTTTGTCGAAACAAAAGAGCTTGAAGAAAGAAACACATTGTTTTTAGAAAACATGTGAAAGAAATAAAAGAAATAGAGAGCAAGTAACGGAAAGGATCTCGTCTTTACTCCCCTTGACGAGTCCATCCCTATGTAAGGCGTCAAGAAAGTGATACTAATCTAGGTTGTTTGCAAGTAAGTTTGCAACATATTTCGTCTAAGTGACGAATGTGCTCCCCCTTGATGATTGCAATTATGCAAGGGGATGTCACGAAATGTAAACCTAATATTGCAAGTAATTCACAATGTATTGCTTTGACATAAAGCTCCCCTAGCTTTAGGAAGCCAAAGTCTTCATGTGTAAATTGAATAACCACAAAACAAAGGTTAGAAAGCAAGTATAATTCACAATTTCCTGCAAATGTGGTCCAAGTTAGTAGAAAATAGCTTTCTGTCTCACGGATCCCACGGTTCCCTTCTAGTAGGGATCCGTCTAGGCAATCCCGAGGATCCGTATTAGGCGATTAATTTCAAGAAAGGTGATATAACAAGTAATGTTATCACAAAATGAGATATGAATACAAAGTAATCATATGCTCGTAAAAATAACAAGTAGCATGTAATTTCATTTAATAAAAATAGAGTTATGATATACATGACTCTAAAACTAAGAAAATAAGAAAATACATGACCCTTTGATTTGTGACGCCGTCGGTCGCCGTCATTAGGGTTTCGTCTTGGCGTTATTCTTGCGGCGGCCACCTTATGCTTGTGACGTCGTCCTTCGATCTCGGCGCCGTCTGCGGATCAAATCTAGGCCGTCGAGTTGCGACGACCTACTCTTTTAAAGCCCCGACACCGTCACTTGAAAATAAGCAATTTGGCTACTTGAGCCATCACAAAAGTGATGCGACGGCGTCAGTAACACCGACGCCGCCCCTCAGTATTGCTGACTTGAGTGTCTCGATTCTTGACTTTGGCCATTTTTTTCAGATATCCGCCTTTTCGTCCAAATAAGTGCCATTCTAGCAATTTGCCTTCAAGAGACCTAAAAAGTGAAAAGGAACGATATTAAGTAATAACGGATACAAAAGTGATCAAATAAGGGCTTAAACGACCCCTCAAAAAGGTACATTTTAAAACCTTATCAATTACCTATCAGAAATAGAACCCAAAAGTGTCACTGAGGCTCACCCTAATATTTCTGTATTAGTACCTCCGCCCCCATCCTCTCAATACAAACCCTAATCTCATCTCAAACAAAAGCCTACCATCACATATTTACCTTCTTATAACCACCAAACCCTAGTTACAAACACAAAAATATTCCGCTGTTATCAAACTCTTTACCAAAGACCAGTACGCCACGTGAACTTGCCACAGGGATGGCTCGAGTTCAATAGTTATCGCCATAGGGATGGCTCGTACTTAAGGTAAAGTGACCCATCCAAAAACTTAAAGTAGGTTTTTGATTCATGTTCATTTTATTTTCAGTAAGGCCTTGTGTAAACGAACGAGTGAAGACTGTATTAACATAAATTATTAATATCACTTCATGGTTTCGAATATATAATTGAAGTAATGACTTTGAACATTGGTCGATGATGACAAGTTTTCGTGTTAAGACCCTTAGAGGTCATGTGAATCAATAAATGACACGAATCGTTTACGAGATCAAACCAAAATTTAATTTTCATTTCTGCTTTTAGTAAGCCTTGTGACGATTTACCATCGCCGCAACATTCTTTATCGTCAAGTCGCTAGGATCATCAACACACATCAAGTCGCTACATGGTGTTGTTAAGTAGCTACGACTTGTAAAGACAAGTCGCTACATCGCTTAATAGAGAATAAGTACAAGTCGCTACATAGAAACAATGAATCGGACTAATAGTGACAAGTCGCTATGAAGATACTTATTGTGTTAACAAACCGCATAAGATGATTCGGGTGGTCTTGGATGATGGAAATACAAGTATGCCATGTTTAGAGAGAAAGTAGAGATGGGTGTTCTTGGTAGAGACTTGGTTTACAAAATATTGAAGGTTAGATTAGAAGCACCACCCTTCCATGGATGGAAGGGTATTTATAGTTACAATGAATATGTCCTCCCATCGGACCGTGGATCGTGCATACGATGGGTAAAGACCCGTCCTTCCTCCACGGTGTTACTGCTAAACTATTCTACGCTACAAACTAACTAATTAACTACTAAATAACGTAACTAACTACAAGTCTACGAGCTAACTTATGATAGACAATAATTGGGGTGACCGACACTTTAATATGGAATTTCCAATTCCTAACAATCTCCCCAAGGAGGTCACCCCATGAAATACATTTTGCATCCTAGCATTCTATTCTTGACTTTGTTCTTGAGCTCAGACTTCAATTCTTCAATTCCAAAATCTTTGTGCTTTAGTAGCGATTCTTCAAAGTCCGCATTGATTTGTACTTTTAGTGGAGGCCTTTAACGATCCACATCTTTGATGATCTTCGAGCTTTCATTGAGATCATCACCACAACAAATCTCTCGGATCACCCTTTGTTGTGTTGCCTTCATGTGATGTTGTGACTTTTGGACCGACATGCTCATACTTTTAAATCATGACATCTTTCCATCGTAGTAGCGGAAGCTTTATCGGTTCATGATATTTGCGAGAACGTAGCGAAACATAGTATAAAAATATCGAGCCGTTCTTATGTAGATATTCACAAGTCATGATTTCTTCAATTAAGTGTGGATCTTTGTGAGCATGCGACTTTGGATTGACTCTCAATTCGATCACCGCAACCATCCAAATGTACCGCAAACAACAGCTAGCAATAAAACACACGAAAGTGTCTTTGATCACTTCGTTGAATTGAGGTACACGCCCACGGTTCCCCGTTGATCGATACAAGTCTTGCCTGTGATCGTAGAATTCCTAAGAATCTCCTTGACGGGGTTTCGCAATGTTCTAGTTGTTCTCAAACCGAACGTCTTAAAGAAGACAACACGGAGTGAGTGAACCAATAATTGAGATTCACCGATTGATGAAAATTGATTTGAAAACAATCGCTTATTGCTTAAAAGAAAGAGTTTTGCAATCGACGAAGGTTTTATGAGAAAGATCAATTTTCAATCATAAATACTTTTATATTTGAAAAGAGTACACATTCGATGTGCTAGATAAAGAAGAGATTCGCACATCGAACGGTTTTCCAAAAGTATTTTTTCAATCGAGATACTTTTGTGTTTGAAAACATGAATACACATTCGATGTGCTAGAGAAAAGAAGATTTGCACATCGAATGGTTTTCCAAAAGTATTCGTCAATTCCATTCTCGACCAAGGTTGATTCAAGAATGAATCTCCCGTCGTTTCTATCCGGTTGTCACAAGTTTGATCTTACGAAAGATCTCACATGTCACCCACCAAGAGCTTGTTTGATGTTGGCTCTAGAAGGATTTCCATCTTCATTGTGAATATTTACATATCACTCGGATGTTCTGGCAATACCACAAGGATAATGCGTAGGACTCTTAATATATTCTTACTTTCCACATTGTGTGAAACAACAAGTCTTCATTAATTTTGTGTCCTAATGAGATATTGTGGATGATCTCTTGGCTCTAGACTCAATAGTGCACATTTGGTTCCTATGCCGGAGACTAGAGAGAGGGTCTCCTTCTTCAATATCAACAATCTCTAAGAGAAAGTCGATAGATTATGTAGGTTCCCATGAGAATGAAACAAGTCCTTTTAAGAGGAACTTGAGTAGCTTGGGAAGTTTAGTGCGATGCGTCCGGGTCCATGACGTCTTGTCTTCAATACCGGTGTTACCTTAGTAAACACCAAGAGCATATGTATTGAACCCGATTTACGCCTCTAAGGTTGAATTATTGGAGGGCTATTTCTTTTCACCCTTTTCACATTCAATTCTTTTCATTCTTCAACCCCTTCAAGCTTACCGAGACTTCATAACTAGAACCTTGTTGGGTTTATTCCAAGACTAGCTCTTTCTCATCCGCACTCTTCCCATATTCTCATTTTTCTCCTTTTTCATCATACCTAAGGACTTCTACACTATCTAGTGGATTGTCCATGGTAGATCCCTCCGGTTCTAGCGGGATCGTGGAACAAATACCTAACCTAACCATCCTTATAACACCATGCATAAAGTAAATTGGTCGGTCTTTTGGTATTGTTCTTTTCTTCCTTGAAACCAATTGAAAAATCATTTGGAAAATCAATCAAGGTACTTGTGATACGAGATCAAAGCATTTTGTACCTTAATAGTTTTGATCATTTAGAAAACCTCCCCTCAACATGTGCATATGATTTAGAAATTGTTTAGCACATGGAGGCAAGAGGACTTTGAAATATTTTCTTTGATCACAATTTTCATAGAAAAAGCCATTTGATTTTCTTGGTAAATTCTCCCCTCAATATGTGCGTAGGATATTTGAAATCATTTTATCACATAGAGGAAAGAGTTCATTTGAAGTACATTTCACGACGCCAATAAAACCGTTCAAATTGCATCAATATATGAAAGAGTTTAGCACATATTAGAGAGAGCCAAGACATTGAATCAAATGATCACCTTTATCAAATTTCATATTAAATCACAAATTCTCCCCGATCAAAATATCAAACCCTTTGAGATTTTGGATCCCAAGTGATTTAATGAGGTTTAGAAAACATGGGAGAAAATACGCTGGTTTAAATACTCTTTTTTGAAAATGCTCCCCTCAATATGTGCATTGTATATTTGAAATCGTTTGGCACATGGAGGCGTAAGTGCCTTTAAAGGACTAAAACCAATTCCATTAAAATCGATTTCAGATTTAAATCACGATTTCTCCCCGATCAAAAATTTCAAACCAATTGAGATTTGTGATCCCAAGTTATTTAAATTATTTAGAAAATTTTAGGGAAAGACGTGGCAAGATTTGATTTTGAAAATATGATAAGGAACAGATTAAGACATTAAAGATTGTTAGTGTCGTATGATAATTTTAAGAGATCTTTCAGGTAAAATAAAACAATTTCACAATCAAACAAGAACGAGAAAAAATTTCATTTTGAAAGACCTTGATTCTTTGAAGAAAAATCATACCATGACATAACATTAAATCTTTAGATCACCACTTATTATCGTACAAAACGGACTTTATGAAGAAATATTGTTTGAAAATATTTGATTTGAAATCACTTCCCTCATTCGATGACCGTAGTAATGATTGAGTGACTTAAGTTTTGATAAAATGAAGTTCGGTGATTTTCAAAATTAAGTCCAATTTTCCAATTTTCAAAACAATATTTTCCAAAGTTTTCATCAAACAAAGATATTAGGTGGTTGAGAAGCTTGTTTTGCGGTAAAGAAAACCGTATCATCACAATTAGACTTCTTACGCTGCATTTTAATGCCAAGGAGGTTTAAGCTCGTTTCTTCATTTCTCGATGAAGAAAACCATCTGGCGATGCAAGTGAGACCTCTTACGTTGCATTTTCATGCCAACTCTCCATAGAAGTCCAATTAAGCTCCGCTTCTTCATTTGTCAACCCAAGATATAGTTACCCTTTCCTTTTGGCATCCAATCATCTTCAATTGTGGGATCCGGATCGGGAACATTCTTATATACCAATATACCGCATCGTTAGTGAACATACATAGACATATATGGTGGTCGACAACACCCAAACAACAATCGACTAATAAAAGTCTATTCAACATATCAATCGATCATAAAAGGTATGGGAATAATGTGTTTATCAAACTCTAATCATCTAATCCTAACAATCATATCCTAGAAACCTAGTCCTTCAACATAGGCAAAAATATTTTTCGATTAAGCATTTAGGATAATTAAGAAAGCCCGATAGATGATATAAATTTGAAAACATTCTCCCTCAATCAATGACTCATTTTCCAAAAATTTAAAAGTGTTGAAGTCATTGATTGAGTTTTCAAATTTTATAAAAACTCTTAATCGATTGTTTTAAATGCAACTCATTTACCACCATTTTGTTAAAACAAATATTTTTCAAGAATTTTGAAGGAAAAACATTTGAGTAGGAACAATGATCCTTGACATACTTTCCTCATTTTGTTTTAGGATAAGTGCACGAAATATTTTGAAAATTTGTTTATCGTAGCACTTTCCTTTCTTGAAGATCGGGTTGCTATCTCAAATAATAGCAAACCATGGTTTTAAGCACGGGTCACGATCAAATAATCGCAAGCCATTTTTGAAGCCGGGTTACGATCAAATAATCAGTAAGCCATTTGATTTGAGACATGTTTAGAAAAGAAATATTTACACCTCTGCTCGAACTTCATCTATGGTCCCATGCCATTATTGAATGACATTTCTAAGACCGCATATGTTATCGATACCGAAGACATGTCTTAAGAAAACATATTTTGGTATTTTTGAAATTTTCTCGATTTTTATGGGTTTTGATGGTTTTATATTTTTCTATTTTCTTTTGTTGGTTTTATATTTTTGTATTTTGTTTTTCTGATAAATATATACAAAGATAGAGTAGATGATATAGTTTAAGAAGATGATGATACGAGTACCGAGATAAGGATATCGAACAACCTCGTTGTAGAAGATAGAAATCGTCATCTCTTAAACATCCACCACCAAAGCTTCCGAGGCTCTTGAAAAGAAGAAATTGAGCCTTTAAGAATGAGAGACTTTGGCAGCTTCCCCCCAAACCGAAAATCCTTTAGTTGAGCAGATTCAAAGCTTTCTTTCAAGCTTCCATTAGCCAGGTGCACAAAGAAGCACACCATTATCATCGATCTTTCTGCTCCTTTTAAGAATAATCACCGTGATTCTTCGCTCGAGGTTATATCATCCAATAGAAGAACAACAACGTATCATCCCACACATAAATAATCTTCTCAAATTTCATTCAAGTGAAGTCGATGCAATCCATTCCAAAAGGTGTCAAGAGAACACTTCCCCAAGTAGAAGAATTGATGCGATCGGTCTCTTATAATGCTAGAGCTCACCCGAATACACATATAATGAAGAACAAAGAAACTTATACCATCAAGTAGCAGTACACTAATATCCAGTCCCGAATAGCCAAAGAATAACCTCCCCATGTATACTTTTCTCCCCGATGATAGTGTATGAAGCTCAAGAACCCGAAGTACACAATGCCCAAAGAGAGAATAACCGATAACATTGAAGAAGCAAGCGAATCACTTATTATCTCTCGGATGACAATCTGCGGATGTCAACTCCGAATAAGTGATTATATCTACGAATCACCGATTAAGCCCTCAAGTGAATCAATTGAGCATCCCAATGTACACAATCTCTCTCCCCGATGATTGCGATAACATCGAAATCATCACACACTTGTGTACCTCTTATATCTTCGAAACTAACTCTTCATCTCTTCCCCACATAGTTGGAATAAGAACACTAAACGCCATGAGTCAAACCTTGAGTTTCTCTGCGGTCATGACATTAGTCTTCCGGGATATCTTCAATCACTTAGAAGTATTAAGTTCATCAAGTTTACTCGCTTTAGATACGTGTCTCCTTCCCCTTGCTTTGGTTTTGACACTTGTAATCAACAAAACATTATAAGCCCAAATACTTGAAATCATTTGAGAAGAACCTCGCTGAAGTCTTTGTGAGAATCAACATGTCAAGAATGTGAGCAAGTCTAATTGGGATTAAATCGACATTTCACCCTCCCCCAATTAGTGCTCTCCCTAAACCGACAATCTGTTTGATAGATGCCCAGTTAAGAAGAAGTCTTTAGATTGTTAAATGCAACTTGTCTTTAGTCTTCTAACATATAGCGAAAATGTAGAACCAATCAGACTCGACCTTCTTCAAGATTGTCCAAATGGGGAATAGATAGTTAACATCTTCAACTCACCAAATGCATTCCAATTAACTTATAATGTAGCAAATCTCCTTAAATCAAATCCTCCCAATCAAACAAGAAACAAAAGATGTTCATCAAAGAAATCACCCATAATCGGAAGCACTTTGTCATTAATCAAATCAGCCCATGTGAAGATGTCAACCAACGGCTATTAGAAGAAACTCCATGTAAAGATGACCCGATAAGAAGCTCGGTTCTTACATGAGTTTGGAGCCGTTTGACCATTTATTCTCGAAATCAATCAACCATGCAAGAAATTCACACTTCTTCTCCCCTCAAGAATTGCATACGAGATGCCATTCTTGATTAAACAAGTGAAAATCATCCAAATGTATTCTATTCACACTTCTTCCCATAAAATTAGCACATGATGTCGCCATCGTCATTATATTGAGCAAGTGGAATAAGAAAAATTATCAATGGTAGTCCGGTTCACTTGATGATTGAAAGCGCATGGAAAAAGCATGAAGCATGTTGATGAGAATGGTCATTAGAGAAGATTTCTCTTCTTGAAGATAAAGCGCCTTGAAAATACACTTTTCTTTTCTTTAGAGTACGAGGCTTGAACTTGTTCAAATGTCCTCAAAGATTTCTCTTCATAAGAAGATTTCTTTTCTTTAAGATAAAGAAGATTTCTTTTCTTCTTGAAGATAAAGCGCTCGAAACGCGTACACTTTTCTTTTCTTTAGAGTACGAGGCATGAAAAGTTGTGTTCATACGTCATTATCTCTCTCTTTTCATCATCTCTTGGAAAAACATGTAATCATCACCATTATCATTCAGTAGGCTCTTTGTCGTGACAGCTGATGGAGAAAACCCAATATGATGAATTTGACCCTGAAGTAAATTAACCCGAACTCGTGACTTAAACTTGCACATATGTAACAAAGAGCGGTGCCGAGAATTCATCCTCCATTGAATCTCTAAGTACTCTATACTCTTCATCCAACCAACCATCAAGTATAAGACGTACATCACCTCTTGAAAATCCACAATTAAATGTGACACTGAGCACTACAACGTAACTCCTTAAAGTGATAGTTATTTTTGTGTTGATAAGAGCCCAATTCCCCCACGTGGTAAAAGAGAAGGAAAAGACTTCCAAAAATAACTAGATTTCCAAGTCTTCGTTTTTGGAAAAAAAAAAGCTCGAACAAGGATCATGAAGAATCTTCATCCAACCATCTCCGATACCTTCAGATACTAAGTACACTTGCCCGTGATATTGCACTTGAACCTCAAATAAATAATAGTGGATTAACCCCGTTGTCACATCTTCTGGTTAAAAGCTCACATCTAGCCTCCTTTGAAGTTTAAAGTGATCTATGATAATGGTTTCATCCCGACCATGGTTAAAAGCACATCACCCCGTAAAACCATGTAATAACCAAACTGCCATGAAGAATATTCAAGTAATCACCCAATTCATGAAGTACACTCTTTTATCCCTTCTTTGAAGAAGACATTGTAGCACCAACATCAGAAAAGATCCAGAATTACACTTTCCCTTTCTCCAGGATGGTTCCATCATCACGGGATTTTACAATTCTATAGTTTAAACCGAGAAATAGTTTCTTTCGCGGGATTTTACAAAACCAAGAATAAACCGTATGATAGATCCGGAAATGCACTTTACAATTACCAGGATGTTTCCATTGTCACGGGATTTTACAAGTCTATGATTTAAACCGAGAAATAGATTCTTTCGCGGGATTTTACAAAATCAAGACAAAACCGTAAACAATGTCAGCTTTGAAAGTGTTATGACAACTTTGGTTTTGGTGAATATCTATTTTAGGGGAACATGTAGCGGTTCATCAACGGTTCATTATCCAACATCAACAAAATCATCAACCATCCAATAAACACTTTGGTAAATACATCATTCACGCATTCTGTCGGCTATTGCAGTGACAACATGGTGAAGTATACCCGATATGCCAAACTTGAGCATGAAGTAAAATTCCCCAGTTTTGCTACTTAAACTTGTACTAGTCCTCGTGAAAAAGAAACGGTGTACCCAATGTACAAAACCTCTTGACATATCCTCAATTGTGTGAGACACCGAAGTGATAGTTATGTTGTGGGTTAAGCGAGAAAGAATCACAACCGTAACTAAATAGCCAAGTCTTTATCACACTCAATAAATGCCCAAACAAGTCATCTTCGCGGAAGGGTAGAAAGAAAGAAGACAAAGTAAGCAAACGCGCCGGAAAAACTCACTTCAAATCCAAGTAAGAGATACAAATACAAACAACCCCGTAGTCAACTTGGTTCAATCCATAGCTCAAGCCGTGATAAAATACCCTTTGTGAAAATGCATAAATCAAAGTATCAAACCTCATCACACATCAAATCTCATCATCATGTTTAATCTCATCATCGAATCACATGATCTTCAAATCACTTCAACAAATCTCATTACCTATAGATGATCCAATTGTGAGAAGCCCGTCCTCCATATTAAACCCAATCAATTTAGGCTTTAGAAGGCCCATGTCCATAACTCCAATTATATTACCCGGTCCATATGACAACTCTCACCAAACAATAATCACGTTCTAGCCCATTTACGAATTGTCCAAGAGGATTCGATTCACATTAAAGGTTCTTCCAACAATAGGCAGCAAAAATAATCTCATGTAAGCCTATAGTAATAAACTCACATATCATATGGATTACTTCAATATATCAAACAGCTTAACCCCGATCCAAGCTCACATAAAAGTATAATAAACTCCTCGTCCAATATACACCTCGGCCCATTAATAATTGCAGCATACACATGTTGGCCCACGATCAAGACCTAATCCATAAAGAAAACCTAAAGATCCTGGTATAAAGTACCTATTAACACACAACCTCACCCTAATATTTTTGTATTAGTACCTCCGCCCCCATCCTCTCAATACAAACCCTAATCTCATCTCAAACAAAAGCCTACCATCACAGATTTACCTTCTTATAACCATCAAACCCTAGTTACAAACACACAAATATTCCGCTGTTATCAAACTCTTTCCCAAAGACCAGTACGCCACGTGAACTTGCCATAGGGATGGCTCGAGTTCAATAGTTATCTCCATAGGGATGGCTCGTACATAAGGTAAAGTGACCCATCCAAAAACTTAAGGTAGGTTTTTTATTCATGTTCATTTTATTTTCAGTAAGGCCTTGTGTAAACGAACGAGTGAAGACTGAATTAACATAAATTGTTAATATCACTTCATGGTTTCGAATATATAATTGAAGTAATGACTTTGAACATTGGTCGATGATGACAAGTTTTCATGTTAAGACCCTTAGAGGTCATGTGAATCAATAAATGACACGAATCGTTTCTGAGATCAAACCAAAATTTAATTTTCGTTTCTGTTTTAGTAAGCCTTGTGACGATTTACCATTTAAACGAAACCAAGAAAAAGAGAATAACAATATTGTTATCACTCTTTATCTTACTCATTCGGATATATGAGATGGAATAATTTTTTGTAGATGTATTGATATGGATTAGAGTTGATAAGTCTGAGATAGATCCTCGTTGATGGTCTTTTTCAGTTTCATTTGATGTTGTACCGATGATGTTTTGAAACTGAGGTCGAGTTGTGTGAGTCCTGGTATATAGTTTTGTGTGGTCGTGGTCTTTAGATGAGTCTTGTTCTTCCTTTCAGTTCTTTTATTCTTATCAGACAAGTCTTAGTTGAAATCAGTCAAGTCGCTAGTTGTTAGAGAAGTCGCTACTTGTTAAATAACAAGTAGCTAGGTCTACAATACACAAGTCGCTAGGTCTTGAAAGCACAAATCGCTACATTTTTATACAAGTCGCTGCAACATTCTTTATCAGTCAAGTCGCTAATATTTTTCTGTCACAAGTCGCTACATCATCAACACACATCAAGTCGCTACATGGTGTTGTTAAGTAGCTACGACTTGTAAAGACAAGTCGCTACATCAGTTATCTCAACTCGCTATAGAGAATAAGTACAAGTTGCTACATAGAAACAATGAATCTGGACTAATAGTGACAAGTCGCTATGAAGATTTTTTGACTATTTCCGAAGAGTTTTTCCGACCTGTTTATTAGAAACCCATAAAAATGCATCGTTTGACCTGTTATTGACCAAGATGATATACCATATGACCATTTTAGACCTCATGAATCTGTCCTATTAACCACAAAAAGTATGCATAACAAGACTGATATGACCATATTCATAACAAGACAGATATGACCAAAGAAAAAGGACAAATACTTTGTTAAAACTTGTTTTCACGACAGTTATAGAAGAGACTATTTTCTGACCATCAAGAAGTACCTATACATTTATAACAAGAATCAAACGACCACAATAAATCACCACAAGACATCAACCTGGAATCAAACCACAACAAAACCAAAAAAAACATAACAAACCGCATAAAGGACCATTCGAATCAACAAACCAACACAACCATGGCTCTGGTACCAATTGTTAGGATCCTATATTTATTGTGTTTGATGATTTGGGTGGTCTTAGATGATAGAAATACAAGTATGCCATGTTTAGAGAGAGAAAGTAGAGAGATGGGTGTTCTTGGTAGAGACTTGGTTTACATAATATGAAAGGTTAGATTAGAAGCACCACCTATTCCAAGGATGGAAGGGGTATTTATACTTACAACATATACGTCCTCCTGTCGGACTATGGATCAGGCATACAGTGGGTAAAGACCCGTCCTTCCTCCACGGTGTTACTCTAAACTATTCTACGCCACTGACTAACTAATTAACTACTAAATAACGTAAATAACTACAAGTCTACGAGCTAACTTATGCTAGACAATAATTGGGGTAACCGACACTTTAATATGGAATTTTCAATTCCTAACAAGATATCTGACTGTGCCTCAGTAAAGACACAAATGGTCCCTCCTAACAACCTTGGACCTGATCTCACCGGCAAATCAAGAAATCAAACCCATTTCGTAGGATTGTTGGCTCACCGATGTATCTAATCGCTTCCGCACTGCATATACAATTCTCGATCCGCTAAATAGCAAGATATCGCTCAATCCTAAGGAATCTCATCTCACCGCAACCAAAAGAATACTCGACACCAAGGAACTCCAAGCCTTGGACTCTACTATCCAAAGTGCTCGGGGTTTGATCTCAAAGGATATTTTGACTCGATTATCCGGTGCAACATGGATAAAAAAGTACCTCGTGGTCCCGCAATTTCTTGGAGGAAAAGCGGTTTGTTGGAGTGCTAAAAGCAACAATCGGTGGCTATGTCTTCACCGAAGGCGAGTATGTGGTCTATAGGTGTTGTGCAAATGTTTTATGGATGAAAAGCCAACTCAAGAGTATGACATCCACTACAAAATGGTACCCATCTTCTCGTGATAATACCTGCTATTGCAATCTCCAACAACCTTGTCCTTCACCAAAGAACCAAACACATAGATATCGATATCATTTCATCGGGGACCACATAATGAAAGGAGACATAGAGCTTCATTTCATCCCTCTCGAATATCAACTTGCGATATCTTCACCAAACCCTTAGATGAACCTACCTTGTGAGACCGAAGTTGAATTAGGAATGCTAGACATTGAAAGTCGAAACACGAAAACCAATCTCGATGAAGTTTTCCCGAAAGGTTCATCCTCCCGAACAAAACCCCAAAACAACCCTCTCACTGAATGAGTAAGACTCATTCAGGGACCCTGACTTTAGACGTTGAGCATTAAATGAGTAACTAAATGCACCAAGTATCAGTTACTTAAATGTCCTAGGTTGGTAACTATGCCAATTTAATATAGGAATATATGTCTCTTTGTCTTACTGTCATCCAAGTCGAAGGTCTCTCAACACCTTACCTCTTCCCACTTAGCATTAAATGCCTCCTCTCACATGAAATATCCTAAGGATATTTTATTATCGCAAAGTGCACCTAATCGCTTTCCTTGAAAACCGGATTTTATCATGGGAGTGGAGTGGTGGCATTAAATGTGAAAATTCTAAACGTTTTCAAAAACTGACTTTACAAATCCAAATTTGTGAATAAACTACCCCTCTCATCACTCTATAAATACCCCTCATAATATCATTAAAACACACACAAAGTATTTCTGCAACAAAACACTGTCAAAATACTCTTTCAAGCCCAGAAATCTTTGTGTTCTTCAATCCTCAAAACAAGTTTTCACTAAAATCTTCTCTGTAAACATTTACAAAAGATTTTTCACTATTAACCTAAGAGATTCAAACTCTTTGATTGTTCTTGTCAAGATATTTTTTTCAAAAACCCTAAACTTTTAATGGAAATGGCAAGAACACAACTTCTTCACTTTGCACCACAGTGGGTAGGGGATTTCAGTAACGTTGAATTTAAAACTAACAATGTTATAGGCAATTTTGAATACCCCTAAAATGCCCCACCTATAAGGACATAATGAAATTTTATTCAACCGCCCAACGAAACGGCCTTTGTTCGGTGTCCTCTATACTTGCACTCAAACCTCCTCGGGGAGTTTTGGGCAATTGCCTGACCTTTGACCCGACAACCCTATCGATGAGAATGACCTTAGACCACTCGGGGAGTATCTCATCGTTTCGATCTTTTAATGGGGAAAAGTCACCGACCTTGGATTATAAAACTTTTTGCACTTCAACAGGGTTAGACTATAATTTTGGAAACTATGTGGCTCATCCTGAACCCTCCATAGTAAAGGATGGGTTAAAACAAATTATTTTGGATCCAAAATTTTTGGACAGAACCCCAGTCACCAAGAACTCATTTCCTGCGGCTTGGAAGATCCTGTTCACTTTTGTGATTCAGGTTCTTGGCGGGAACCACTCATCTACCGAACAAGTTAATTCTATTCAGTTGATGGTGGCATACTACTTGATGAATGGGGTCATTGTCGACATAAGGGAGATCATTTACAGTGATCTCGTAACCAAGCTACAAAGCAAAACTAGGACGAAATACATTTCGTATCCTAGGTTTGTCTCTTGTGCTTTGCAAGTGTTACTGGGTTGCAATTATCCTCAGGAACAAAAATATTGTGCTTTACCTGGCATCCTGAGTCAATCTAATTTTCAAAAGGACCCATCCCTTGTCACTAATATCGAATTGACGGCCCATATGGTTGTCAGAACAACTGTAGGACTCGATGTCTCCTAACCTGCTCCTAAAAGAGAAAGGGAAGTCTCGGGATCGGACTAAGGCCAAACCCAAGTCTCGGGGCCCCGAGGCTTCAGGAACACAACCTAAAAGGCAAAAGAAGCCCAAGACCGATCCGCCACCCACCGGAGACCAAGCAACATCCACCCGGTGACAACGAAGGACACCGATAAATCACAATCGCCCTTGGTCCCAACTACTACTCCCCAAGATCCGTAGGGAAACATACAACCCACCGGGTAGGGAGCGCCTTCCACATTGCCCAAGGATGACATTCGCAAATCACGCCTTTTGTCGAGGGCTAACCGAATGATCCCAAATACTCGGAGGAACCGAACAACCCTCCGATAGGGATCTCACTACCACCGACTCCGCCTAAAGGCATCGAAAATGCCCACCAAAGTCTCGGGGTCACTGAGGGGACAAAGACTCGGAGGAAAGAAACAACTGCCGATCACGAACCCACAACCAATCCTCGACTCGTGAAGGCAGGGAAACGCCCACCGTTGTCCGAGGGGTCACCGAGGACAAAGACTCGTAGGATTAATACCACCACGATATGGAACCCATCACCACCACCGGTTTCTTGACAGTTGTTGAGGTAAATGAAATTCTTTTCTCGATGAAGACCAAGTCGAAAGTGAAGATGAAATTTTATCGGCAGGAGAAGAAGTGGGCCGATGTTCAACCCGAACAAGAGCATCACTGATCCACAAGAGCCTAAAGAGTCACCTTCCACCAAGACAATGACTCGACTCTTCCGCATCTTCCATCTCAAGAATTGTAAAGTTTGACAATACTCTTCTCCGATGCAGAGGCAACTAGTCATGTGGGTCACTAAAGCTTCAAGGAAGCTATATTCTGGGGTTACTGAAACACTATGGGATCAACACACTGAGGCTGCTGCCAGCAATGCTGATCTAAAGTCTGATGTGCTCCCCTTCAATGCCAACACTGATGAACACAAGAAGCTCATGTACCAACATCTACATAGATTGGATGAAAACCTGGTCAAATTTCTCAAGCATCTCCAGACTTGTGGTATTGCAATAGATGAAATCAAGGATGTTGTCAAAGAAGACCCAGCACTCAACTCTAAAGTGCTGGAGGCTACTGAGGCTTACTTGAAAAATTCCTCAGACCTCACTGAACTTATCAACATGCTAAAGTCTGCCAATGTTCGTGATCTTCGCCTTGGCTCAATCTCTTCAGCTACACCGGGTTGTTTGGATGCTCAGTGACTACTTTGGCTAAGGCATCATCTTCAATGGCTTGGAATCTTGGGCTAGAATGACCGCTTTGAACTCTCTCAGTGATTTGAGAAAAAGTCATTGGTCTTCGAATGATACAACCGACATTAAGGCTATGGTCACGAGATCTACCAAGCATTAAAAGGTCAAGTAGCACCAACTCCTCCAGTGTCCGAGGCAACTCTTGCTCTCACTGATGTTGCAACAACAGTTGAGGGGGAGAAGACCACTGAAGAAACTCCATCTCACACTGAGGGGGAGCCAGCTCGACCAGTCTTTGCAACACCAATATCTTCACTCCCACCAGTTTTAGCAACACCCATCTCATCAGTCCCACCTACAACAACAACACTGACAATTGAATCTATCATGACAACACCACCACCATTGGTAGCATCATCTTCCTCAGGCCAGGACAAAGGAAAGGCAATAAAAGATCCCCTATATGATCGGCAACACTGAGTACATGCTCACTCCACAACAACTAAGTGTCTATCTGGCTAAGGAAGAAAGGAGGAGGAAACTAGCTGAGGAAGAAAGGAATAGCAAAGAAGCACTGGTACAAGTTGTTGCTGAGGAAGCTGAGAACATTGGAATAGATCCTAAAAGCTTGAAAAGGGTCAGCAGATGAAGTTCAAGGATGCTCAGTCGCTAAAATGGTCAAATGAAAAGAAATTAGAAGAAAAGAACAAGAGAGTCTGCACCATTAGGCAAGAAAGAATTGACCACTATGTTAATACAAATAAGCCGTAAAACGTTTATTTATATTTTACGTTCTTCAAATGTTTTGTCGATAACAAACGTAAAATCATTTTAACGAAACAAATAAAATACGAAACCTGCTTGAGCCAATAGTTTTCTAACACACTTACGCTTTCACATAAAACACTAAAACAAGTATAAGTGATTTTATGATTTAGTAATACATATGTACAACAACTAGTGTTTACATATTTGGGTAAATATATACTTAAACTAGTATATACTAAAATGGGTAAAACTAACAAATGGTATTGACCCATAACCCATGGTTTTATCCAAACCATTTGACTAGGTACATTGAACTCATGAGATACATTGTATCTAATAAGAAACCAATGGATCAACCCATAACCCATAACCCATGACCCATGACCCATAACC
Organism: Chrysanthemum lavandulifolium; assembly: GCA_022545495.1. Lineage (NCBI taxonomy): Eukaryota > Viridiplantae > Streptophyta > Magnoliopsida > Asterales > Asteraceae > Chrysanthemum > Chrysanthemum lavandulifolium. The sequence continues at coordinate 53,808,468 of CM040245.1, forward strand.
AAAATACCCATGGGTAAGAGGAGGCGTCACGGATCCCTAGCTTTACGCTAGCGGATCCTTGTGGGAGGGATCCGTGGGATCCGGGAACAATAAGTTTTCTCTCTATAAATAGTGAGCCATTTCTTCCTTTGGCTTACCACTTTCACACATACTTTCTCCAAGTATTGTACCTCTCTAACCACCGATCCTAAGGATCTTTCTATGTAGTTTGTCTTTTGTTTTGTGTGATTCTCTAGGTTCCTCTTAAAGGCGAAATCACCACTTCTTGAAGTCGAGCAAGCTCAAGTCCATGAGTTGCCATGTTCGTCATCATCAAGACAACCGAGGTTCTCTTGTTGATAGTTCTTTCTTCCTCCGTAGAGATGTTGTGTTGAAGGCATTAGTGAAGGATGCCGAAGAGTCAAGACGAAAGCATTAGTGAAAGGTGCTTCACGTCCGTGTCAAAAGCATTAGTGAAGAATGCTAAAGGTGTCAAGACCAAGGCATTAGTGAAAGGTGCTGATGCAGGTTTTACTGACCAGGTCTTAATATTTATAGTGTCACGCTATACCTATGGTCTACCCTAATGCACTAACGGGCAGTGTACCCGGTCATGTGTAGTATAGTAAATGGTAAAGCCGAGGTCGTCCCAAGAGCTATGTGTGTCGGATAATTACTAAGTCTAATTGTCACAGAATATTAATGGTTTTGATAGGTATTTAATTAATTAAACTACTAATGCGAAATATAAAGTAAAAGCAAATAAATGGTAAAGGTAAATCAATAGAGGAATAGGGTGCTAACCTAGATAATCCTCCTAGCTAGTTATGTCTACGCTCACCTACTTCCTATTACTTGTGGGGTCAAATTCGAGAGGACATCATTTGGTCAATTCGCTTTAACCTATCGAATGATGCCACCACAGAGAAATCAGTAGCACCATCATAAGTCCCGTTGTTCCCGGTCCCCTAAGCCGAGTCATTAAGTACCGCTACATGCTAGATTCTAAATAGTGAGTGCCCGGCCGTTAGGAACTTAGACACTACACCCCAATTCTTAAGTTCATCCAAACGATAGTGATCGGTTGGTCAAATCGCACAAGTAGAAAGGGTCGCCGCTTGCTCATATCTTACCCTTCGGTCCTTCCCGTCTCGATCCGCTCACCTAGGGTCGGCTTGGTCATATCTCCTAGGCAATTGGCCTCCATCGCCATTCAAAACTACCGAACCAAGGGTGACTACCAAAGAACTATGCATGCATACACTTAGAAATAATTGTACGGAAGTAAAGGTAAACGAAACAAAATAATTAAGGAATCATAACTAGGCTAGAACCAAAGGGTGCTTAGTAGCTCATATTAATCATGCAAATCAATTCAATATTCAAAGGTACGAAATACATGAATTGAAAGTAAAGAAATAATAAACGCTAAAGCTTATCGTAGTGGTGTGACTTCTCCTCGAAACAAATCCAGTATGCTTCCCTAGACATGCCTTGAGCTTTTCCCACGTTCTAAGAGTGTTGTGTGTGGAATGGGATGCTTTGAAATGTCGGAATTGGTAGGGGTATTTATAGGCGGTGTCCGGTTACTGGCGAATCAATAGAGGAGTTACGCCGTAACCTTCTATTTCTCCGTAAATGCACTAGATTCGCTGGTTACGGCGAACCTTATAAGTGGTTACGCCGTAGTCTTCAATAAACTCGGTTACGCCGTAAGTGATGCATTAGTTACGACGTAAGTATCAGCCGCGTGGAACATCTTTTGACCTAATGGAGTTACATCGTAATCTTTGGGAAGAGTTACGCCGTAACCTCTTGATAAGTTGGACTTCTGGGTCACGCAATAGTTACGGCATAATGTGAGAGATGAGTTACGCCGTAACTTCTTCAAAATAAGCATACTGTGATAAATCTTTAGTAATATTTCCATTTCCGCGTCTCTTTAGCTCTAATGCTCGTAATTTACCTGAAAGTGGAAAACAATGGAAAACAAGCGTAAGTCCATATAAATGATATAAATAACGAGCATTATCAGGGGAAATTGACACTTAATATTCAGGACTATTTGATGTTATCGGGTGCCAAGCATTGTGTCAAAGGCATTAGTGAAGGATGCCTAGGAATCAAATCAAGTGGCATTAGTGAAGAATGCCTAGGTCGTATAATCGATGAGGTGCATCAATATACATATAAGTATTAGTTTATTTCCAAGGATGGTGATATCCTTGATGGTGTTGTAACAAGAAGTGGATCTCCTTGAAATTAGGTGTTGTGTTGTGATGGGTAGTAGTTCCTACATAGTAATGGAACTACGTGCTTAGCCTAGTACCTAATAAAGGGTAGGCGACGTTGTGATAGGTGTGGTTCACCTTGGAGTGAAAGAACCCGGTGGTTAGCCTAGCACCGGAAAAAGAGTAGGCGACGTTGTGAAGGCTTCTCCGCCATAAGGAGATTGGTGTCGTGTAGTGTTTACGAACTCTTGAGTAGGTGACTCGGGAGTGGAGTAGGGCAAGGAAGGTGTCCTTGTAGCGAACCATTATAAATACTGTGTGTCGTGGTTATGTGCTTCTTACTCTTTATCTTTCATTACACGCTTATATATCTATCTATCAACGTCCAACATAAACAAATAAATAGATTGACATAAGTCGATCTAAATATTTAAAAGGAAGTTTTAAATTGGTAAAACTATTCAACTCCCCCTTCTAGTTTTCCACACACTACAACTGGTTAATGACAAGTAGAAGGTTGCCTGAGAAGATCATTGATGTCGAATCATCCCAAATTCAAACCACCGGCAATGAACGCTCTGTGGGGATGATAAAGACACTTCGAGGTTCATGATCCCCGAAATTCACCGACTTTGGGATCACCGAACTCGATGAACTTGGTCCGATCATTGAGAAGAAGCAAAATGCGGTGGTTAAGGAGCTAATGAAAATGCTCAAGAAAAGGTATGAAAGATCGAGGAAGCACCAAGAATACTTGAATTCACCGCTTTAGCAAAGACCTCAAGGATCTCAACCTCAAGCATCACAGGCAAACGAAGAGAGTTGAGTTCCACTGAGATCAAAGTGCTCGGACCGGAATGTAATAGGGAGCTACACGAGAGGGTAAAGTTTGTAAACCGTCTTGTGATTGAAAAGCTCGAAGAGGACTATTCCACATTGATGTCTATGGAAACCCAAAGATTCCAAAGATGGAGTGACATTGATCGTGCAGTGTGGTGCAATGTTGAGCTACATACCGGGCCTCTCAAATTGAGACTCGCAAACGCCGTGTTCAGGTCGACTTAAACGCCAAGATAAGAGAGCACCGACGGAGAAACACTCATCACAAAGAAAGTAAAGCTTGAAGCACTGGGGATCCATCTAGATTGACATCAGTATCATTTATCTTTTGTACTAGTGATATGAACTATGTAATGTGATCAATAAAAAGATGTATGTTTTATTTAAATACTCAGTGTTCCTTATTGTATTCATTAGTACATTCAGTGTAAGAAGAAGCTATTTGCTCACTTACATTGATCAAACACTTAGGCTATTTGTATATCCAAATAGGGGGAGACTGTTGGGTTCGGCTAATACCCAAACCCCTTGATCTAGGATTTGAATAGAAAATGCCCCAAGTGTTTAGATCGTTAAACACTAACAGGTCACTGAGTGCATAGTCTCGCAGTGAGTCATCTTCGTGATACTCAAGAAGAGAAGAAGAAGAAGTCTCCACCAAGAAGGCAAAACTTAAAGGGTGAAGACCGAGTCAAGAAGGAGATGGTGGATTCAGTGAGTGATGACAATAACTCATCGAATCCCTAAACTCCTCACCAACCGCTAACATCAAGACAAACTAGACTAAAGACCAAGGCGAGGAAGATCAAGAATGGGCGGGACAAAACGGTTATGCTTGAAGCAATAAAACGAGTACTTATCTTCAAGAAGTCAACTTTCCCGAAGGCTCGAGATCGATCGACAAGCGTAAAGTGGCTTTGTCCTTACCGTAAATAGTTTTAGAATGTAGAGACAAAATACATCAAGATTTTGTCTTCAGAACTGTCGGCTTGTCACTTAGGAAAGAGTTAAAACTCATACTAGTATAAATAGCATAAGATATGGAGTGAAAGAAAAAGCTTGTGAATTGTAAACTGTGACAACTCGTAATTTCGTGTCATTTTACAAACATTGAAAATTTCACTATTCATCTCGAATTTACTATTCACGGTTACTATTCAAAATTTTACTATTCATCATTTTCGTAGTCAAAGTAATATTCGAGAACGATTTCAAAATTTTACTATTCACGAAACACTATTCATTCCCGAGAAAATCACTATTCACGAGTCACTAATGATCATTTTTGTAAACTAGGTTTACGAGTATCAAATCACGCGTAACTTTGGAGGTTGTCACAGATTCATGAACATTTTATCAAGGACATTTCATATAGACTAGGTTTAGTCTACATATCATTAGCATCATTATCATCATATTAGTTCATGCGTGGTTTCGCATTTTCATTAAACGCATAATTTCTTATTAAATAAACGCTATCGCAGTAGTCATTTATTTTGAATATTTGATCCAACACTTACAAAATATTCCTAATATATTTTTATACTCATTTTAAGATTATAAAATTATATTATTATTTTACCGATGTTTTCAAATTATTTCGTATATAAATTGTTATGTTTATATAATTACGACGGTTTTCGAAAATTCAACTCGATAAATATTTATTCACTCAATACTTGTGAGAAATGTATTTTATAATTTTACGACTTTGATATATTTTATTTTGTTCCGTTAAAATTTATTTCTAGCTAACTCTATACCTAATAACTAAATATCTAAACATTAATTTAATTAATATTAAGTTATCTACACATTTTATTACAAAATTGTACATAAAGTCTTGCTTCTTATCCATGTCCACCCCCCTAGTCACCATTTCCATAAAAATATCTTGATCTTATTAGATGAATACTTACATCATTTTCACTAGATATTTACAAATATACTACTATTATACTAAATCAAACACATACTTCACATTTTGGAAGGTGAAAATAAATATAATCTCTCCCATTTTTCCTTGTGGTTCGTCCAACATAAAAACAAGAAGAAGAAGATCAAGATTTTCAAGAACAAGCAAAAATCATAACACTAGTATACTCTCTTTTAAGGTTTTGCAATAAAAACCTAGGGTATTTAGGAAAACCTTGTTCCATAAACCTCATCATCATACTAGTAAGCATTTCATGATCATTATTAATCTTTTATATTCATATTTATGTTATTTCATCATTTTTGCAAGAAAACATGCATGTTACATATGAATTTATACCACTTTTCATTGTTTTTAAGTGTTAAATATATAATTATCATCCTATAATTACTCCTTGAAACATATCATTTTTGGTGATGTCTAGGAACCCATGACACCCTAAGAAGGTGTATGGTAGGATTAGAATAGCTTCGAGTTGTTTTGAATTGGTTAGAATAGGTTTGGCGCGAGAAAACTCATTTCACAAGTTTAATTAAGGGTCTGTCCTTATTTTGAAATCTGAATTTTCGACGATGGATAAAAATTTTGGCCTAGATATTTAGAAAGTACACTTTAAAACGAAACCGTGGCGCTTGAACGGATTAAAACGGAGCTATAACTTGAAGAAGTTATGAATTTTCAAGTTAAGCGGCCTAAAATTATAAATTCGAAAATTTCAAGATGTTACGCCTATTTTGTACGAGTAAAAAATGAGGCTTAGGCGTTATAAATTATTTCGACTTATCAAAAATATATTAGTATACTTTGATACGAAGTTAAGGACATATAAAACGTAGAAAACGGACTTGTAACGATTAAATTATACATCGTTTACACAATTTGTCGTAACTTTATTATATAAGAAAAACTATATTATTTCTAATAGACAAGTGTTACGGTAAACAAGTGACCATGTTGAAGGTCGTTTTTAACATTGATGTAGAACTTTTTATAAAGTGATGTCTTCTAATAAAAGTAAGTTCGCCAAGCATATTTTCCAAAATGTCCAACCGCTTGTCTAGCGGAGTTGTAATGAATTAATTACGGTTACTCAAACTTGGCGAAAACCACCCTTAAACTATACTTTGACTAAAGTACAATACTTAACCTATATTTTTCTTTGTGATCGAGACCTCTAGGATGGAAACTTAAACACTAAAACTTTGAGATTATGATACGAGCTTCCTAAAACCGTTGAGTTTGTTTCCTAACACTCGACGTGCACCATTTTACGACTAGCTTTTCAAGGCCGTTTTGTCACTTTCATGAAATTTTCAATGACATTATTTTACAACGAAAAGTTATAATTTCATAATAAATCATTAAATGATTATCGTAAGATATCATTTCAACTTAAATACTTGTAAAGTATTTTATAACATGACGAGATGTCATAAACATATATTTCGACGATAAATTCTATTTTCAAAAGCGTACAAGTGGTATAGATTACATGTGGATTTGCATGCACGACATTGTTTCATGATAGGTCAAGGTCAGAGGTTGCGCCTCATTTCAGTATTGCCATTATATCATCATAAACATTGCAACAAGTGAGCTTTCATAGCCCCGATTTATTCAAGTTTTTACTTTATTTCAAACCTACGGGGGAGAATACATTGCACATCATTTTTATTACGATACCAAGTATATCAAATTCATTACATTGCTTAAGTTACCTCATTGACAATTGAATGTCCCCATTATATAACATAAACCGTTAATTTCATAGAAGCGAGGGTGAGTGGATAGATCTATCGAGGGTGACTCCTCCATCCGGGTTGGTGGATTCCAACCGTCAAACGGATGCATTTCATTTAATAACATTATTTGAGTTGTTTGGCAAACACTGTTGCGTAACATCATGATCGCCTAGTTTCGTGTCATGGACTTATAGCAATTGTATCATTTTTGTGACATCATTGTCATACATAATTTATACTTGTGGTAGTCGATTAAACATTTACATAAACTCTATGAACTCACTCAACCATTGTGTTGACACTTTTAGCAATGTATTTTCGTGTTACTAAGGCATTCACTTCATGGCATGCATGAGGACTTATCATAGAGTCGCGGTGACGCTGTCTCACATGGATTTTATGCACTTTAAAAACATAGTTTGACTTGTACCAAACTTATTTTCCGCAAGTTGATTTTCATTTGGGACCTATACTTTGTAAACTCGATTATTTTATTAAATCAAGCGATGTATTTTCCAAATGACACTTTAGGTCGCTCAATATAACTGTGATTGTGGTGCTATGACAACAATCCCGAGAATTCCATTCACGCAAAAATGTGTAATTGGGAGTGTGACAAAACACACACACACACACAAGCCATCTTTCACTCCTCCAAATACAACTCGGTCCACGAGATAGCTCAATGGTTCCATAGTAGTTGTGCTCGGACTTAGCCCGAGCTTAGTGAGAGTACCAACCTTTGTTATTTCAATCCCAAGTACTATTCCGCAAGTACTTGGGTAATGTATTCTTTTTTATTCATTTATAATAAAGAATATTATGTTGAAAATTTATCAGTGTGTTTTGCTTACATCTTACTTCAGTCATTGATTCACTATTATCTGTTTTTAATACTTTTAACTGTTTTATACGATAGTGAATTGGGAACAACAATATATATATTTTTTTCAGATTGTTTAATATAATTTATATTTTTATTTGATTACTTGATTTGAAAACATGAAAAAGAAAATAAAAAGGTGAGTCCTAAAATATGAAAATGGCTCAAGTGCTCAACCATGAGGGATGAGATATTTTGGTCTGTGAGAGCATGGGGTATGGTGATTGTGGAACTTTCGTCGTTCTGATGTGGCAAACAAACGACGAGCGTCGTTGGCTCGCCACCACACGGCAATCCTCGTCGTTCTTCTTCGTTGGGGATCTCGTTGTTGTAGTGAAGTAGATGGAGACAAACAACTTTATTTTTATTTTTTTTTCTTTTATTTTTATTTTTAAACTATGTTTATAAAGATCTTTGGTTTGATTTTTTTAAATTGTGTGTGTGGTGTGTGTTTTACGAAGAAGACGAACCATTTTTTTTACCCTTTAAATATATACTAGTTTTAATTTACACGCTTAGACATTAAAAGGTTTTAGTTTATACCCTTAAATAGTTAAAAAAATTATTTTATAATTTTAAACACTAAAAGTTTTAAATTATACTTTTAAATACTTAAAAAGTTTTATTTTTTATTTTATGTAATTTGTAATTTTTTTATTTGAAAAAACTAAAAAGAAAATAAAATTGGTGGTAGGTGGGGCTCAAATGAAAAGGTTTGTTGTGTGTTATGATAGAGGGTGGGTGTTTTGTTATGGTGGTTTAAGATGATGTGGCACCGGTGACGCCCAAATGAAGAGGTATGGGGATATCGCCACACCTAATGCTCTTAGTGTTAAAAGTGAAATGCTAAGGTGGCGTTGAGGTGACAAAGTGGCTTGAGCCACGGTAGCATTTGCTCTAAATACACACATAAGGTATTCAAAAAAATGCCTCAGTGAAGTAATTTTATGATTTTAGAGTTTGAATGTATTCATTAGAACATAAATGTTTAAGTAATTCATAAAAACTTAAATATTTTCCGAAAAAATCAAAATTGTGATGAATAAAACTTCAAATTTGCAATACGTGTTCATCAGTTTTTTATGTTCATTAATACGTGTTCATATGTTTTCATTATGTTTATCAATATGTATTCATCAATGTTCGTCAGTTTTTTATGTTTATCAAATTGTGTTCATTAATAGAAAATAGTCATCAATATTACGCCGTAATGTTCATCAATGATTATCAATACTGGGTTTTTTTTTTTTATTTAATTTTATTTTGTAAAAGCTGATGTTTATCATATTTTGATGATTATCTCGTGGGTTGGAGGGAAAAAAAGAAAGAAAGCGAAAGGAAGATGAAAGGACACATGTAAATCTGATAACTTTTAAACTTTTTTTAAAAGAAACACTTTTTATTTGATTCTATTCCAATATCAATTTTGATGTTTAGTTAAAAAAATCAAAATTGTGATGAATAAAACTTCAAATTTGCAATACGTGTTTATCAGTTCATCAGTTTTTTTATGTTCATCAATACGTGTTCATCTGTTTTCATTATGTTTATCAATACTTATTCATCAATGCTTGTAAGTTTTTATGTTTATCAAATCGTGTTCATTAATAGAGGATAGTCATCAATATTCTGCCAGAATGTTCATCAATGATTATCAATAATCTGATTTTTTTTCTTTTTTAATTTAATTTTATTTTGTAAAAGCTGATGTTTATCATTTTGATGTTTATCTCGCGGGTTGGAGGGAAAAAAAGAAAGAAAATGAAAGGAAGAGGAAAGGACACATGTAAATCTGATAACGTTTAAACTTTTTAAAATAAACACTTTTTATTTGATTCTATTCCAATATCAATTTTGATGTTTAGTTAAAAAAAATCAAAATTGTGATGAATAAAACTTCAAATTTGCAATACGTGTTTATTAGTTAATCAGTTTTTTATGTTCATCAATACGTGTTCATCTATTTTCATTATATTTATCAATGGTTCAAGAATACCCAAACCCTTAATCTAGGATTTGAATAGAAAATAGCCCAAGTGTTTAGTCCGTTAAACACTAACAGTCACCGAGTGCATAGTCTCTCAAAGAGTCATCTTCGTGATACTCAAGATGAGGCGAAGAAGAAGTCTCCACCAAGAAGGCGGAACTTAAAGGGTGAAGACCGAGTCAAGAAGAAGATGATGGATTCAAGGAGTGATGACAATAACTCATCAATCCCTAAGACTCTCTCCAACTACTTACATCAAGACAAACCAAGTAGAAGATCAAGGATGTAAAGATCAAGAAAGAGCGGACATGGCGGATAAGTTTGAATCGATAAGACGGTACTTATCAACCAAAGTCAACTTTCCCCGAATAGCAAAGATCGTGCTCAAGTCATCACCGAACTTAGGAAAGTAGTCTTGTCTCTTACCTAGAATAGTCTTTAGAAATGAGACAAAATACATCAAGATTTTGTCTTCAGATGATGTCGCTTGTCACTTAGGAAAGAGTCAAATATCATACATGTATAAATAGCATAAGAGATGGAGTGAAAAGATTAAGCTTGTGAATTGTAAAACACACATACACGCAAGCCATCTTTTCACTCCTCCAAATACAACTTAGTTCCCGAGATAGCTCAATGGGCTCTAAGAGTTGTGCTCGACTTAGCCCGAGCTTAGAGAGAGTCACCAAACTTTGTCATTTCAATCCCAAGTACTATTCCGCAAGTACTTGGGTAACGATTCTTTTGATTAATTTCTAATAAAGAATATGATGTTGAAAATTACTTTGTGTGTTTTACTTGCTTTAATTTCACCATTGTTCACTATTAAATTGTTTTAAGTACTTAATTGTTTTAAACGATAGTGAATAGGAACAACAAGTGGTATCGAGCAAGGCTAATTATAAAACTCGCTTTTAGGCCGCCTAAAAGTTTTTAAATTAGGATCCTAAATGGTCAAATTGATGTACCCCAACTAGTCGATAAAAGGGTGGAGCTTATTCAAATGTTGCCCTAGACTTGAAGTTGGAAAATTCAACAAATGGAAAAGCGATGCTTTGCTATTTGATCGATGGAACCTTATTATATCAAGTGTATAAATGAAGGTCCATTTATCCCAAAGATCGTCAAGGTTTGCCTAAACCTCAAGCTCAAATGGACTCGTGGATGAGAGAAGAGTGGTCAACCAGACCAAAGACTCAAAAGTATCATCATATCATGTCTTCCCGATGATATTATGGAGTCACCATAAGTCGTAGTACAACTAAACAAACCTCGATGACCTGGTTCATAGTCATGAAGGTCCATCCGATACCAAGGAAAACAGGATTATGGACCGAAACTTGAGTATAATACCTTCGTGGCTAAGGACTCGTAAACTCGTCTCAAACTTACACCCTGTACAAAACTTTGTTAAATGAACTTTCAAATGATGGTGTAAAATTGTCCAAACATGAAATCAATGTTGGTTTTGTAAATGCCTCCCGAGAAATGGTTGAATTTCTCTCGTGGACTAAGGAATGCTAACCACATTCGTAATCTTGAGCTTCCCGAAATTTATGGAAATTTGTCTATGAGGAAAACCTCATCAATGACGATACCGACTTGAAAAATCTCGTGAAGTCAAGAAGTCCCCGACAACCATTTCCAATCCGTGTCAACCGCTTTTATTCTAACAATGTGATTCAAGATTTTCGTGAAAACTCGATGATGAGGCGATGAGAGGACAAGCGAGGAGTACCGAACGATTTAAATATTGAGTTTCGTGAAAGAGCACTCGCTAACTCTAAAAGGTTTATTCAAGAAACAAAGTTTTTCAAACGCTAAAGCTAATGAAGACACCGAATGTTTTAAGTGTCACAAAAGGGTCATTTTGCAAAAGACCGCTTTTCAAAACAATTTCAACCCTCTTACAAACCATCGTGGTCAAACCACCTTCGTGCTTTAGCAAATTTCAACCAAAATCTTTCGCCTCATCAAAATTTTCAAAACAACTGATCAAAACAAAGTCGTTGATTATGAAACCAAGTATAAGAAAGCAAAAGCTAAGCTTGCATTGCTTGAGGCCAATCCCTCGTAAACAACCAAAGTTAAACTGCAGGTGGTAAAACAAAGGCCTCGCTGTCAAACCTTCGATCGATGAAGAGCCAAGATCATCCGATGATGAAATGGTGCATGTCACAGAATCGATGGCCCTCTCGTAAGAGGACAAGCTAGTCGTTGGGAAGAATCATGCCGAAACGGGAATGGGTCAACATCACAATGAAGAAGGTAAACATCTTACTTTCTATGGATGATGACTCGATTGGCGCCTTATATGAATTATCTTAATGTTGACCTTAAGTTCGTAGAAGAGCAAAGATTAAATCTTTTTCAAAATACAACAAGCTAAGTTTTGAATTAAACAAGTGTAGAGATGAACCGCTTATTTTAAAACAAGCCAAGCTTGAGGTCACACTTTGCAAATTCAAAACACCGAACTAGTTAAGAGAAATCGTGCTCTTCAAGATGAACTTAAAAGGTACAAGATATTCTTGATAGTTGGATCGCTAAGAATCCTGTGGTCTTTGATGTCGTGGTGCCCCCAAGAGCAAAAAAAAGAGTCATAGGTGAAGATCATCTCCCGACTCGCAACAAAGACCAAAGTTCAAAACCATTTGTGTCCGTGGTATGATTACCAATATGTCGACAACCCAAATTCCAAAGGATTGGATTGAACGGGTTAATCCCGAGAGTAAGCTTCCAAATTTCGATTCGAAGGATTCTCGAGCTCGAGAGCCAAGCTCTTAAGAGCATGCTAGACTCCGATGTGCCCAAAGGTACCGAACACATCTCCGAGTCTCAAGCGTAATCTCAAACACCGCCCACCCCGAAACCTCTTCGTGGTGCCGATCCAAGCTCGAGCTTACTCCTCTAAAATTCAATCCTCACTCACCAAAAGAAAGGTCCGACTTGGTAGAACCATCCCGCAAAGACAAACAAAACAAATCCAACAAGAGTCTACTCCCACCGAGACTTCAACATCCTCTCGTCCCCACCGGTCGACCAAATTCAAGAACTTATCGAGCTTGTGAGGAAGTCGATGTAAAAGATGGATTCCATCGAAAAGCCCCGATTCAATCAAGGAAACTAAGTCACCTCATCTAGCTCATCAAAATCAAAATCCACCAACAAACCCAAGGTAAGTGTGAGTCAGTCATTACACTAGTCATACCACCGACAACCGCTATAGAATCCTTTATTGTATGATCCGCAATAAGGATGATCACGTAATCGCAGCACCACTTACAAGATGTAAGCTCACAAGAAAGCAAACTATACCAAAGTTGGTCATCAAGATGCTTCATCCTCCAAAACAGCTCTCAAGAATAGAGCAAAACCTTTTCCTCTTTGCCCTCACCGCTGGTTTAATGATCATCATCGATGACTGCCTCATGAACACATGCCGTGATATATGTGGAAATCCACCATGAGACATCCCAACATGACAAAGGTCATTCATGCAAGGAGAAGTACAAAACAACCCAAAATCACCGAGTCTTCCTCGCCTCTAAATGCAAAACCCGTGGTAGCACAATGCACTCAACCACCGACCATGAGTCGATTGCAAAATTCAAAGAGACCTTGAGACCCAAGCCCACTAGCAAGTGGGTCACTAAGAGAAACTAATTCGCTTTACTACTTGTGCAGAGACACGCCAGGAGCCTATTTGGCATCTAGACAAGGGTTGCTCAAGAAGCATGACCGTGTGAAGGAGTATCTCGCACAAGTATGTAAAGGAACCAGACCCAAGGTAGTATTTGGTGATAACTCATCATGTCCCATCAAGGTTATGGTTCAAGAACCGCAATGGAATAGTTTTCTAGAATTGCTTATGTCAATGGTCTCAAATACAATCTCATCGTGTCACCAACTATGTGATGCTAAGTACATTGTGCAATTCAATGACAAACAAGGTACCATTTTCAATGCCAATAAAGAAGTTGTTTTGATAGCTCCTAGAAGAGATGATGTTTATGTCTTAGACATGTCTACTCTTTCTCAAGATGGAACTCGCCTCTTGCCAAAGCCACCGAATCTATCAACCGGTCAGGCACAAGAGACTCTCTCACTTAAACTTCAAAAATATCAACAACCCGCAAAACAAAACAAGGTCCTTGGCTTACCATCACCGGTTTTTGCAAAAGACAAACCATGCTCGCTGTGAAAAGGTAAACACCACGAGCATCTTTCAAAACCAAACAAAATTTCTCCATCAAAGTCGCTTTCACCTCCTCGTGATATGGATCTCTTTGACCGCTGGCCCGATCAATCCAAAGATGAGAAGTATACACTTGTCATTGTTGATGAGTTTTCAAGATACACTGGGTATACTTTCTTTCCAAAAGAGTCAGCAATGATACAATAATGTCATTCATCGAAAAATTGAAAACCGTAATGACATTATCATAAACAAATCGAATCGACAATGGTACCGAGTTCGTAAATCAAGAGCTTGAAAGCTTCGTGATGAAAAGGAATTTCTCAAAATTTCTCATCTCCTTATACCCCGAACAAAATGGGGTTGTTGAAGGAAAACAGAACTCTCATTGAGGCAAGAAGAACCATGTTAAATGGCTCACCCTCTCAAAGCATTTCGATCAAGCAACCAAACCGCTGTTACACTCAAAACAGTCAATCATTGTCAAAAGACATAATAAAACCCCATATGAGACTTTCAAAGGTAGACTTCGACATCACCTACTTTCATGTGTTTGGGTGTCCTGTGTTTATTCATAACCACAAGGATCACCTAGGCAAGTTTGATGCAAAAGTCGATGATGGATACTTCTTAGGCTACTCATCGATCTCCAAAGCCTTCGTGGTGTTTAACACCGTAAGACAACAAGTTGAGGAAACCTTTCATGTCACCTTTGATGAAAGTACGTAAAGCATCAGTTCACCAATACCTCAATGGAGGAAATAGGAATTGATGACTCATCAAGATATCCTCCCGATGAGTTCAACATCAAATCAATTCCTCATATCGTCGATGTCGACATCTCATATTATGTCTTACCTCACAACCTACCCCAACCAACTATCGCGAATTCATTGATAATCAATCGCCCCTCGCCGATAGGCAACATCGATCCAAATGATCGTGCACCGTGATTCATGAAACCCAACTCGAACAAGACATCTCAACAGATGTTCTTAATGATTCTGTGGCTAATGTACCGTAACTCACCCCGAGTCTCCAGTGACCTCCTCAAGTTCGCATCCTAGACCACAAAGTAAGTGGACAAAATCTCGTGACATTGAGCTTGTAAACATCATTGGTGAACCCACCGAGGCATGCTCACTAGAAGCATGGTCGCTAATTTAACCGCAGCTTCACCAATGAATGTCTATATGTCGATTACCTATCGATATAGAACCCAAAAGTGTCACCGAGGCTCTAAAACACCCAAGCCGGGTTCAAAGCTATGCAAGAAGAACTCGCAATAGCTTGATAAAAACAAGGTCATGACCTTGATCAAATGTCCTCGTGATGTAGTAGTCATAGGAATGAAGTGGGTTTTCGTAAACAAAACCGATGAAAACGGCACTGCTATTAAAAACAAAGCCGACTTGTAGCCAAAGGTTACAACAACAAGAAGGCATTGACTATGATGAGACATTTGCTCCTGTTGCAAGAATGGAAGCCATCAGATCTTCCTTGCATATGCAACATACATGAACTTCGTGGTCTACCAAATGGATGTTAAAAGTGCATTCTTAAATGGTGATCTCAAGGAAGATGTGTATGTTCAAGAACCTCCGTGCTTTGAGAGTAGTGAATTTCGACTATGTCTCGAAGCTTGACAAAGCCCTTTATGGACTTAAACAAGCTCCTGTGGCATGGTATGAAACTCTCTCCCTTCCCGATCCAAAACAAGTTTGTCGAGGAAAGATAGACAACACACTCGCTTGTCTATAGAACACAACAAGATGTGATAATGGTCCAAGTGTATGTTGATGACATCATCTTTGGCTCAACAAACTACAACTTTGCAAACAGCTTGAAAAACTAATGACAAAGAAGTTTGAAATGAGCATGATGGGTGAACTCACATACTTCCTTGACTACAAATCGTGCAAACCGATAAAGGAATATCCATCACCAAGAGAAATACACCGTAAATCTCTTGAAGAAATATGAGATATCCGATCGTGCCTCGTTGAAGACTCCAATGGTCCCACCTAACAACCTTGGACCCGATCTCACCGGCAAATCACCAATCAAACTCATTTCGTAGGGATTGTAGGCTCACCGATGTATCTAATCGCTTCTAGACCGTACATCCAATTCTCACCTGCCTAATAGCAAGATATCGCCTAATCCTAAAGAATCCCATCTCACCGCAGCCAAGAGAATTCTCGACACCAAGGGAACTCCAAGCCTTGGACTTTACTATCCAAAGTGCTCGTGGTTTGACCTCAAAGGTTATTCTCGACTGATTATGTCGGTCGCAACATGGACAGAAAAGTACCTCGTGGTCCCGCAATTTCTTGAGGAAAGTCGGTTTGTTGGAGTGCTAAAAGCAACAATCGCTGGCTATGTCTTCAGCAGGTTTAGTATGTAGTCAGCAGCAGATGTTGTGCCAATGTATTATGGATGAAAAGTCAACTCAATGACTATGACATCCATTACAAAATGGTACCCATCTTCCGTGATAACACCAAGCTATTGCAATCTCCAACAACCCCGTCCTCCACCAAAGAACCAAACACATTGATATCGATATCACTTCATCGTGGATCACATAATGAAAGGAGACATAGAACTTCATTTCATCCCTATCAATATCAACTTGTCGATATCTTCACCAAACCCTTGATGAACCTACCTTCGTGAGACCGAAAGTCGAATTGGGAATGCTTGACATTGAAAGTCGCATCCGAAACCAATCTCAAGAAGTTCTCTCAAATGGTTCCTCCTCCCCGAACGAAACCCACATAACATCCTCTCACCGAATGAGTAAGACTCATTCAGGGACCCCGACAGCTGATATTGAGCATTGAATGAGTAACTAAATGATCCAAGTATCGCTACTTAAATGTCCTAGGTTGGTAACTATGCCAATTTAATATAGGAATATATGTCTTACCGCTGTGGGTCTCCTCACTTACCTCATCCCACTTGGCATTAAATGCCTTCTCACATAAAATATCCTATGGATATTTTATTGTCGCAAAAGTGCACTTTACCGCACCGCACCGCAATCGCTCCTTGAAATACGGATTTTATCATGGTAGTGGTGGGTGGCATTAAATGTGGAATTTCAAACGCTTTCAAAACCGCCTTTACATATCCACGCTTATGCAAAACCACCCTCTCACCACTCTATAAATACCCTCTCATAAATATTAAAACACACACAATTGATTTCGCAAACAAAACTCACAAAATCTCTTTCAAACCCGTAAATCATTGTGTTCTTCAAACCTCTTTCGTAAAAACCTTCATTGTAAACATTTACAAAAGATTTTTCATCAAAACTTAAGAGATTCAAAATTCTTTTGATCGTTTTGTCAAGTTTTTCTCAAAACCCTAAAACTATTTCAAATGGAAATGGCAAGAACTCAATCTCTTCAAGATGCACAACAAGCAAGGTGGGATCTTACTAATGTTGAATTTAAAACCAATAATGTCATAGGCAATTTTGAATACCCACAAAATGTCCCAAATTATAAAGACATTATGAAATTTTTGTTTAACCGCCCACCGAAAATGCCTTTGTTCGTCCTCCTCTATTGTTTACCAAAACCTCCTCGTGGAGTTTTGGGCAACAATCGTGCCTATGACCCGACACTGCTACTAATGAGACCGACCTACCACCACTAAGGGAGTATCTCATTAAGTTCAATCTTTTGATGGGAAACAATCACCACCCCGATTACAAAACGCTTTCCACCTCTTCGTGGTTAGACTATAATAAAGGTGTTTATGTCGCCCATCCCGAACCCATAACAAAGAAGGATGGGTTAAAACGAATTGCTTTAGAGCCAAACTTTTGGACAACCCCACCACCAAAAATTCATTCCCCGTGGCTTGGAGGATCTTATTCACTTTTGTGATTCAGTGTCCTCTGGGAACCACTCATCAACCGAACAAGTTAATTCTATTCATTGATGATGGCTTATCGCTTGATGAATGGGGTAAATGTCGACATTGGGGAGATCATTTACAAGTGATCTCAGAATTAAGCTACAGAGCAAATCTAGGGCTAAATATATCTCATATCCTAGATTTGTCTCTTGTGCTTTGCAAGTGTTACCGGGTTGCAATTACCCTCGTGATGGAAAATTTTGTGCTTTACCCGGCATCCCGAGTAAATCAAACTTTCAAAAGACCCATCCCAAGTCCCCGATATTGAATTGACGGCCCATATGATTGTCAGAACAATCGTAGGGATCAAGGTCTCCAAACCCCGCTCCTAAAAGAGAAAGGGAAGTCTCAGATCGACTAAGACTAAACCCAAGTCTCGTGGCCCCGAGGCTTCGAAACACAACCAAGAGGCACAAAAGCCCCAGATCGAACAGACACCCATTGGTGACCAGCATCATCCACCCCGTGACAACGAAGGACACCGATACATCACAGCAAGGCCCTTGGTCACAACCACTACTCCCCAAGATCCGTAGGAAACATACAACCCGCCGGGTAGGGAGCGCTTCCACAACGCCCAAGGATGACATTAGCAAATCCAAGCCTTTGTCCGAGGGCACACCGATCGATCCCAAAGACTCGTAGGAACCATACAACCCACCGATAGGGATATCATCACACCGACTCGCTAAAGGCACTGGAAAATACCCATCGTCTCGTGGGTCTAAGGGGACAAAGACTCGAGGAAAGAAACAACCCACCGATATGGAACCCAAAACCAATCTCGACTCCAGAGAAGGCACTGGAAACTCCCACCAAAGGTCTCGAGGGGTCAAAGGGGACAAAGACTCGTAGGATTAATACCACCACGATATGGAACCCATCACCAACCCCCGTTAACCGCTGTCGATGTTATCGAATACTCTTCTCTCAAGATGAGCTTGTCGACATCGATGATGAAATTCTATCACCGGGAAGAAGTGGACGCCGAGGTTCAATCAACAAGAGCCTCACCGATCCAAAGGAGCATACCGAATCACCATTCCAACCGAAATGATGACCTCTTCCTCCACCGATGAATTTGCAAGATTTGATAATGTTCTCCACTTATCGAAGGCAACTTGTTCAAGGATCACCAAAGCTTCAAGGAAATTATACTGGGGTCATCAAACATTGTGGGAACAACATATCAAGCCGGTGCAAGTTATGCAGATCCAAGGCCGAGGTCCAAGCCTTTGATGAAAATGTTCATGAGCACAGTGGATTTGATGTATGACACCATTCACGATCGGATGAAAATTTGGCTAAATTCTTCGACATCTTCGTGGTGTTGGCACAAAGGTAGATGAAATCGTGAATCACAAAGAAGACCCAAGACTCAACTCTAAAGTGCCGGAGGCTACCGAGGCGCATTTGAAACAATCATCCAACCTCACCGAATCGATCGAAACCCTAAAATCAAGAAATGTTCGTGGTCTTCAATCTTCACCCAATCTCTTCAAACTACATTGGGCTCTTTGACTACTCAAATGGCTACTTTGACTCAGCATCGCCTTCTATGGCCTCGAATCTTGGACCCGATGACCGCTTGAAAGAATCTCAGCTAACTTGGAAGCTAAGGTCACCGGTATTCAAACAGATATTTCGACATATCAAGGCCATGATCACCGAAATTTATCAGCCTTCAAGGGTCAAGCAACCCGCCCCTCAAGACCAACACTAACTCTTGCCTCACCGACGCCCCCAATAATAGCTGAGGGGAGAATATTGTCAAGAAACTCCTCTCACACCGAGGGGAGCCAACACCACCGCCTCAAGAATACCCATCTCATCACTTCCACCACAAACATCAACAACAACAACAACAACACGACAAATACAACACCTATCATGACAACAACACCACCCTTGGTTGCATCATCTTCCTCGTGCCAGACAAAGGAAAAGGCAAATGACAACCATCGAGCCCGAGAAGATTCCCTACAAAATCGGTGACATCAATACCTTCTCACACCTCAACAAATTAACCAAATATCTTGCTAAAGAAGAAAGGAGATTGAAACAAGTCGAGGATGATAAGAAGAGTAAGGAAGCATCGTTAAAGTGATTGCCAAGAAGTCGAGAATGTGGAATTGATCCAAAGAAGCTCGAAAAGGGTCAGCAGACAAAGGTTCAAGGATGCTCAGCAAAAAAATGGTCAAATGAAAAACAATGGAAGAAAAGAAGAAAAAGTCAAGCCCTCGTGCAAAGCAAGAATTGAGCACTACAATCGACGATGACAAGCCAAGGCTCGCTCGAAAAGATCACAGATGTCAAAATCATCCCTGATCCAAACCACCGCAATGAACGCCTGTGGGGGTTGATAAAGACATTTCAAGTTCATGATCCCTAAAATTCACCGACTTTGGGATCACCGAACTCGATGAACTCGGTCCAATAATTGAAAAGAAGCAAAATGCGGTGGTTAAGGAGTCGATGAAGATGCTCAAGAAAAGATATGAAAGATCGAGGATGCACCAAGACAACTGGAATTCACCGCTTTAATCGCACCTCAAGGATCTCAACCACAATCATCCACCGCAAAAGGAAAAGGGTTGAGTTCCACCGAGATAAAAGTGCCGGATTCAATGCAACAGGAACCGCCAAGGTGTTAAGTTCGTGAACTGCTTAGTGATTGAAAAGCCTCGAAAGAGGGCTATTCCACATTGATGTCTATGGAAACCCAAGATTTCAAAGATGGAGTGATATTGATCAGCCGGTGTAGCCGCAATGTCGAGCTACATACCGCTGGCCTCTCGATCCAAACCCCAAAGAAACATCGTGTTCTCACAAGACCGAATGCCAAGATAAGAGACCATCCCGACAGGAAACACTCATCACCAAGAAAGTCAAGCTTGAAGCATTGGGAATCCATCCGACCGACATCATTTTGATTTATCTTTTGTACTAGTGATAGGAACCTTGTAATTTGATCAATAAACGATGTATGTTTTGTTAAAATATTCAAGGTTCCTTATTGTATTCATTAGTACATTCAAGTAAGAAGAAGCCATTTGCTCACTTACATCGATCAATCACTTAGGCTATTTGTATATCCAAATAGGGGAGACCGCTGGTTCAAGAATACCCAAACCCTTAATCTAGGATTTGAATAGAAAATAGCCCAAGTGTTTAGTCCGTTAAACACTAACAGTCACCGAGTGCATAGTCTCTCAAAGTGAGTCATCTTCGTGATACTCAAGATGAGGCGAAGAAGAAGTCTCTCCACCCGAAGGCGGAACTTAAAGGGTGAAGACCGAGTCAAGAAGAAGATGATGGATTCAAAGAGTGATGACAATAACTCATCAATCCCTAAGACTCTCTCCAACTACTTACATCAAGACAAACCAAGTAGAAGATCAAGGATGTAAAGATCAAGAAAGAGCGGACATGGCGGATAAGTTTGAATCGATAAGACGGTACTTATCAACCAAAGTCAACTTTCCCCGAATAGCAAAGATCGTGCTCTGTCATCACCGAACTTAGGAAAGTAGTCTTGTCTCTTACCTAGAATAGTCTTTAAATGCAGACAAAATACATCAAGATTTTGTCTTCAGATGATGTCGCTTGTCACTTAGGAAAGAGTCAAATATCATACATGTATAAATAGCATAAGAGATGGAGTGAAAAGATTAAGCTTGTGAATTGTAAAACACACATACACGCAAGCCATCTTTTCACTCCTCCAAATACAACTTAGTTCCCGAGATAGCTCAAATGGGCTCTAAGAGTTGTGCTCGACTTAGCCCGAGCTTAGAGAGAGTCACCAAACTTTGTTATTTCAATCCCAAGTACTATTCCGCAAGTACTGGGTAACGATTCTTTTGATTAATTTCTAATAAAGAATATGATGTTGAAAATTACTTTGTGTGTTTTACTTGCTTTAATTTCACCATTGTTCATCGTTAAATTGTTTTAAGTACTTAATTGTTTTAAACGATAGTGAATAGGAACAACAGAATCCTCAAAGGATGTTACTATTAGTTCCAAGATAGGCGACACGAGTTTGGTCTCGCTTTTCCGTCAAATTCCTAGAGGGTATCGAGAAAATCAATTCAACAACTTGGTAAATTGGTTCGCTCGTCACTATCGTGCCTTCGGTGACGAGATGGAATTGGAATCTGGAGAGTACGGGTATATTTTCGTGGCCTCGTCGTGACGTATCGATGAGATATGCCTTCCGAATATTGGAAAAGAAACTAGATGGGTAAAGTGTGTCCCGATAAAAATCAACGTTCTTGCCTGGAAAATCAAGAACGATGCTTAGCCTACCCGGTTCAACATTTCTCATAGAGGTATTGACATACAGGATATGTCGTGTCCCATTTGTGATAATGCTATTGAATCGACTTGACCATTTGTTCTTTAGGTGTGATTGGTTCGGGACATTGCTAATAAGGTTTTGAGTCGGTGGAATTTGGATCACGCAAACTTGAACTCATATGCACGAATGGAAGTCTTGGCTTGTTTCAATTGTATGGATTCCAAACTAAAAAGATGTTCAAGGAGTTTGGTATTCCATTTGGTGGTACGTTTGGATCTATCGTAACAAGCTCCTATTTGACGAGAGAAAACCTTCGAAGTCGATGCTTATTGATAATGTCATTGCTAGTTCTTTTTATTGGTGTAAGTTTAGATCTAAAGCCTCGTTCGGATGGAACGAATGGCTCAAAAACCCCTACATTATTGTTTTGTAATCTAGCTCCTTGCTAGTTTTTGTTTCTAATAAAATCGTCGTTCCAAAAAAAAATCTGATAAGTTTTAAACTTTTTTAAAAGAAACACTTTTTATTTGATTCTATTCCAATATCAATTTTGATGTTTAGTTAATATATTTGTTGCTTTTAGAAGCTTTTCGATTTAGAAGTTCAATCAATTTCTTTTCATGGACTTTGGTTTACAAAAAAAAAATTGTTTAAAATGCACAAAAAAGACAACGATTAAAACATACTATCTATTTCATTTCTTGCACTCTACCACAGTAATCCATAAAACCAGTCCATTTTGGACCATCTTCTAACTTTTTTGACGGCTCCGAAACATAGCATTATAGCAATTCAATTTGGCTCATAATGCTTCACAACTGGGCATTTTTCTTACATCACCTAGAAGCTGTATAATCAATCCTCTTTTCTCAGACAAAGACCAACTTTTTCTCAGACAAAGGGTATGTTTGGCGCAATAGGCTGGGGCTGAGGCTGAGGCTTGGGCTGGTGTTGGGGCTAGGGCTTTTATTATAAACCGAA
The DNA here is from genome assembly GCA_022545495.1 of Chrysanthemum lavandulifolium. Classification (NCBI taxonomy): domain Eukaryota; kingdom Viridiplantae; phylum Streptophyta; class Magnoliopsida; order Asterales; family Asteraceae; genus Chrysanthemum; species Chrysanthemum lavandulifolium. Next base: position 53,831,481 of record CM040245.1, read on the forward strand.
GCTGAAATTTATATTTTTGTAGACTTGTTTAGCAAATGGTTGAGGTTGGGGCTTATTATTGCAAAATTACTAAAAAAGATATAATTAAATGAGTTTTATGGTATATGTTAGATATTTTGTGGGTAAATATGTAATTTATGGTTCATAAGCCCCGGGCTAAAGTTTTTAGCCCCTTTTTGAGGCTAAAGTTTTAAGCCCCTTTTATGGGGCTAAAGTTTTAAGCCCCTTTTAGGGGCTTATGATTTCATAAGCCCGCATGACAAACGAGACTTATTTTATAAGCCGGCTTATTTTAGAAGTCCAAGCCCCATAAACCCCCCATAAGCCCCTCCCCAAACACACCCAAAGACTAACTTTTATAGGCTAAAATATAGTAACTTGGGGGTGTTCACAAATCGGGTAATACTCTCAGGAACTTAAAATCGAAACTCGAACTGGATTAAATTTCTATTTCCTTTAGATATGATTTTGATGAAATAAAATCGAACAAAAACCAGTTCATAAATATATATATATATATATATATATATATATATATATATATATGGGACTAAGCATGACACATGTATAATGCTTACTAGGCATTTTAATGATGACATGGCGCCTCTATGATGAGGTGGAAATGATGACTAGGCACAACATCCATTTACACAAGAAAAAAAATGGTAACCAGCGAGGTTCGAACTCGGGTTTAGAACTACACATACATGGGCCACAACCGGTGGAGCAACTCACATTTTATGGTATAAACTCTTCTCTCGAAATTGATATTCAAAAAAAACACTTACCATCTTCCCAAACAAATCCCCCTACTCAATCGGTATTTCCAAATTATGCGCTCCAACCAAACAAATCCCCCTACTCAATATGTAAAAAAAACGGATTGAAAAGGTCAAACAAAAAACGCCTCCCCTAAAAAAACATCTCTTCTCAATCAATATCCTCATCCACCGGCTTTCACACACAATCAGTAACTCCTCAGTAACAGCAAATCAATATCATTTTTGGTCTTTTTTTTTCAACGGTTTCACCAAATCATCATACGCTAGATAATCAACAGTTCATTTCATACGATCTTCTTAATCCTCCCAAAATTTCGATCAGTCAGGTATATCTTTTCAATTTTAGTCATATAATATTATTGCGTCTCTTTTTGTAAATGAATCAGTGTTTTCATTTGATGCTATTTTATTTTTGTGTTGCAGTTGATCTTAATTTCAGTTATAGTGGATTTCGTGGGGTTGATTGGTTCTTTTTGCATGCCAGCTATTTGGTTGAATGTCTCAGTGAGTTTAATGTTATTTTTGGGTGATTTAATTTGTAAGTTTTGTGTTTTAACGATTTTAGGTAATGAGTTTTGTTTGCTTTTAGTGGAAATGAAGGTTTAGGCGATTCAAGTTATGTTAACTCGTTAGATACGTGATAATAACGGTGGCGTGCAATGTCGCTAGGCTACTCCATTTCCTCCTCACCAACCGCTCGCCCAAGCGCTTGTCCACCCAAGTTCTTTGCCCATTATATGACGATGAAGATGAAGATCTCACCACCACTCATACATATCTGTAGTCTCATAATCTACTCATACATATCCGACTCAAATCCATCAAACCTATTCTTAACGTCCAAAATCAGTTACTCAGATAAATTGCCCATGTCCTTAATCTTGGTCCGTTTTTTTTCTTTTTCTTTTTCGCTGTTTGATATTATCTTCCCACCGCTTTTGAGCTTCTCAAAAGTTCCCGTACATACACATATAGGCGGTTATACATCAGAGGTTCGTGAATTCTCGCACAAGAACTACGGATTCAGGTTTGGGTCTTTTTTTGTTTTTTGGCCATAATTTGATTCATGTTTAATCATAAATATACTGAATACAAAAAAATTTGGGTATTAGTTTGAGATTTTAACAGAGGCAAGGTAAATAATATCTTTATTTGGATACTTAATAGGCTAATAAAACGTAAGTTAATAGGTTCATCTATGCACCGTTTCTTATAGTTCACTTTTGGTCTCTCACACACATGTATACAAGCCGGTGGCGGTGGCGGTGAAGTGGAGGATGGAGGTCTTCACGGAAGACATAGTTTCAATTTGTTGCGGATTCCAACGGGACTTGACCAGATATGTATTTTCCTTTTTTTTTTGATTTTTATTGTAAATCAATATTAGCGTTTGATTATGTTTGTGGTTTTATGAATTGGGTATTTTGAAATTTGGCCTTATATTCATTTGTTAATGGTTTACTTGGTATGGTTTAATTTGTGGTTTACTTGAATTGGGTATTTTGAAATTTGGCCTTATTGCCTGGTGATTTGTTGGTGGAATTGATATGTCGAAAACACCACAAATTATGATATCAAGTAACCGATAAGGGAAAGGCTAAGGTAGATGATGCTTCTAATTCTCGGATTGAATTTACATACAGAGGACCACCAGTCAATGGTACCAGTATCATTTCTGACCCTATACAATCGACCGTAACAGGTTAGGGTAGTAACAATTTTTTTAAGCAACAAATTGTATTAGCCATGTGATTTGTGAAGTTGGCATACTTTTATCGTAATTATTTAATGTTTGCGTTTCTATATCGCCAGCCGGTGTGTTGGACTTTGGGCGCCGTTGTTCGAGATGTTCATCATCGTGCTGAACATATAATGGACATGTCAGACGGCGTTGATATCCCTTTATCTTCGGTACCATCTTTCTGTAGAAATTCTAATATTAGAGGCACTCCCCGTGTTGTTGATATGGGTTCAAACGATAACTTCCAGTTTATATTCATTTATTGGTTTACCATTCCGTATATTCATAACAATTGTTGTCTTATTGGTGTTTATATATTAGCATCGCATGTGCCTGTACAAATTACGACCCCAGTCCGTGATGCAAGTGCCTCATCAGCTGTGCCTCGGCGGCCACGTAGAACCTCAGGTTTCATTTTTAACTGCCGTACATGCAAATCACTTATACAGACAATCGGTTTCACAACTATAGTCACGGATATCAATCACAGGTTATTTTTTTCTGCTAATAGTTTAACATGATCCATGTGTTGTCATTTAGGTTCTCCCAATCCGTCTTGCCGGTCCATTGATTCAGCAAACGAAGACAACAACCACACTGAATTGCTTGTGCGAGGTTGGTGTCGTGCTTTTATATTTACTTCTTCGGTTGTTGTTTTTTGCATGCTAAATTTTTTCAACTTTATGTGTATGCCTTGCATATTAGCTTTCATGTTTTTGTGGTAAAAATGTCACATTATCAAATGAATATTAAAAAGGCTGTGACGAGTCTAAATGGGTTCGTAAAAGTCGAGATTGTCCGTGATTCGGCAAGGCAACCTATTAAGTTTGAAGCCACATGAAATTAGTTGTAATAATAATACCATTAAATTTTAAAAGGTTCATATCGTTCATTTTTAACATATAGCCTCTAAGGAAATGGTATGGGTCAAAAGTCACCATGGTGTATTGTCGCTGCTTTTGTGGAAAATTAATTAATGTCTAGGGGTTGTTCAATTTATGTAGTAAGATAATTAAAATGTGGCTCTTTTTGTTGAATCGAGATATCGGTGATATTGGTTTTGCAATTTAGACATAAAGTTTATTTAAACCTGCTATTTCTATAGCTAAGTAAAGTATGAAGGAATAACATTGTTAATCCGATGGTATTGCGAGCAAGAGGATCAAGAAACATATGAAGAGGATCAATGCTCCTAAGCATTGGATGCTTGATAAAACTATCGGTATTTTTGTAAGTATATTTTATACTATAAAATAAAATGAATTTTCATAACGTTTGGTTTATTTTTTCTAATGTAGTCTTTTATTTGTTGTGTGTTTTAGGCTCAACCCATCGCCTAGACCACATAAAGCAAGAGTGTTTGCTTTGGTTCTTATAGTAAGCCATCACCGATCTCATTTCATATGAGTGAAACATATCGCCACCATAGATAATGTATTATAATACTCTTTGAGGTATTGTCTATGTTACAACAAACAAAATGTGTGTCATTTCTACACTTGATTCTAAACCCAACGGCCCGACATAGGTTGTTTGTGCGAGCATCCGAATTGCGAAATGAGATACCGCCTTTAGTCTAAAATCAAAGTCAATGTTGACCCTTAAGAAATTTGTTTTTCTATTTAAAGCTCATAATGCTCGTATACAATTCTATCACAAGCGACGGTCACACCCATGATATAGCAATAAAATGGTTTAATGGCTTAGTAAATAAAGATACATCATCGGCGAGATAGTACCGCTGGCTTTGAACATCAAGTAAGTTTCGTAATAAAACTTTCCTTAGTTTTCTATAACAAAGTATCCTTCATCACCACACCTAAAGTGGTTTGTGATAGGTACATCACGTGCTCGCAGCCACCACTTGCTATTGTATCTATAATTACTATGGTTATTGTTCGCTAGGAGATGTCGCCACCGAAAGGTACATCTTGTCGCAATGACCACTAAAGGTGAGTTAATTTTAATTTTTCGCCTTATAAGTCACAAAGCTAGCCACTTTATATGTAGCTAATGTTGGTATAATTAAATGTAACAGTAACAAGAACAACCCATTGAAGTTAATGCTATCAACAAAGATTCTTGACAAAGAACCAAGTTGAAGAGGAATGGTATTGCTTGAAAGTCGAGATGCCCCAAAGATTCACTGGGAGTCATACGATCCTAGATCCAACGAGAAATCTGACCGGTGAAGGTATTTTATTTTCTTATATTTTTAATGTTTATATATTGTTTCGTATGTTATTAATTTAAACAACCAAACCGATTATGTAGCTACATTTGATATCATTTTTATTCAAAGTTTCGGGTTCCACTAAGTTACGGGATCGACTTGAAACACTGCTCGATGCTAGTCATAGTTAGAATAGAATGACCCATGGTGATAGAAAGATCTACTTTAGTGTCTAACAATCATGCTTATTGTCAATTTAAGATATTTGTTAATTTGTCATCCATTTAATTGGTTGGTGTTTCATGTGTTGTACGTTGAAGGTAACTGAAACGAAATATGCAAAATGCTACTGACATTGAATTACCACTTGCAAATAATTGGGTTAGATATCTAATTATGTTGTTAAAATTTTAACTTGCTTGGTTTCTGGCAAGTTTATAAACTTTCATTAGAAAAAGGTCTGTTGTAGCATTTTGATGTAAACATGAGTGACACACCAACCACATTTGATAACTGAGTGCAACAGACCTTCAAACAAATCATTGGTTTTACTCCATGGATACTGGCTTTGAATAAGGTATATCGATAAATATCAACTGCCCCGCCGCAACGCGGCGGTTTCGTGGCAATCCTTGTTCATATAAAAGTTGAGTCTTCCAGTTACGATCACAAGATTTTTTTATTTCTAAGAATAAACTATTTTTAAGGTTAAAATGATTCAGGGAATCTGTTCCAACTAAATATTGTGTTTCGAAGCTATATTTATGCATAACAGGTACGAGTGGTTTTCAAGAGTCAAGACGAGAAAGGTTCTTTGTTGAGACAAAGACAACGAATACACAAACTCCACATCCAACGTTTTGTACAAAAAAGTTTTATTTTGTATATGAATAAGGACCATGTACTTTATTTGTTCTCACACTTTTCATCATTACTTTTACATATATTACATGAACATTTTTCTTTCAATTTTTGTGTTTACGATATTTGCCGTTATTCATTATTTATGTATGTCCAGCTAGGATTCGCCAATTATTTTTATGAGTTTAGCTACCATTCGGCTAAGCTACAAGCTAAGATATATATATACACACACACTACATTATAAAGATTTGGGACTTCCTATAAAATGAAGTCTTAAAATTTTAAGACAAAAAACATTACTAAAAAAGGAAAATTATAAAATTAATGTAAAATTTAAAAATTTAAGTCTCATTTAAACTATATAGTAACTCCTCCAATAATGATATACTTTAATAAAATCATTTATATAAAAAGCTCACTAAATTTATAACCATAAATTTAATGCTAAAATTTTGAAAAATTAAAAGTGCTAACTATTTACAATATTAATAGTTTAGACGTTCTACTTTTGAAACAATATATCTACTACGTTATAAAGTATATGAGATACGCTAAATAAAAAATTTAAAATGAAAAATATTTGATCGCCACAAAAATAATCATCTAAGATCCACCGCATTACGGTACCTTTCTATATATATATATATATATATATATATATATATATATATATATATGGAAACCATTAAAACTCTTTCCACGCTTTGTTCTCAAGTTAATAAAAGAGAGAGAGAAAAAAAAAAAAAATAATAAAGTAGAGAAAAGTTTTTATTTTATGTCTTGTTCTCTAGTTCTAGTTGTATAAAATTAAAGAAAGGTAAAGATGAGATAAATAAGGGTAATGAGGTAAATTCACAAAAAAAAGTACTTAGTTACTCCACTTTCCTCTCAATTTTGGGGTGAAAGTCGTGCCACTATAAGGCTATGACACCATGACCAGGGTGACTTTGATTTCGCTTCACATCGCCTTTCTCTCCTACGACCTTCAGCATCGACCAAATTGCCACAACATCAACCTTCTTAGTTTTTTTTAAATAAATATTTTTTTAAATAACAAATTTAAACTTTTTTAATAATATAAACATTACATAAATAATTCAAATAACACTTAAAAACATTACAAATAAAACATAAAAAAAAGAGACATTTTCCCTTACAAATTCAAACCTACAAATTCAAACCTATTGTTATTATAAAATGACAATAACAATATACATCAAAGGCCTAAAATGTAAATTAATTAATTATTAAAAAAATAACAATAAAGAAACGTATATATCTTTCTTCTTCTTCTTACCTGCAAAACAAAAACACACATTAAATCAACCTTATAAAAAACAGATGACCTATTAAATCAAAAACACATATTAAAGGTATTAATAGGTGAGTTTGTGTGTTTTGAACTCAGTTGACAAAACGACCTAGTCGTTGGATTTGTTGAACGCCGACCGAACACTCACAATGGGCGACCTTCCTCGACTGATCAATCGACAGAATATCTCGACCGATCATTGTGCATAGCCTAATACCCCACATTTCCTTCAATTTTCTTCACCTCCTCATTCCTTTCCACCCTAAAAAACTAGAGAACATAAACCTTTTTTTTTTTTTTTTTTTACTTCCCATCACTTTCCTTCCTCAAAATAACTTGAAAACAGAGTGATTCCTAATATAAATAAGATATTTTTTTTGCTAAAAATCTATATAATTAAATAAAAAAATATATAAATTATGTAATTTGGGTTAACTCGAAAGCCGAAAATTCAAATTTGGTTTTCGATTCGGTTAAATCTAACGTGAATTCAATTAGGTTTGGTTTTGGGTTTTAACCCGATAACCGAACCGATAAACACCCCTACTTAATAACTTAAAATATGAAAGTTTTTGAATTTGGTAAAACAAAATTGGCTTCTATATTAGAATAATTAACTCAATAATTTTTAAATTAATAATAATAATAATAATAATAATAATAATAATAATAATAATAATAATAATAATTCTATTTAGTCAAGTTGATATTACCTATTGATTTTTAGTACCAAAAATAGTTAATTATTGAATTAATTTAGTTTAGAGTAGTAGTAAATGGCATCGATGTATTGTTGTATACTCGACAAGTTGAGGGTATTAATATGCAATTTGAACTTTTATATTACTATTTCAGTGTTTGGTCCATAACATCCCACTTCATATAAATAAACCGCAGCCATATAGATCTCTTAACACAACTGAGCCCGGCCTTAGGCACAAAAGCAATGAGCTAGGCTCTTCTCCGTACTGGTTCCTACTACACGGTATGGTACAAGGATTACAAAATTAGGTGAGAAAAATTTGATAACTTCAGAAACGGTGCGAGATATAAACAAAAAATTATGGTTTTAGTACTGAAATACAAAATGGTATCTTTTTGAATAAGTTTTCAGATCCAAACATTCCTATAAGTCTCTTCCATGCATATTACACTAGAAAAAAGCGACAACAAATCCAAAGACAAAGTTGGAGAAGAAAAAGGCTCTTAAATCTTCTGTGGCAACCATTAGCCCTTTACAAACCATCCCAAAAATTAGAACGTAACATATTATCAATCACTAAATTTTACATCCATAAACTATCCCGATCATCATCAATCATATTTCAGTAATATTAAAGGCAAATCGCACAAAACGGTATCACACTTTAGGTTAATTTTAATTTTAGGTACTCAATTTTTTTTTTCTCAATTAAGGTATCGAAGTTATTTTTTGTGCAATACAAGGTTTTTTCGATTTTTCGAGAGCGATTAATGGCCATAATTTTAGCCGAAATGACTTTTAAATGCTCAACTATAACGATTCAACTGAAAAAAATGCCCAATAACACCTTTCAAAAAGTCAAAAAAACCTTTAGATTGCACGAAAAATAACTTCGATACCTTAAATTGAAAAAAATAAAGTTGAATACCTAAAATTTAAATTGAGCTTAAGTGTGATATTTTTTTGTGCGATTTGCCATAATATTAATGACTTATTGTTAATAAATTATGTTTATTGTTAATGATATGTATTTTTGTTACATACAAATGTGAATATGTTTTCGATATTATTCACCCACAATATTTGTTTAATGAGTTATGTTTATTGTTAATTAATTTTATTGTCCAAGCCAAAACATAAGTAACAATATATATCTTGATCTTTGGTTTGTTTATTTATGTTTAAAAACCAAGAGAAAACCGAATATGTACCATTTTCCGAGTAACAAGTATTGAAACCGTATTGGTGCCGGAATCCCGAAACCGGTATTGGTGCCGGTATCCCTTTCGGTACGGTACCGGTACACACATTTATACTGGGGAAAAATGCGGTACCACCAGTTCGGTACGAGATTGGTGCCGAGCTCATCCCTAAGCTCAGACACTAACGTCATGTGACTCATGTTGACCCGAGGATACAAATTCCACACCAACATGCTTCTGAACAATGAACCGAAACTGACCAGACTTTCCATTTGACGCACACCAGCATCATATGGAAGTCGAAAAACATCATGCGATTACTTTCCATTTGATCAGATGATACGCCAGACTTGTTAACCGCAGGACGGGCTAAGCGGGTTTCTGTGGCGCCCAAGTGGCACAAGGACTTCATCATGGGATAGGATAACTATCACCATGTTCTATCTTTATCTTTATGTTATTAGGATATGTTTGAGTCGTTTGAGTCATGTTAGGATTTGTTTTACTGTCATTATAGGATATGTGTTTGTGTTTGTGTGGGATTATCCCCTGGTCATGTGTGCTGTCATTATTCCTGGTGTCTATTTAAGCAATTACGGTTAATGAAAGTTTCAAGTTTTAGCCAAACAAATATCCGTTTCTTCTTCTTTATTTTCTTAAGGAGCTTGCACCACGCTAAAAGGGTGCTATTGGTTGGTACATCCCAACCGGTCGATCAATCGGTGCTTTCATTGCTATCACGAGCATCGACGAAAACACTATTCGGTTGTTGCTCAAAGAGCAGTTTATTACCGGTTCAACAGATTGCACAACAACAAGTCGCGGGTTTTCGGGAGCGACAATGCCTTGCGCATCAATTGCGTGCCACACGAGGATTACTTCGTAATCGCCCCGGAGGTGGTGGCGATCAAGGTTATTGCCGCGATCGACGCGCTTCGATGTTCCCAAATTTAGCTGATGATCCCGATCGATGGATTTTCGCCATTACGGAATATTTTTCTTTACTTAACACACCGCTGGATCAACGTTTGCGATTGTGGTTTTAACCTCAAGCGCGCTACGCATGAATGGTTTCACCGGATGACAAAGAATGGTTTGATCACCGATGGGATCGATTTGAGAGTGTCAAAAGCGATTTGGACCTTCAAAGCACGATGACCCGCAAGGTGCTTTGTCGAAGCTTCTCCAACTAGGTACAGTTGAGGAATATCAACGTGAATTTGAGAAATTAATGAATCGGGTTACTTGATATACCGTAAAATTTGCTTATCTCTTTACATCTCCGGACTTAAGCTTCATCTGCAGCTGAAGTTGTTAGTATCTAAGCCAACAACGTTAGTGACGCGTTGCTTAGCATCGACATGTAGGCACGCTTGGATGACCGTGTATCGCTCTCGTTTACATTAAAGAACTAAAGTCATTGTAGTACTGGGACGGCACCGTCGACCCCTCGTTTTGGGGTTTCTTCAACCTCGTTTGGTGCTGCTAAGCATGCATTGTTACCAACACCATCCCAAACCCAAACCACCATCAATACAACTTCGAAACCACTTGCTATTAAATGGATCTCTCCAGCGGAACGTCAAGAACGCCTTAACAAAGGATTATGTTTTAATTGTGATAATAAGTGGGTCCGTGGACATAAGTGTCCGGGAGATTTTTGTTGCTAATGGTCAAGATCGGCGATGTTGCGAGCAAGATATGGAAGTCGATGCAGCTGGACGCCGTGAAAGCGGTGATATATCCATCCTTAACTCATTGATCGGGCACGAAGCCCTCGCCTTCAACTATGGGGAACGATAGGATCGTGTGATGCATGTTCTTATTGATAACGGAAGTACTATAATTTTGTTCAACCCGACATAGTGGAAAGAATGTGTTTACTGCATAAACCACTCAAGGCTTTCAAGGTTTATATCGGGAGTGGGAATCTTTGCATGTGAAAAATGTGTCCACAAGTAACACTTAGCATGTGTGGGTCGACTATAAAGGTTGATCTTTATGTCTTACCAATGAAGGGTCCCGATATAGTGTTAGGAATCCAATGGTTACGTAAGCTCGGGAAGGTAACTCACGACTATGCTCAACAGACCATGGAATTCACCCTGGCCAATACTAAGTATTCCTTGCAAGGAGATGAGTCGTTGAGGATGAAGAAAATTAGCCTACATCGTATGCAAGCCTTGTTAGAAACCGAGGATGTCTATGGTGTATACGAGTTTCACAACCTCCAATGGAGGCCGAGGAGTCGCGACCGCACTGCAGGACGGAGTGTGTTCATCCCGAGCTAGAGCGCCTCTTGACGCTTTGATTCGCTATTTCGTGTACCTACTACCTTGCCACCCCATCGTATGATCGACCATCGATTCATTTGCTTCCTAATACCAAACCAAGCATCGTTCACCGTATCGCTACCCTCACTATCAAAAAGGGAAATGGAAAACCGGTCAATGAGATATTAGGCCAAGGAATTATTCGTTTAGTCGAGTCCTTCTCATCCCCGTGTTACTTGTTAAAAGAAAACGGTAGTTACCGCTTTTGTGTAGACTATCGGCTTTGAATGCGTCACGATTAAGGATAAATTTCCATTCCAACCGCCGATGAAATGTTCGATTTAACTTGGTGGGCGGTTATCTTTACCAAACTTGATCTACGAGCCGGTACCATCGATTCGGGTTCATGACCGTGACATTTATAAACCGCTTTAGAACACATGATGGGCATTATGAATTTTTGGTTATGCCATTCGGTCTCACCAACGCCTTCTACCTTTCAAGCCACCATGAACAAAGTTGTTTTCACCTTATTTACGCAAGTTCGTAATTGTTTTCTTTGATGACATTCTAGTTTATAGTAGCACACTTACGGCTCATTTGGAACATTTGGAGTGTGTTTTGAATTGTTTATGTATACCGCTTTTTGTGAAAAGATCTAAGTGTATTCGGGCCAACTTTGGAATATCTTGGACATATCATCTCAAATCATGGTGTGAGACGGACCCTAAAAATATCTGCAGTCCGTGAATGGCCCGCACTACCGTAACGTCAAAGCGTGGGTTTCTTGGGTTAGCCGGGTATTATAGGCGGTTTATTGCGGATATGCGACATCGCTTCTCCCTTAACCGACTTATTGCGAAAGGATGGTTTTAAATGGGAAGCCCGGAGTCCGAGGCCTTCAAGCTCTCAAGCAAAACTAACGATCGCCTCCGTGATTGTGCCCGCCCGATTTTGATAAACCATTCATTATTGAAACGGATGCGCCGTAAGGGGAATAGGTGCCGTTTTTTGCAAAATAACCAGCCTCTCTGTTACTTTAGTCGGAAGTTAGGACCTCGCATGCGCTTAGCGGCTACATATCGAAGGAATTGTTCGCCATCGTTGAAGCGATTTCAAATGGCGCCAATATTTGTTGGGACGACCATTCATTATCCGAACGGATCACAAAAGTATTAAGGAGTTGATGCAACAAGTGATTCAAACACCGATTCAACAAAAGTATGTACGTAGCTAATGGGATTCGATTTCACCATCGAATACAAACCGGGAGTGTTAAACCAAGTGGTCGATGCTTTTCACGCGTGAATCGAGGACGAGGAACCATTAATCGCATCGCTCATGGCTCTCGACCGGCCTTTGGTTTCATGATGGAAGAATTAAGGAAGGAAAATAAGACTTTGGAAGAGTTGATCGACTTGCATCAAGAATCGGATCTCGGGGACGCCGCGGTTGGTTTTAGACGAGAGGGTGGAATGATCATTTTCAAGATCGTTATTTTATTGGGGCGAGTCAAAGCTTAAAGCAATCGTTGTTGCTGTGAATTTCATAATACTCTCTTCGTGACACGGGGCGCCAAGAAGATGCTAGTGGCTTATCGGCTTTGTTCTCACCGGAAAGGAATGCGCAAGTCGGTAGAAGAATTTATTAAAAGTTGTCTCGTGTCGCCAGACAAAGTATTCAACTCAGTTATTGGTGGATATTTGCGCCTTTACCTACACCAACGGCCGCGTGGGAAGACGCTTTATGGATTTCATAACGGAATGCCATTATCAAAGGGGTTTTCGGTCGTACTTGTGGTGGTGGATCGATTTACAAAGTATGCGCATTTTGCCAATGCTACCAACCGCTTTAATGCTCACAAGGCGGTCAAGTCTTTGTAGAAAGTCAGTAGTTAAACATCATGGAATACCTAAGTCGATCGTGTCTGACCGTGACCCTATTTTTGTTAGCCGCCTCGACTCAACTTTTAAACTTAGCGAACACGCTTAAAACATAGCACGACTTATCACCCCGCACGGACGGGCAACCGAGGTGGTGAACCGAGGGTTAGAAAAGATTATGCGTGCCATGGTCATCGACCGACCGACCATTGGGTCCGCTTTCACCATGGGCCAGTATTGCTATAATACTAGTTATCACAAGAGTATTAAGATGACTTTACCAAGCATTGTACGGAAGGTTCCGTTATCTATCATTCCGCACCCACCGGATCTTCAAAAGTGGCACCGTGACGACGTGTTAGTCGAGAGGATGAATTGCTACGGCGGCTAGTGGAAAACTTATTAGCGACCAAGAATCGGATGGAGAGAAGGCTAATCGTAAGCGCCGAGAAGTGAGTTTAACGTGGAGATAAAGTACTCACAAACTTCAACCTTATCGCCAACTCACTTTGGCTAAGCGCTTATCTCACAAATTGCCAAGAGGTACTATGGACCGTATGAAGTTTTAGAGCGTATTGGAAGGTGGCTTACCGCTTACTGGGGATTACTAGCAAGATACACCGTGTTTCATGTATCGCCTCGCCGCCGGGAATGGGGTAAACGATTGGTCGACTTGCCCCGGAGAACTGGCGAAGGTTTTGTTATGGAACGACCCTCATTGCTCATGGGTCTCGCTTTGTTTTATGGGATGGAAGCCTCGTAGCAAGTGTTGGTGCAATGGCCGAAGATCCCGTAAGAGGCAACTGGGAGTTTTTGTCCAATTTCAAGTCCGCTTATCTGTACCTATGACCTCGAGGACAAGGTCATTTCAGAAGCGGAATGATACGCCAGACTTGTTAACCGCAGGACGGCCATCAGACTTTTCGATTGACGCACGCCAACTTATATAATAGGTCAAAAAACATCATGCGATTACTTTCGGTAAATCATGATACAATCATTATAATAGGTAGGTTGAGACGACGTCAATACAAAGGGTCAACTTCCTATATATGTGTACAACTGAGGCAAAAACAAGCTACTTACCAAACTCTCCTTAACTTTCAAATATTTACAAAATACTAGTAGAACAAAACAAACATACTCCTAAAATACGACAATTCCCCTGCCATCTTTGGAATTTTCCATCGCTTAAGTGCTGCAACTTTGGTTGCTGATATGCTTCTAAACATCAGACGGGCTTTCAAACTGTTTGTTACCCGAATTTTTTGATCCAGCTGGACTGTTCTCATTCACGCTTGAGTTGTGCTGTCCTGCTTCTTGTTCATTGTCAGTCGACCGGGTTGGCTATTAGTTGTAAGTTCCATCCTAGGACTGTCATCAGATCTTGATGAGAATCTCACAGCTGAACTGAACATGGGTTGCATTGATAACCGCTCATCAAACATCTCACGAACGAGACTCGACAAACGGGGCACGTGCAGTGCTGCTGCAGCCATATGTCGATACACGATGAATGGAAAAAGTGTCCACAAAAAGGCAGAATCCGCAGTGTATCATCTGCATGGTATTCCGAGAGACAGACTATGCATCTACAAGAATTATTAAAAACTCAATCAAGATTAGCATTTATGGGTCAAATGGTCAAAAGTCAAGACACCCGAAAGTCAACCAAGCAAGATTGAGTAATCCATTAAATTCCATTGACTAAAACTTGTTTGAGATGGGGGTATGTTCGGTAATTGGCTGTTGATAACTTCTAATCAAAGAGAATTAAGTATTAAGTTGACTTTGCTTTTAATATACACAGCATCCATCCCTTGAAGCAACCAAAATAGAAATGATTCTCCCAACTCGAAAAGTTTTGACCTTTCCAAAGTGGAATTATCAGTTTTCATTTTGCTACTCAAACCGTTGTAGGTATATAAGTTAATAAGGAATGATCGTATTATAACTTCATACAATAGGATAGAAATTATATATAGTATATACACTTGTAATGAAAAAGCATAAATGTTAGGTTTTTTCTTACATAGTACCCCAACCCATCTCATTAATCATGGCTTGCAATAAAGTCTTTAACACATCACTAAAGTATACGTAAAACCCGAATAAAGAATGCAATTTATAGCAAGTCTTCATATAGCATTGCCCTCATTACGAGGTCCCATTTAATAAAATAGCTAGCTTTAGAAAGATATACTTACTGAGCATCTTTTGCACAAGAAAAGAACGGATCACTATACTTCTTTGTAGGAAAATTTGCAGCAACGAAAGGTTCTGCACCACGTGCGCCTCGCTCCAACTAACAAATAAATAGAAAGTGAAAATCATAGGTAAGTATATGAACTATGATCAAAACTCAAAACCATGAAACACAATTTCCAAAGCCTAAACCCTTCCTAAATTAACAAGAAACAAAGAAAAACATGAGTGAAAACAACAAGAACCTAACACAATCTGTACACAAACAATAGTTCGGTATACAATCCTTATTAGGCTAAAAGCTGCAAAAGAGGAAAACTTTAAAAAATTGATGCCGAACCCAGTACTACTTTTCTAGGTGATAATTGGGATTGTCGTTTTGAAATTACTTAATAACCAATTAACCGGCTTTAACTAAACTACTTCCAAACTCATTCCTATTCAAGACTCGTTACTTGACACTAAAATTATCACACCCAAATACGCAAAACTATCGCTATAATCAGATAATCAGTTTTATTAATAAGCAACATTCTACATACACTTTAGGCCTTTGTTTTGCTTTCCAATATCAACCATTCACCTAAAGCTAATGCTTTTGGACCACTTGTCACAAACCCATATTCCCAATACCAAAATTGCTAATTAAAGAAACCACTAATTATTAAGACACATGTGCATGTGCTACTAAAATTAAATACAGTAACAAGTTAATTATTAATAATAAATAAATAAAAACATTTGAATGAAAAGAAATGTACTACTACTACTTACAGAGTTGAGATCAGATCTAGAAGACATACGAAAAGATCTTCTTGAAGATATGTAATGAATTCTGGCACATATTAACCTCGTACACACGAACACAATAAACATCGTACTTACTGTAAATCCAATCACTGTCATCACTAAATTTATCCCAGGAGACATCATGTTAATTATTTTCTTCCAAAAACAAAGACTATAAAAAGTTGTCAAGAACCCAATCAGAAAATTTAAAGAAACTAATGATTGAAGCTCACAAACATCGTTAATTTAAACACCAAAAATATAAAATCATGTGATGTTTCTGTAGATAGAAACTAGAGATGACACTGTGTGTTTGTTTGTTGTCTTGTTGAGACGAAATTTCATTGTTTGTCGGATAGATAAACGTTTGAAAGAATCAATCTTTTTAATGTTTTTGTCTGAAATTTTTTATGAAATTGGAAGAATTTGTGGAAATAAATAAATGGTGGGTGATGGGGATTGAGAGAGATACAACCACAGTGTAAAACTATGATAGGAATTTATTACTTACAAGATTTTATTTATAGGGGGTTTATTATAAACTAATTATTGGTTGGTTGGTTGGTTTTAAATGAAATGAAATATTGATTATCTAAGTAGTAAGTTTTAGCCCTTGTAGTATTGTTGAGTGTGACCATTTTGATTTTTGATATTTTGTGAGTAGGATCTTAATGGAAACTGGAAAGTAATGAAACTCTAAAAACTATAAAAAGTAATAAGAATGTGACAAGTGTCACTTTTTTTCCCTTCCGGCCTTTTCGTGTTTCCTTCATATCCGTGTTTTCCTCAAAACCACGATCGAGTTATGATAAACATATTACACCCCAAAACCGGGTTTTAAGCGATTTAGTTACTAGAATGCCATTATATAGTTTGACTACGACTTTTATTAGTTTGAATATGTCACATGATAGGCTAGTCAAACTCGACAGTCAACTATAAGTTAAATGTATATGTAATAAGTGTTATAGAAAGTATCATGTGTCACTAACATAAGAGGATAGCACTTGAAGGACCAAGGATGTTAATTTAGCAAACTCAATTCCTGATTTTTATTAAAACTACCCAGGTATTCCATAAGTTTTAGGAATTGTTGAGTGTTTGTGTGTGTGTGTCGAATTCCAGAAAAAAAAAGGGAAAATAAGACCAAATAGTGATGATTATGTAAAGAAGATTAGTGTTTCAATTCAAGGGTTTAGTTCATATCAATACCTTGTTCGGTAAGTAATCTATTTCATGAGTTAATTGTTAATTGAGGTGTTAGTGTTCTTGAAAGTGAAGTTGGGGGTTGATAACGCTCATTTTGTACATATTTTAGTCGCGTTATTTGTAGTTTGTGCATATTATTTGGTTGTATTTATGAACATTTTACGCTTAAAAGGTACAAAATATGTGTTTAGGTTCAGGTACAAGTGTACAACTAAATCAAGGGAAATAATGGAAAAGTTGAAGAAAGGTCGACAAATCAAGAGTATGTGCACAAAGGAAGATTCCTTCCATGATGAAGACCTCGGGAAGAGCATTGAAGATAAAGACTCAAGTAATAATTGTTCCCGAGCATGAAGAAAGGATCAAAAGTTGATTAGAAAAGAGGGTTATGATGTGTCTCGCGACTCACCGGTTTTAAATTTATAACACGACCATCGGATAAAGCTAAGAACACACCGCAAGTATGACCCATTCGTATGTAGCTAGTTTTGCTGGTGTCGAGGTCGCTCACTAGGATTCGGGCTTTTCAATTGTGGGGGATCTATGAAATAACAAATAACATGAAAGTGGTAAACTGGTTGTCACGTCCTAAAATATTATATAAGCAACAAGTAACACAAAAATGGTGATTATGTGAATTCAATAAGATTCAAAGCAATATAATTAGAACTACTTGTTTGGAACTAGTATCTATATCAATGGAGTGTATGGAAGTTAGGGTAGAATTTAATCAATAGTAAACCAAATCAAAGTTCATAAAATTCCAATTCAATGGGTAATATCATCCTATTGCATACACCACGATTTAGACTAACACACTCTTTCGACCTATGCATGTTATTATAAACCAAGTCATTATAAACAATTTGTTAGAAATGTGATTTTACAAATTTATTCATAAGAGTCCTTTCCACCTATACTCATGATTAAACCTTTATTAGTCCATTTAACATG
Organism: Chrysanthemum lavandulifolium; assembly: GCA_022545495.1. NCBI lineage: Eukaryota > Viridiplantae > Streptophyta > Magnoliopsida > Asterales > Asteraceae > Chrysanthemum > Chrysanthemum lavandulifolium. The sequence continues at coordinate 53,849,571 of CM040245.1, forward strand.
TTTATTCATAGTTGTCAATTATATTTTGCCGCTAATATTTGGAACAAATCATCACGAAATCCTTCCGACCTATAGATCCGTTATGATTTACCAACAAGTTATTTGGACACATATAAATTCAAACAAAATCATAAACAAAACCATAATTCTATATTGAAAATACCAAACACTCCATATCAATATACATTATTCCAAACAAGTATAACCAAACTACTCTTTAGCAAATTCCATTATCGAACACAACGGCATAAATTCATAAACTTTTAAATTAAGAAAACATAATTAAAGGTCTTAAAATGATTGAAATAAGTTTACAAATGATGAGGAAATGATGCCTCAAAGATTGGTGAAGATTCTTTGATGTTTTGACCTCCAAATGATGACTTCTTGGACCTCCTTAGCTTCCTGCATTTTCCCAGTGGTTTAGGGATGAATTTCTTTGTTTCGTAGAGAGTGGTGGTGGTAGGAGAGGTGTGAGAGAAGTTCTTGCAAGTTGGGATGATGAAAACACTAGCATATAAGTCCTATTTATACTACTCTCAAGGCTTGGGGTCTTCAATGCATTTCTTAGATGATAAGTGAACTATAAGGGACTAGAAACAAAGTGGAAAGGGTCTAGAATCGTTTAGTATACTATTAGAGGCTTATTAAATGAGTTTGGAGGACCAGGTTAGTCCAGTCGATCGGCTACGGGGCCATGCCGATCGGCTGGATGGATTTCAATGAAAAATGGCTCCAGCCGATTCGGTTGTGGGCCCATACCGATCGACTGAAGCGTTTTGGATGAAAATGGCAAGAAAGAAAGTTTAGCCCTCTTTGCTCTCTTTCTGTGGCCCTGAACAGGGGTCAAACGAAGTCTATATGCTTAAGATATGGCAAAAATGGTGGAGGTGTGTCAGGAACAACAAGTCTTCTAATATTTCTTCATTTGAGCTTCTTTTCTTCATTTCTTTCTCGTTTCCCATCTTGTACATTATTCTTGAGTTTTTGGAGTGACAACTTCATGACTTTATATTCTCGAATATACTACAAGAGACTTGTTTTTGCCGAAAATTCTTCGTACATGTATAAATCTTTGTTTGTTGATCGTTTCTTCGTCTTTTTCTTTGTTTTCTATCTCGTGAGCTTCCATGAACCTAAAATAGAAAATATAATTCATTAAGTACCATAAGTTCATAAAAGTGACCAATATATATGCATAAAATCCATGATAACGCGCCTAAAAGCATGTACAAATTGAGCGTTATCAAGTTATGATCATGCAACAATCAAAACAAATTAAGAAATTGAAAAGTAGCACAAAAGTTGAACACATCACCAACCAAAGGTTGAAGTCTAGCACACAAGTCTTGTTACCACCTGAGGTTCAGACTTGCACACAAGGTTAGTCGCCAACCCAAGGTTCAGAGTGAGCACACATAAATGTCTTTGGATGCGGGTTGACACCAGCAGCACACGGTTGAGATCCTAACCGCGCGGCTGGGGAAGGCAGAAGTGGGAAAGTTGCATTAAATCAAGTTTTTAACTCTCATTACTCCCCATGGCCGATCATTTAACCATAATTATGGATTAGGGACATTTTTATCAGTCATTAGGGGTAAATTCAAGCGTGGATACACCCCCAATCACCCAATTAGAGATAACAATTACCTATCAACTTATATCTCATTCACCAAATCAAGCATTACACCTTAAGGTCTTGATCATAATTCATTACCATCCCAAAAGAACTTTGAACCTCTACCATTCTCAAGAGTGTACTAAGGATAAAAAAGGAAAGCGTTTGGTACTACTATTTGGAGGGTTAAAGATACATTGGTCGATTGGAGGCTCTAAGAAGTGCTCTAACTTCTTGAATTTCTTACTCATTCGTAGTCTTGCGTTTGGTTAATTTTCTTACTTATTTAATTTACGATGTTGAAAATGATTGAATGAATTGTTATGTTTGATAATGAAACTTGTTATGGAGTAGTTTTTGTGATACTTGTTTGGGATGATGTAAACTATAGTGTATGAATGTTGAATGATTAGTATGGTTTGAAATAGTGATTTTTCTCATGAGTTTGTTTAAATATAAATCATGTTCTTAATCTTGTTGATTGGAAATAATCGGATTTAAGGGTCGAAAGAACTTCTAATTATGTTTTGATTCCAAAATGTTGGTGCACAAATGTATTGGTACTTGATAACTGACACATATTAAGTATTCAAGTTTTAAATGAACTCGAGGCAATTTAATCACGAGTATTGGCCAAAAGGGCTTGTAAGAACGATTGTGACTAATCATCTTTTCACACATATAATGCATAAAGTACTTGGTTTATTTTGGTGAGTATTGGCCGAAAGGGCTCACTCATTGAACTAGTTTAAATATGCATTTTTCTTGATATTACCTGTTGATAGAAACTCTTATAACCTTTATATGTTCATTATACTATTGTTTTACCCAAACATATTCAACATTATTTCACAATTGGTTACTTAATCCCATTCAAGTATTTGATTTGAGTGATTGGCATTTGATTCATAATCGTTGTTAGTTCTAATTTCTTGATACGTTAGGAGTGTGACAATCCTATGTGCTTATTTTACGTTCTTATATTTATAGTAGAAAAAGTCAAGTCTTTTGGGAAGATCTCTATTTACCACACACCATACTACACGTGGACGAGTATACTTGCTCGTATGCGTTTTCAATAAACTTGGTAAACGGAACTTATAAATTTAAATTTGAGAAGTTTAATATAACACATCTATCTTATAGCCTTGTGTAGCACGCATCAGGCGTTTTGGGTAATTGATGTTTTGAAGCCAACTAATGAGGTTATAGTGAATATGTGTTAAGACCCATTGATGGGTAATGGAATTAGTGATTTTGGGTATTTTAATCATATTATCAGTATATGATCATATGATTAGAGATTGATAATGGGTTATATAAACCTTCTTGATTTTAGTTATGAAATTGATAAGTGCTTATGGTGTTGATCGTGGCTTAGAGGCAAAGAATGAAGATGATGATGGTTGTGTAAACCCTTGTTAGATTTTATTGTTTTAATGTGGTAATAAGTGTTTGTAATGAGTTTTGAGTAGGAACCAAGGATTGATGATCATGGTGTTGGTAAACTAAGCTTGAGCTAAGGTAAGTAAAATGATTATATCATGGAGTTATATTGAATTTTAACATATATATGTTATGTGTTCGGATTGTGCTAAGGTATAAGAGGCTTTGGTTTGTGGTGCTTGGATTAAATTAGAATAAGAATCTAGTTTGGCATAACTAGCCAAGTTTGTGTTAGACTAATATGAACTAGTTAATGTATGTGAATACTAGGTAAGTTTTGATGGATGTGGTTAAAGTGATTAAGTATATGTTATAGTACAGAAGTGATGATGTATGTGTTATTGTGTGTATATTCATGGTTAAAGTGCTTATTGCAAGTTATAGTATGATTAAGTCCGTTGGACTAGTATTTGGATGCATATAATACTTATATGGATGAATGATGTATAATGTCATGTTATACCCGTTTTACTTACTAAGAGTTTCGCTTACGTTTTAGTTGTTAACATGCTTTGTAGGTGTTTATGTGAAGAAGGTTAAACCTTGGTAAAGGCTTAGGATTGTGCACGGTTTGAAAGTATTTGGATAGGTATGCAAGCATAGTTAGAATTACGAGCTCAATCAACGTTGAACCTCCAAGTGTTGTAATGGTTTGTTAATGTTGTCTTCAAAGTGTTTTGGTAATGTGTAGTGTAAATGAGGTCTTGTACATTATAGTTTAAAAGTATATTTACATAAATTAAAGTGTATTGAAGTCTTATGTTATATATTGTGTTATAGAGTATGCAAACGGGTGTTCGGCGAAACACCTCTCACTTTGTAAAGTACGTTTATGAGAATGAAGTATTTGTTGTTTAAATCATTTATGTAAGTTTTTATGTTTTGTTCAATTTGTATAAGTCGGTTTTCGAAAAATGGGTTAAAATATGCAAGTGCAAAAAAATGGGTCTATTTTAGATGCAATGAGTCTATTTTAGGGTGCAGGGAAAATGAGACTACTTTGAGAGTATAAATGAGTCTGTTTTAGACTAAAATTATCCTTAAAAGGGTTCTGTAGGAAATGGGTCTTTTTCATGGTATAAAAAGGGTCTATTTTAGACTATTATTTACTTTTAGAGCAAATAACCTATTAAAGCATTATACTTGTCACAAATGTCAGTTCGACGTAGCGAACAAAAAAAATAGTTCTTTTAGACGTTAAACTTGAGATTCTTGTCTTCAATTGAGTATTCTGACCATTTTACCCTTCCAAATTACACAAATGGTCCCCGTGGGTTTGCGAAAATTGCATCCATCATCCCCGGCTAAATTACATAAATAGTTCCCGCTGCTTTGGAAAAATTGCGTCCATCATCCCTTACATAACGGATTCCTTAACAAAAAACAACTAAAAACATAAATCCATCATTTGTCGATTTCCATTTCGAAATAACCCGATTTACAACTACTTTTCCCATTTGTTTCTCAAGTATTCCTCTATAAAATAGTAGACATAGTTGTAAAGTCTAGAAACAAAACGTGGAATTATAAACTAATAAGTTCCAGACAATATAAAAAACAAATCGAAAACACGACGAAACGATCCCAGTTAACAATGATAACTTACACATTGACAAGCAGCCATATCAATTCATCATATTTATTGCACAATCACTCCGTTTATATCGATCGAATCATGCTTGGGTTAGTATATGAGCATCCATATCTTCGATGCAAGCACCAAGCAAGTCCAGATATATTGTTGGATCAGGTATACCTTCATTCACCTTCTCGAAATCTATAGTCCAAATAATCAACTGCTTATCCCCCATCTCTTCAATATGAAAAGTGATGATAAAAGTCTTATATGACGTCACCATAGACGGGGTGAAGAAATGTTCTTCTTTACAAGGGAGCTCCATATCTTTGGATTTCTCCGCATGTCAGCAATGGTCAGTGGTGGTGGCACAATGTGGTGCCGTGGCTATGGTTAAAAGAGAGTATTGATCCCGGTGGGAAATGTTTTTTATGCGGTGTTCATTTCTCCTTCATGGTGTCAAAAGATGGTGGTGTCGTGGTGGTGTAGATGTGGTGCGTGGGGTGGTTCGAATGGGATACAGGGGTGTGTTGGGCGCGTGTGGTGGTGGATCCGGTAGAGGGAGTGGAGAGGATTGTTTTGGTGTAGGTGGTGAGGGGTGGTGGCCGGTGGTGAAGCGGCGGTGGTGGTTTTTCCGTCCAAATGACTAAGGTGAGGAGAAAGATTAATGGGTTACTACCAATTGAAGAATGAGTTAAAAGATTAATGGGGTTACTTATATACTTGGGACAAAGAATAAAATTATTATAAATTCAAGGGTAAAATAGTCATTACAATTTTGTATTTTGGAATTATTACTCAATTGAAGACAAACTAGTCGGGTTTAGTAGCCAAAGGGCTATTTTTTTATTTCTACGCCGAACTGTTTTTTGTGACAAGTATGATGCTTTAATAGGTTATTTTCCTTACTTTTATAGTGACTTGAAAATAAGTATTTTTCAGGTACATAAAGGGTCTATTTTAGACTAATACTCATCTTAATAGTGTATGTTTTAAAAATAAAATAGACTAGAAAGGGGCGTTTAAAAACATCAATATATGATGAACATCAACTTAAAAAAAATGACAAGTCGGAGTAATGATGAATATTTTGTATTGATGAACATTTTGTACTGATGAACATTCTGGCAGAATATTGATGAACATTCTGTACTGATGAATATAAAATAAACTGACGAACATTGATGAATACGTATTGGTGAACATAAAAAAACTGATGAACTAATGAACACGTATTGCAGATTCAAAGTTCTATTCATCACAATATTGATTTTTTCAGAAAATACTGAAGCTTTTATGAATTACTAAAACATTTATATTCGAATTAACACGTTCAACTCTAAATAACAATTTCTTCGTTGAGATATTTCATCGAACATCTTATAGGTGCTTTCATGAACACATGTTTTTTTTTTTTAAATTAATGAGAAAAACTTTATAAAAGCAAAAAAGATGGAGAATTGATGTCAATTTAGGGTTTGTTGATCAAGAATCCCCATAGAATTTTAGTTTTTTTGATCAAAAAACTTGAGAAAAATTAAAGAAACCTAACGTGAAATTGAAGTTATTAGATCTCGAATTGAAATAATTATCTATACTATAATGGGTGTATCCCATTTCTTGAAACTGCAAGAATTTTGAAAACTTAAAATTTATTTAAGGAAATACATGATTTAAAGAAACACACAAAAATATAAAAGTTGACTTGAGAAGGCATTAATGTAAAAGTTGACTTGAGAATACATGAAACTAAAACATGGGTTATTAATACTAGATGAGTACACGTGCATAGCAACGAGATTTTAAAGCGACATATAGTTATAATTAGACTAAAATACACCGTTGGTCCCTAAACTTGTAGTTGCAAGATCACGATGGGATAAAAGTGGGATTTTCATCTCCTGAGTCCCTTTTCCAAGTTTCAAACTCTTAACTGGTCCTTTGACCATATTTCCGTTAATCAATGACGTCATTTGTCGCTTGCTTTGTCTTTAGCCCAAGGGCACAATTGTCATTTCCTTATTTCAATGAAAAAATTCTGTATTATTGCCACATGTAATGTAACCCTCTTCCCGCCCCATAAACACATAGACTGTATTTTTTTTCGTCTCAGAACTTTCGTTACAAGAATTATCAGAATTCACAAACCCTAATTGTATGGCACAAAACCCCTGTTTATCAATCATAAAACCGAAACATGGACTTTACACTATGGAAAGTAAGAAGACATCCAAGTTATCCAGTTGATGATACCGTCCTGTACGACTCAGCTAAGAAGAAATACGGTACTGTTTTCTTTATTATAGTCATTGGAATTTCTAATTGGGGTATTTATTGTTAGGCAATTAAGTTTTTAGAATTCCCTAAACATATATTGACATGTTTTCAGGTGGTAGATCTAATATGTTTAGCATGAGGGTTCATCACAACGGTTTCTTTAAATACTGGCCTAGTAGAATCTACGTTGGAGGTATGAAAAATTTAGTTGATTTGGTTGATGTTGATAGTGTGCCAGTCGAAGAGTTGGATGTTCTTATGTATGAATTGGGTTATGAGCTTGGTTCAAAAAATTACTATTACTTTGTTAAGCCTAGTAGTAATTTAGATGATGGTTTGTATAGCTTAAGTGAGAGTGCAAATTTAGAAATATTGAAAGATCTTGTTGATAACCATAAGATGATAGAAGTTTATGTTGAAAATGGTAAGACAACATTGGATGTTGATGAAATGTCACCCAAGTCTATTAGGACAGTTATTGCTGATGTGGATGCAACAAAGAAAAAGGCAGCTTTTGCTATTGTCCCATATTGCTCAAACAAATTGTTCTTAGAAAACATTGTTAATAAATCATGGTAGAGGATATATGTCGTTACACATCAACCTTTGAAGTCAATACTTTGGTACAATCTAGTCGATGCCGTAAATGTAACCCTTGTTTTCATCTGTAGAGGTCTCGACAGATCAAGATGTTATAGGTGATGTCAACCAAGATATAGATAAACATGTTGAGCATATCCAAATAGATAGTCCCAAGAGGTATGTCAAAATGATCAAGAGTCGTCATCAAGAGGAGGAAATATGTAATCCCGCTGAGCATATCCAAAAGGTAAATCATGCGGTATGTGAAATCGATGAAGCTAAAAGTGATGACAATGTGAGTGAAACAGATAGTTATGTGAGTGATGATGATGATATTGAGAACAATCGTGATGGAAACACAGTTGTAGATGAGGCTAATACTTTTGAGGAGCCCGATTTTGATGTTAACTGCTCAAAGTGATCGAGACTACAGAGTTACCATATATAGGTACCTCCACCCCGATATCGATGATTTTTTTAAGAAAAGTGAGTTGGATCTGTTAGATGATAATGATTTTACAAGTGGTTCCGAGAATGAGGATGAATATGTTATTAGGAAGAAAAAATGAGGGCATACAAGAAACAAAAGTTAAGTGAGGCAAAGACAAGTAGAGGACGAAATATATTTTTTCTGTGGTCAAACTTTGTAATCGCAAAAGAAGTGAAAGATAGGATCTACCGCTTTCAATAAAGACTAGGAGGAAATTGCAACTCATTAAGAATGACAAATGAGAATTGGAAAAATACATGTTTGTGGAATAACAGAAGGTGTTGGGTGGAACAAATTTCAAAGAGGAAAACCGGTCCGATAACTAGAGGCCTTGGAAGGGATGTATATCTGCGATCACTCAAGGAGCAAGCAATAGATTGCCCATGGTTGTTGTATGTAGCCAAAATACAACTAAAGATGTATGGATTGTTTAAACTTTCAGGGATGAACACAAATGTTTGCAATCAAGAGAGATTAAAGCTTGTGACTACAAGTTTCTTTCAAAGCAAACAGTTGACCAAATTCAAATCAATCCAAATATTCCAATCAAGGTTGTTCAAGATTAGCTTAGTAAACAGTTTGAAGTTCAGGTGTCTATGCAAAAGGCATTAAGAGCAAAAAAACAAGGCAGAAAATGAGATTAGGGGTTATCATAAGCAACAATACACCCTTTTAAGAGACTATGTTGAAGAGTTGCAGAAAACAAACCCAAATACAACAGTTAGGATAAGTGTATAAACCGCAATGATGCAACAAGTCCAACCGAGTTTTCAAGAGAATGTATGTATGCTTAGGTGCTTTGAAGGAAGGATATAAAGCTTGTCAAAGAGAGTTTTGGGGTTAGATGGTGCTTTTATGAGGGTCCTTTTCCGGCCGCCTTTTACAAAGGTGGGTATAGACAACAACAATGGAATATACCTTTAGCCTATGCGGTTGCGGTTTAAAGCAAAGAGTCATGGATTTGGTTTTTGAATGTCTAAGAGATGATCTTGACTTGAAACCAAACTCAAACTACAATTTTATCAATGGCATGCAAAAGGTGATGTTACCTTTAGTTGATTAGATTCACTTGTATTTTCGATAAATGCTAGTTTTATTAGTAATGAATTGATGTTTATTTGTGTAGGTATCATTCCAACATTAGAGCAAGATTCCTAGTCTTGAACACATATATTGTTGAAGCACATCCATGATAATATGAAATTGCAATGGAATGCTAAAGCATACAAGGAGCATTTTTGGAGATGTGCAGCAACAACAACCGTCCAACAATTTGAGGCAGCCATGCTTGGTTAAGTAAGATACCACCAACCCATTGGTCAAGGTCGTATTTTTCAGGTACAAACTAAATCTATGTCTAAGTGTACATCTTTTGTTCTACGACATTGTTCAACACTGTTGTTTGTATAAATCAAACATGTTGTATAAATGTGTAGGGAGGGCTCATTCTGATGTGTTACTTAATAACATGTGTGAGGTGTTCAATGGGAAACTATTGGGAGGTAGGCATCAACCCATCATTATCGATTTGGAATACATTATAGAATATTGTATGAAAAGAATAGTGAATGTTGTGAATGTGATTCACAAGTGTGCGGACCATTAACACCAAAGGAAACACTCATGTTAGACTTGATAAAGAAAGAGGCTTATAAGTACACCGCTTTACGGGTTGAAGGAGATATGTATCGGTCGGTGGATGGGAGATAAGTGTTTTGTGAATGTTGAAGCTAGGGCTTGTACATGTGAAGATGGAGCTACGTGTATGCCATGTAAACATGTTGTTGCTACCCATCGGTGTATGAGATTCAATGGAATGCAAGTAGGATCTGTTGAATCATGGGTTCATTCATGTTACTTGCTTAAGACTTGGGAAGAAACTTACAAACACCACATCCAGCCAATAAATGGTTATCAACATTGGAATAAGTCACAAGTTCCTATAAGCATTCGTCCACCTAAACATCATAAACCATTAGGTAGGCCACAAAAGAAAAGAACTAGGGCTTTTACTGAAAATGATAATAGTGACAAAACCAGTAACTTGTCACAGTCTAGTAAGAGTGTGGTTTGTGGTATATGTGGCAATGCTGGACACAACAAGAAAATATGTCTTAGGCAAGGAGGTGTAACAGGAAGTCAAGGCAGTACACAACAGTCTCAAAAAACAGGTTCATCCCAACCAAAAGTTAAAGAAAATAAGAAGGCAAAGGTTACAGGTCACAACTTTGAAGGAAATGAAAAACCTCAGTGTCAAACCGATGCTCAATCTCAAGGTGATTTTCAACCAAGTGGTCCAATCTCAATCTGGAAGTCAAGTTGATGTCGCTTCGGTGGGTCTCCAAAATAATTTTGGACAAAGACCAAGATTATAGCAAGAAAGTCGTCTTCACCACAAAAATTGTTGGTTAAGCATATGAAAGCCAATGTTTTCCATCGAATATGTATTCCCTAAACATTATTTGTTGTCTTTAAACAATGTCTGCTTTCGAACTTTGTAGACTACAAAATTTTATGCATTTGAAAATATATCCATTTGCATTATGTATGAAATCATGTCATGTTAGTCTATGGGTAAATTTGTGTTTTTACCGTATTGATTTGCTCTGTACCCATTTTTACATATTTTACAAGTTCATACGATATTACCTATTGACTTTGACAAAGTCAATTCGCTCACCCAACTATTATCACAAACAAAGAATGAAGAATCAAAATGGATGAACAACACCATATCAAGTTTATGTTGATACTCAAAGTCGGTGTCTGCTCATCCATCTCGATCATTCATCCATCTTTGATACTTGTATCTGTGTTATGAGTTTGATCATTTTACTAAGGTGTGGTTTGAATTGGATAATATTTGTGTGGCAACTGATGTGGGTTTGATCATTTATTGGGGCAAGGACCAAGTATTAAAGGCATAACATTAGAAGGACTAAAGCATAAAAGTAATACTACTTGTACTGTACAAGGACCAAAGTACATCAAACCATGACTTTTCATAAGTCAACCATCACCACAAGACTAATTACAGAGACCCTACCACCGACTCAAAAGGCAAAAAACCACCGACATTGTAAACCCACTAAATAAACCATATACAAACGACAATGATCAGTATCCAGGAGAAAACACAGAAGTTCCTCAAACGACATATTTTCTCCTTTTCAAGAAGGAGTTCAGCTAGGGTATCTTGTTTACTAGCCTCTAGCTCGTTGGCCCTGGCGACTGCTTTGACAGCCTCCATGGTCTCACCGATGAGGGCTTCTTGGCATTCTTGTAATGCCGCCTCATTTCGGTGGATGTGCCTCTGCAAGTAGAGGATCACATCCCTTGCTCTCGTCGTCAATGATGGATCCAACCATCCATTGATAGGACATCTAGATCCTTAAAAAATCAAAAATCAAACGTTTGAAAACACTTAAAATCTGACACCAAGATGAAACTATAAACATAACATGTTAAATTAAAAAATACAAGCATTATTATATAAAGACTAGACAACCTCAACAGGACAAGAAAAGTAACGCCTGCCGGCGTTTACATTGCTCCAGCAGGTCTTTACTACCGCCCGCCTACTACAACCACAACGCACCATTATATTTACTTGATCGGAATTATTTAGGATAAGATATTAATTTTGGAGAGGAGACTTTAGGGATGAGTGGTGAATAAGAGTTGATTTTATTAGCCACTAATTACTGTAGCACCCATAGAAAAGAGTATACAACACGCTGTATTGAAATAAGGAAATGACAATTGTGCCCTTGGACTAAAGACAAAGCAAACGACAACTGACGTCGTTGACTAACGGAAATATGGTCAAAGGACCAGTTAAGAGTTTGAAACATGGAAAAGGGACTCCGGGCGATGAAAATCCCCACTTTTATCCCATCGTGATGCGCATCTACAAGTTTAGGGACCAACGTGTATTTTAGTCTTATAATTATATTTTGGTTAAGTGTATTGTGTAACGTTTTTTGTAACCAAAATAACACTATAACTATCTGCCGCTATAAAATCTCGTTACTATGCACGGATATTCATCTAGTATATTGAATTGATATAACTAATTCATGGATTGAAGTACTACCTCCGTCACATATTAAATGTCCACTTTGAACTTTCAAAGTCTTTTATCATTCACTTTGACCTTAAATATTTATTTTTGTGTTATATAATACTTGATGCAAAATATATGAATGAATTGGGTTTTAAATGTATTTCCGTTGATATAATTTTCACCAAGTATTATATAATACAAAAAAAAAATTTAGAGTTAAAATTGAAGAAAAAATACTCCAAATGTCAAAAGTGGACATTTAATATGGGACGTAGGGAATAATTAAATGCATAATTTAACTATTAGATCATGGACGAAGCAATTAAAAATGAAAAAAAATATTGCGTGAGATAAAAAAGAGGAAAAGAAGTTGGAGGGAAAAGTGAAAGATACTTGTCAGTCACCGAAAATCTTTTAGACTTTGTTAAAACATTTTATTTGATCACATAAGTGTTGTTTTTTGAAGGGATTTTCTATCATATGCCATAGTGGCATGGGTTAAACCTCAATTAATGCTAACAAGATTCTTCTTCCAAGTATTACTATTCATTAATGGTGTTAAATTTTTTTCCACTTTTACCCTTACCTTTTTTTATAAAATTTCATGCTTTTATAACTAATTTAAAAGTTACGAACCAAGCAATATATTAATAAGGATTTTATATTATTCTTTTCTTACTTTCTAGTGGTTGACTAATATTACCCATCTAAATAACACAAGATATTTTATAACTTGCTAAAAAAATAGCACAAAATATTTCATTACTTTAACTTGTTAAAAGTTCACATTCAAGAATGTAACCATCTGCATGTTGTTCATATTAGTAGGAAAATAAAGACATTGAAAATAAAGTTCTAGCACTTTAAACAAAAAATAGGATTCAAATCTTCACTTTCGACATATTTCTTTCTCTTCGTAGCAAGCTTTCGGACAATAACGTGACCATCCAAGTTTTCTTTTTCCGGGCATGTACTAATATTGTGACCAACACCCTTGCACAAATGACAACGCTTTACTTGTTTTTTCAATTCCTTTTTCGGTTTGAGCCGATTTTTCTTGGGTGCTCCTTTCGGTGTCGATTTAGGTGGACATTGAACCAAATCAACCGAATGTGGAGCAACATTGTCCAAAGAAATTGCTACTGTACTACTTTCTTGTTGATGTGAAATAGATATTTTATCATGTTCAACCTCTTGTTGACACCACCGGGGAGACCAATAAGTTGACGGAATTTCAAAGCAATCCTTATTGACGAGCACACTTAAAATATGACGACAAAGTATCCCGATAAATTCAAAATTTTTGCAACTACACTTAGCCACTTTTTCATCCCAATTTACCTTGTGCAATCGACTCCTTTTATGATTCTTAACCTCAAAGAAGGCTTGTTTTTCTTCCTTAACCGAATAATGAATTGCTTTTCCAAACTCCTCTTGAAACTTTTTGAATACAAATGGAGTAAACAATCGACGACCTTGTTCTTCTAACCGAGAAAGTGACCTCAAACACGAGCCCCTATATTTCACCAACAAAGTATCATGCATTTGTTTTTGCTCAACATCTTCTATTGCAAGATCAACCTAAAATATTACTGTATTACATAAAAATAAGTTAGTTGTCAAGAAACATAGAATATAAGACAATAGTTAGATACATGTGATCACTTACTTGCTTAATGAATTGACTTAAACATGTACGAGAAGATATAAATCTTTTTATAAACGCATTAATACTTTCCGATCTTCCCGTTGTTGTCATACCACCAAAAAAGAAGTCGTGAAGATATGCGGGCACCCAGAATTCCTTAATCTTATACAATCCAATAACATGCTTATTCTCATATAAGTTGTACTTTTCTATAAATAATGGCCATTTGTGTTCAAATTCTTCAACCGTGTCTAACTTATATAACTCGTATAATTCGGAGCACCAACTTGAATACTCACATTTTAATATTGAAGTAAACCAACCACTAAATTTACTAGTGATATGCCATATACAAAATGCATGTTTTGTGAAAGGCATCTCTTTGGCAATTGCTTGGATCATCCACGGATCTTGGTCGGTTAATATAGTTTTTGGTGATTTCTTCATTAGCAAAATAAAAATCTACAAAAAAAAAACTACATAATCAAAGATGATAACGCTCAAAATGAACATGTTTTTAGTAGCGTTATTGTTGGTTTTGTGTATGATAATCGGCTATATTTACTCATAACTATTGCAAAAGTGCAAAGATGCGATTTATATGCGAATGTAGCCAGTATCGCAAAGATGAAGAAATGAAGATTTCATGCACATTTGGAGAATTTTCGAGGAAGGAAATCAAGTAAGGAAGCTCTTGGACTCAATGATTAGGAAGCACAATTATTTCTAAGTATCTACAGCAAGTAAAGATCAAGTTTCGTCTTGGAAATCATCAACGAAAACAAAGAAAAGGCGCAAATCATGAAAAGTCAACAAAATTCAAGATTGGGGGTACAAGAGGCGCCCAACCGTTCGGTTGGAGCCCGCAACCGATCCGGTTGGGCGAGTGAAAAATACGCAACCGATCCGGTTGTCCTTCAACCGATCCGATTTCCTGAACTGGAGTTACAACTTTTGTTATTTAATGTTGCCTTAACTCCCCATAATCATTGAAGGCCAATCATTTCCTGTTATTTACTCGTAGAGGACGTTTTTAGACAGATAGTTAAGGTTCTCTAGCTATATAATGAACCTAGACTTAGTAGTCTAGGTGTGACACAACCCAAAGTGTAATAGTTTACACCAAAGCTATTACAAACTCTTATTGTTCATCCCAAAAGTCTTGTTACTGCTGTAAAACGTCTAGGAGGTTGGAGAGACGAATTATCATCCATTGTTTGATCATTCGAAGTTATATGGTTAAGCTAGACGGTTGGAGGCGTGTGGTTGCTATAATCCACCATTTCTAATTCTTGTAATCCAAAAGCTTAGGTATTCTATGGAACTTGTTATGAATTTCTATTCTCTTGAATTATTTGAATTACCTTGTTACTACATGTGTTTTGTTATGATTTTCATGGAGTAATTCTTGAATATACTTGTGTGTAAGGATGTAGAAAATCATACTAGTTTTCTTATATGTGAGGCATGTATATGATCTTGTTTAAATGAGTTTGTTGGAAAACAACTAGTCTTGTTTGATTTGTCGGTAAAATATGTTTTAAGAAAAAGGACCGAAAGGATTTCTCTTGTGTTTTATTCCAAAAAGTTAAGTGACAAACTAGTATGGGGATATGGTGATTGACACCTGCTATGTTTACTTATTGAAACAAGACTAGAAACATTTTTCATCACGAAAGGTCGAAAGATTCGTAGGAACGACTTTAATAAGAATATTTTACAAACAAATAGATTTTCTAAAGGATAATCATTAGGATAAGGACCGAAAGGATTACCTACATGTTATTGTTCTTAAAATGATTTTACAAAACATAAACTATGGGTTGGAAATCATTTGCTTATGATTTACGCATCACATCAAGAGTTTACACCAAGCCTTCATGAACACTTACTATGATTGCCTATAGACTACACACAAGTATATGTTTCTTAATATTGATTTTCACTAAAACCAAATCTTTTGAGAGAGCCTTGACAAAGCTTTCTTGTTACCAATATTTTAAAACTAATTCAAACGCAAATCCCTTGGGACGATCTCGACTTACCCACCTTTGCTATCCCGAACGAGTATACTTGCTCGTATGTGTTTATAGTAATAGCGGATAATTCGTGTTTATAAATTTTTAAAACTTGCACACGAAGAGCACATCAAAATACCAATTGTAAGTTTATTCAGTAAATAGAAAGAAGTTTAATAACCTTGAATAGCCATTGAAATGTTTTTTTTGTCTCATTACGCAAAAGTGCACAACCAAGTAAGATGGTTCTTCCGTGATTGTCAATACCGACAAAGATGCCAAAAGGCATTTCATATGAATTCATCTTGTAAGTTGTATCAAATACCACAACATCTTCATATTTTTGGTACCAATCATAACATTGAGCATGAGACCAAAAGATATGTTCTAACTTGTTTTCGGTATCAATTGTATAATCATATTGAAGATTATGATTTTCAATCTTAGCATTTTTGCAATACTCGAAAATATCTCTTGCATCATCTTGGGAATGAACTTTATGATATTTTGCTAAAAAATTATAAACATCTTTTGTGAGAAAATTAAGTTCTCCATGTCTCATATTTTTTTCAAGCTCCATGACACGCATAATTTGTCTAACAGACAAGCCACCTTCTTTTAACAATAATATACGTTTCTCATCAACAGTTGTACTACTACGATAAGATGGAAGAAAACGAACCTCGTGTGTAGACAATAAGTCATGATTATGCTTTGAAACGAATCGAGTAACTTGCCACTCCTCCGGAAAAATATCATTCATTTTTCTTAATTTTATACGCATAATAGCCATGCATTCACATCTTGTAGCAACTCGATTTCTTTGTTTTTTCGAATAGTCTACCACTTTAGCCTCGGGCTTTCCTTCACGATGACAAAAGAAATCACGTCTTTTTCTTTCACCCTTATTTTCTCCTTTCTTGTTCTCGAACCTTCCTTTTCTAACCGAAAATCCATTTATTTTCGCATACTTTTGATAGAAAACCAAAGCCTCTTCTTCACTAAGAAAACATTGACCAACAAAAGGTTCGTCAACATTTTCTCTTTCAATTTGGCCCTCTTCCTCGAAAACAACTTCATCTAGGGGTACTTCATTTAAATCAAAAGGAAATCTTTCATTCATCTACAAAGAAAAATAAACAAAATCATGAAATTATCATATACTTTTAACTAAAAGTCTAAATTATTAACATAGTAAAAGTTGAAAGAAAAATCTTGTTAGCATTAATTGAGGTTTAACCCATGCCACTATGGCATATGATAGAAAATCCCTTTTTTGAATAAACCATTCGGTTTACATGATTGCAAAACGTTTGAAACTAGATATGAGAATACTGGTTATGCCGAGTATAATAACCAGAAACTCACATGGACCTTAAATTCTACATGCCTATAAACACGTATAAATCATACATATACTCATCCTAAAAACCAGCCTAAACTTGAACTCTAAAGTTAAGCTAAGACTCATATCATTATTGACCATTCATTTAAATGAATAGTTTGCACCTACACATACCAAAAACCCGTTAGATATTGGATAACATAATCATGAATATCATTTTGGCGGGTGCCATACTAGTGTGTTTTAAACGAGAGAGATAAATAAAGGGATACCTTAGTTACATGTATCTAGCATACGGATAAAAATCGCCATGACAGTATAAATCTACCAAATCGGAAAAAATCTACTTGATTGGCCAAATCGGCATATAGTTTCAAACTTTTATAATTATATATATAAAATTCATATTCGATTAATCCTCGTTTAACTGACAATCGCTAGCACCCGACCGCCCAGCTACCGCCTAGCGATTTTTGCAACCTTGGTACTTATATACATACTTGCTTAACTTAGAATATCGTTGTTGTGTCATTACAATCCACTATCATACATCAAAGTTGTTAGTCATCATTATTCACCAATGTAAAAGGATCAGTTAGTATTTTAGGCCTTAAAATACATTGTGAAGTAAGGTTCGTCTTGCCTTGGGAAAAGATTCGACATCTAGCTTAGTATCGATAACGAAGTTAAGCGGCGTAGTAAGGTTTTCTCCGCCGAAAAAGAGCTTTTTGATATAGTGCTTACGAACTCTCGAGTTAGGTACTCAGGGAGTGAAGTAGGGCGATGAAGGAAGCTTCATGCCGAACTACTATAAAATCATCGTGTATTTGGTTTGCGCTTTCCATTTCTATCTTGCATTTGCTTATTATTTATTGCATTTATATACTTGCATGCCGACACTTCACACCAAACATGCTAATCTAAAATTATTCTAAACCAATTAAACATAGACTAAACATACAAACTAATACTAAAACCCATACCACAAAATAACGCCTAACAATTATAATCAAAAAACATACATACAAACATAACTTACCTAAACGCAAATAAATCTTTAAATCACTCACACACAAACAATGAAATTTTGTTCCGTCACGCTTAGTTTTAATAGACTAGTCACCTTGTAGTAAATAGTTGGATATTTAGACATGTGGACTTTCGATGGCTCTAGTTTTCAATGGACAAATGCAAGTAAACTATGGTGGATGGACTATATGTTAAGAGTCTGGTATTTACACAAAATCATGATGATCGTGCTAGTTAAATTGGTTATTGAAATTAAGTAAGAAATTCTAATGACTCTTAGCATAGATTCTAATGTATAATAGTCAATTTACGAGATAATATTGTTTATATACAAGAAGAAATGCATCTAATTATAATGAAAGAATATACAACTTAGTATATTATATGTCAATAGTGCTATGCAAAAAAGTATATGTTAATAGTGTTTAAAAGAGTGACGATTTCACAAACAAGTGATAAAGTCAACTATATATATGCAATTGCAAGTGACCTAGTGTACACAGTACATACACTTTCACTAACGTTAAATTAACATTAATTATAGCATCCAATTGAAAGTGATTACAGTTTAGAGGACATAGTTATTTACTTCGTATTAGATATAGTGTTTTATTTTATTTTATTTTATTTTATTTATTATTATTTTTTTAATCTATTAGATTATTTTATTTCATCAACAAGCTGTGTCGCTATATTTTCTAGATATCTAATTTGAGCGATGTTGGGTAGGGAGCCACGATATGTTTACTCAGAAGATATACGGAGCAAAAAAGGGTCCATAGGAGTTGAGAAATAGTTTTTGATGTTGATTAATTTCCATTTAAGATCTTCAAAGATCGGTGAGGAAATCCTTATTCTGTGTAACATTTTTTATGCCGACTGACTAATCATCAAGAACTCCAAATTTCAAACAATAAAGACACGTCAAGTGATCCTAACACGGTGAATGAACACATGACCTATCTTTCATAAAACACTCATTAGCCGATGACGTAAAGGCTATTTATAAGGAAGTGATACCACCGAATCGAATTTAAACGAATATATTTCGACCGACGGCTCATTAAAAAAGGTACTCAAATGTTTACTAAAAGGGAAGTTTTCAAGAGCTTCAATGTGCGGTTATATTATGACGTTTGCCATGAACCCATTTTTCAGGTAATATTTTTAATATATAGAGTGTGTCAATCACTTTTTTTATTTTTATTATCATATCATTTTTTCCAAAGAACAATTGATGACGTAGACCACAAAACTATATGTTCTATTCTTTTTCCATACAAAAACAAAGAGGCATTGTAGCCGTTAAGATCATCTCCAACTATATATACTTAATAAATCATCAAATTTGAATTATGAGAAAGCTCCTTTAGTTTGCATTCATACTTGTGATGTTTCGGCACCTAAGCCACGCTGTTTCGAAGTGACGAAATGAATGAAAGGAAGAATTTGATTTTAAGAATATTCTAAGAAAGGAGTGATGCTTTCCTATTTTTAAGAACGCTCAATTTTCCAATCTTTTTAAGTTTGAAGCGTGGCGTTGAGTCACATTAACCATCGCTTTCACTTTCACAGCCACCGCTTTCACTACTCACTGCCACATTACTTTCAAAACACACCCTAAAACAAATTCATCTCTAACTATATCCTCAAAACCATAACTTCAAACATATTTAAATTGAATTAATTAAAGAATCTTAACTAATGATCCGATTTAATAAAAAGATATTAAAAAAGTGGTAAAATATTTGTATAGGATGAATAGAGATCCTTAAGAATTTTGAGCAATCCTTTCAAAATTCTCTCAAAATGTAAAGCATTGTTTGAGCTGAGTTTTAATACTTTTAAAGTTTTAAATATGAAAAAATTAGTGGTTTGAATACTTTCATTCTTTAAATATGAAAAAATTAATGGTTTGAATACTTTCATTCTTTAAGATGAGTTTTAATACTTTCATTCTTTAAATACGAAAAAATTAGTGGTTTGAAACTTTGAATACTTTCATTCTTAAAGATGAGTTTTAATACTTTCATTCTTTAAATATGAAAAAATTAGTGGTTTGAATACCTAGTTGAAGATGGCCTAAAACCATGTTGCATGCATTGCATCACACATGACCATATTTTTTATGTCACGCATACTTTATAATTGTCGATTCATTATAAATAGAAATGCGGATATGACATGAACAAGAGTGAGCTTTTTTTATCATATTATTTTGGGTTAATATATTTAAACGATCTATTGTCACAAATTTCGCGCGCTCTACGAACAACTTTATTTGCAAATCATCTATTAAATTTCATTCATTATTCCCACAGAGTTTTTCACCATTTTACCTCCCCGATAAGAGAGTCTTAATAAATCACCAGAAACGATCGTAAAATACATCGAGTGACAGAAATTGAAATTTAATACAAGAATTTGCAAAAAAAAAAAATGTTACACAAACCCGAATTACATGAGAAAATACATTTTAAATACATTAGCTTTATTATTTTCTGTAATTGAATCCTCATCCACTCTTCTAGTTTTTAATCGATACTAAAAAGTAACATACAATGTGAGGTAGGGTCTTGATAAATAAGATACACGAAATATAACAAAAAATAATCTCCCACAAAGTGTTTCGTGTTATCGTCTTTTCGTGTGAATCAAAATTAAAATCTTATTATAACATTTAAAAAAATAAACAGATATTGTATGATACATTTGTAAGAAGATTAAAATATATTTTAGAGTAAATTACACCGCTCGTCTCAGGTATTATAAGACCGCAGTGAGTCATTCTTCGACCAAAAAAGCAGACCGCCCATCCTGTTGACAAACGTTATGCGCCATTAGTCCTCCCTCTAACGGAGCTCACTAACGGTCGTTAAGTCTTGTTAACCCGAGTGTATAATCGCTATTTCAACACCATAGCGACGAATCGCAAAGGACGAACGCGTGATATATACCCCAACACACACACTCCTCATTTTTGCCACATACTTTCTCTATAAAACACACACACCTCACCTCTCTCTCTATAATTTCCGCCACTAAACCCTGTGGTTCCGGCCACATTTAATCCGGGCTAACTTCCTATGACGCTCACGACCCACACCGCCTATACTAATCGACAGATCAAGACCTCGTGGTTCTATTTTCATGCCACACATCGCCAATAAATCCCCCATACGCTCTCGAATCTAAACTTTCGCTCGAATCATTAGGTTTCACTGGGTCAGGGTTTAATAAATTCACCTAAACCACCTAAAATGATTGTAATGGACAAATTGGTTGCTTGTTATAGCATGATTGTACCAATTTGACTAGTAACATAAATGAGCAATTTCAACTTAATTTGCTCAATAAACCGATAGTGGTGGGATTGTTTATGCAAGAGATAGTATGTCGTGCCATTAACAAAAAAATTTCACCTCAAAAATTAGTTGATCAAGACGCTTTGTAGAAAGATAAAATGAAGTATTGATAATCCTAGTCTAACAAAATATTTCTATCCAAATAAACTATTTATCACGCTGTCACTAACCCACCGCCTTTCAATCAGGTAGGTTAGTGATTTTGCCCAGCCTTCTTTAAGTACCGCTTTTGCAACGCACATGATATCATAACCGGATCGAGCCTTTGCCAACCCGCAACAAAAGCATAACACCACTAAAGTTATAACCCGCCTTTACATAAATGATCCATCGACTTTTCTACGCTTTTATCCTCAGTTCGCTCCAAAGACCTCCAAAATGTTTTGTCGATACCATACGGGTCTCTTGCCAGCTTTCCCGCCATCCACGCCTAAACCAAACAACCCTGGCCGAGGGTCTTTCCATTCTACAACAACAATAACAACATCACCATTTTTGTTTCAAACCACCAATCACATAACCTGTACTCATGTTTCATCCGAAACCAAAACAAAAATAAACAACAATGACAATAACAACAAGAGCATTATCAAGCACATAACATACACACCGAGGCTTACGCCTCGGTTGTCGACCGACACGCACAAACACGACCAAGACCACGGATACCAAGATGTTTTTAACCACGCTTATTATTAAAAATTCATTTCCATGTTTTTCTAACCAAACCTAAGCAAAACGAGTCAACTCCGGACTGCTTCACGAAGTTACAAAAGAACGAGTAACAACTCGTGACGTGTGACCCTACCTTATCTCTTCGTGAATATGACACGCAGGCGCCATAGCGTAAGCGGTGGCGCGCCAAAGATAGACACGGTGGTGGGGCGGTTTGAGGCGCAGAACGAGTAGACCGGACAGAGGTGTAGTGGGGAGTATTTTGGAGTCAAGGAAGGGTGGTCCTGCAGGCGAGCATGGTGGTATGATTTTCCTGGCGACTAGGGTTTGCGGCCTAAATTATAGAGGAGAGAGAAAGGAAAGGTTTTATAGAGAAGTGAAGATGCAAAATGGGAGGTGCGTGTTGTATATACACCGCTCGCCCCATGGTGTGAAATGACGATTATACCTCGCGCTAACAAGACTTAACGACTGCTATATATAGTTAGAGGAGGACTATGCACAGATAACGCTTAAGCACTTACCAAGACGGACGCGCAATTTTTTTTCATTAAAGCGACGAATCTCCTGGCCAACGCAAACCACAAGGGACGAACGGTGTAATTTACTCTATATTTTATAACAACTTAATAAATTTATCTCAAAGCTAAAACAAAGTATTTATGTTTGATTGACACCTAATAAAGAAAAATTCCCCATAAAAAGGAAGAGGAAGGGTTTGGAATTTTTGGAATAAGTCCAAAATACAAAAGATACAATACAACCATATTTTCCTCCATGTTCTTTGTTTCATTCTTGTTAAGTCATTTTTCCTTAAGTCACTTTCTTCTTTTCTCTTTTTTCTTTCCTTTCATAATAATTTCATCATTATTAGTATTTGATGTTGATTTTACTATGTAAAAAGAGTAACTATTTATGGAGGTGTTTGTCAACATTTTGACGTCTAAGGCGAGAATCATATGACATTGTGTTGTTATTAGATCTAACGCGTAGAGTATACAATATATGAATTTTGTTATTTGTAACCCGTAAGGCTACGTTTAATAATTAAAAACATGCAATAAGAAATGATACATTTAGTTGGTTGGGACTCAGAGAAGTTAAATTTAAAAGAAACAATTTATGCATGACAAAATTTCTTAAACATAACCTTAAGGTCTACCTTTAGCATTTTCCATAATATATTAGTCTCTAACTAAAATGATTTGATCCTCTTCAATCCGCCAACTAGAGAGATATTTTGTACGTAACAGTACAGTTTCCTTTCATAATTGAAAAAATATCTATGAAGTGTCTTTACAGACGTGCTTAAATTAAGTGGATGTCTTAGTCATGGTCATTTGTGCCCATAAACTAAGCAACATCATGAAAGTGTAGTTGTGCCACTATGTTATCCTATTTTCAGTTATAATTAGGCACCAATTGTTTTTACAATCATTTCGTTTTGAAGATTTTATGCCATTGGGGGACATGAAACTATTGGATTCATTTTGTCTTGTAAATCTTATCTAAGTATTACTCCTTAATTAGTAAAGAAAACATTGTAACACAACATACCATTTGTTTCGGGAGTATTATGCAAGATGTTAACGGGGATACATTTTTTGATGGCGCTCGAAATAAGAGTTGCCCGCAACGGGTTCAGTCAATTACGCTGTATATACAAAAGTTTTCAGTATGAAAATGAAAGGTTAAGGGGCTGAACTATAGTAGTACTAGTTCAGTTTTGAGAACCTGTTTCGATTAAATCTTGAAACTCGATAAAAGTATAAAGAACTTTATATTGTTTATCGAACACTTGTAACGATCAGATTCATTGGTTTGAAAGAAAAGAACTAGATACCTATGATAACGAAATGGACAAGATTTTGAACCCATATTCTCACTTTTATAAGCTCGAGTGTATGTTTAAAAGGAATGACTCTTCTTTATATATACACTAATATTAATACACGGTTGTAAACTAGTAATGGCACTTTCATGTTGTTTTTGTGAGAAGGCTCAAGTCAAAAGCATGTACATACTTTCGTGTCATTTGCTTCATTATATTTGCTTATTTAAGAATATTTGGTGTTTAGCTAAAACATTTATACAGAGGAAATCGAACATCTCATAACGATCTATATCTTGCAAAACGTGAATTCTCGGCAATACTGACAGATTCAAACACAAAGACTCAAGAACAACATATACATGCATGTTCATAGACATGCATCTATATAATTCGGGAATCAACTTTTGTTTATTGATTTCCCTTTTGATCGGAAGTAGTAGCAACATGTAAATGTAAAACTGTGAAAGGGATAGCAACATGTAAATGTAAAACTGTAAAAGTGAGTTGAAAACATAATGTTAAATAACAAATAAATATTTTTTATACCACAAGTTAATTTAGTATTACTTACTTATACATCGAGATATTTTTCCCATTGTCATAAAATAAGCAACTTGTAAGTTGTAATTAACCATGGTCCCCTAGCAAAGTGAGCATGTTTATTCAATTTTTACTACAATACATCATCAATCATAATCAAGTGCATGAGATAGTTAGTACGGGAACTTTGATTAAAGAAGACTTTAGATAAAAAAACTACGTCATTTACAATTAATTGTTATTAAAGTTCTAAGCAGTCGTATGTTGGTAGGGCAAAATATCTAGACGTTTTCAAAGAAAGTTGGATTTAATTTGAATCTTAGTTTACAAGTTAAGATTGATTAACCAAAAAGAGATTAATAAATTATGACGGATTTCATGTTAACAATGATGTAAGAATATACAAATGAGCAATAGGTTTTTGATGCAAGGCATGCCGTCACCCAACATTATATTTGTACTTATCAAATGAAAATTATATAAACGCATTAATGAAAGTCCACTTTAAGTGACATCAATTTCTTGATACAACATCTAAATCGAAATGACACAAATTGTTGGACGATTTTCATAGTTTCTAACATTGATAAACAAAATTCGGATGTCGTTTTAAAATATTGACAAATAAAATTCCGTGCTCGTGAATGTGATAAAACAACTTGAGAGTATCCGTAATTTTGGGAGAGTAGGGAGGATAAAAACGCTCATGGGTAAAATGGGATTTGGCCGCTAGCCTCACATGGGAGGATTGGGGTGTTAAATATTGGGTCATTAAGGGCAAAAATTTGGCGTTGTTAAGTAAATGGTGGTTGAGAGTTAGGAGGAAGGGAGGAGTCTATGGGTGACACTAATCAAAAGTATTCATGGGTCTAGTGGGGTTTAGGGAAGTTAGGGCAATGGGCGAGGGCGGCGGGCGGGGTATGGAACGATATTGTGAAGTGGGTGGAGATTGATGGTTCAGGTATAGAATTCACTTTCTTGTGTTGGGGTAGCTGGGGATGAGAGGACGTTAGGTTTCGTAGATCGATGGGTGGACAATCGAAGCTTTCCGATAGATTTCCAAGGTTGTATCATTTAGAAAGGAGGAGGAAGGAGAGAGCGAGAGAGGGTCATGGGTAAACAAACCGGGGTGTGGGAACGGGATTGCAAGAGGTGTTGGGGTAGAGTAAGTAAGGAGTTTGATGACCTTCTGGTGTTTTATAACATGTTGTTATTACTAATAATTGTAGGATCGATGGAGGTGGTTGGTGAAGACGGTGATTTCAAGGTCAATGAATTATCAAGTTTGATCAAGGAAAAGATTCTATCTTGGATAGTGGTGGTCAACAAACGGTTTTGAATAGGATGGTGCCTAAGAAAGTTAGCATATTCATGTGGAGGGCTTTAAGAGGAAGGCTTCCAGTTCGTGTGGAGCTAGATAGAAGATGTGTGGATTTGGATTCGGTTCTTTGTCCAAGTTGTAATAATAATGTGGAAATGTGTGCTCATAGTTTAGCACTTTTGATTTAGCTATGAGTGTTTGGGATAAGATATTCAAGTGGTGGAAAGTGGGGATTGTTAACACTTTTTCTATCGATGATTTCTTTTCATCAAATGGAAACGTTAATGTCCCTATCTATGTTTCTCGAGTTTGGCAAGAGGTTATTTGGCCTAATGGGTACTTCATTTGGAAAGAAAGAAATGCTCGCGTGTTTGGTAATAAAATATCAAGTACTAACAAGATTGTTCAAGACATCCAAATTAAAAAGCTACGAGTGGATTATGAGAAGATCAATAAATTCAAAGAGATATATTGGCAACAATGGATGTGGGATCCTATAAACATTCGACATTTCAAGAATGAAATTAGTTTGTGGTTTGAGCGCAGTACAAGAATGAGATTCGCTTATGCTTCAAAGGCAAGTCCAATGGCCTTTGTTCTCTATGTCGGCTTGAACAAGGTGTCTGCATCAAAGACAATGGTGAGTACAGTGATTGGGTCTTGAGTTTGCAGTAAAGGATTTAAAGATCACAGTAAGATGATAGTTGGTTGTGTCCAGTTATCTCACTGTGTTTTTTGCCTTTGTTGTTTGCTCTTGGTTCCTGAGTTTGACTTCTGCAAGTGGTTCAGTTAATATGTTAAAGGTAGTAATATAAGTATGTTTGTTTCAGCTGGGTCAGTTGAAGTTTGTATCAAATGTGCTTAGTTTATATTTTGCCAAGTTTCCATTGGGTGGTCAGGTCCATGTGCGAACCATTTTTTCTCATGCGAGCCTCAGTATGTCCTTTGATGTTGTTTGGCTTATTCTTTGTTTGGTACCATTTTATACTTGAGTCGGTCTAGTGTCGTTTTTAGGATTTTGTAGGCTTCGAGTTTAGTTTATTTTGGTGTGTATTTTGGGTCCCTCCTTTGTTAATTGTCTTGATTATTTATGGGTAGGCCTTGTATTGTATTTTATCCATTGTTTGGTTTAATAATATGTCGCTTTTCAAAAAAAAGATTATACTAATTGTGTTATGCAAAGAGATTGTACATTGCTTGAAAAGTTCTTTTTCTAGTGAAAAGGTGAATATATATTACCAACAAAGTCGATAACAATTTACAAGAAGCAATCAAGCCGTGAGTGTAATGACATGCCAAACACTCAAACCTTGCAACTATATCGAACTAATAATAACTAAACTAATTCTAGGTATGAACTATCTTCTCGCGCTTCATTCTTTTTACCAATTCACTAGCCTATGACTATATTTCCTTTACTAAGAGCAGTGCAAGCCATCCATTAATGCATAACCTGCACCTTACACTAATAGACCAAGTCGCTCCTACAAAAAGGCATCATCATAGGAAGCAATCACATTTAATGGCTAAGTTTCCTCAATTAACTATGCATATATCATATACCATAAAGTGCAGTACTCCTTTCCTCACACTTATGATCATCTAACATAGATAGTCATCAAGGCCTTACATCCAATGGACTTATACTCCTCCTATCCCAAACACTCCATGTTAAAAAAGCATTGTATTTGCAATATACAGGCCTTGAAATGAGTCTCCAACAAAGCAATTAGGGCATTTTGAGTAATAACCAACTCGCTTTTCAATCTTAATATAACTACAAGAGGAAATGCATCAAGATCACCAACTACATTTCCTTTCATCGACATTGACCTCCAACTACTGTTTGCGTAAAACGTCCTAACCTCGCAAACAAGTCATGAATCCAACTCAAAAAGGCTACATTAGGCTGAGCTGTGTATCCTCAAGCTACAATAATCCAAAAATTGTAGTCGATTCCCTCACTCGAATTGTAGTTATTCATTTGTGAGAGAATCCTCAAACTCTTTTTACAGGGAATTTGCTTTACCATAATATTCTCCAAAATTCCCAGAGTTTGCATACCTTAAACCAATCATAATAACTCACCTCATTAATTAACTAAAGATAGTCCAATCTTTCGTAACTCACCCTATATTCATATTGTTGAAAAATGCAAAAACCCTGTCAGGTATTATGTTTATTGATCATGTATTTATAATGAAGCATGCCTAGAAATCCTAACAGACCCGAAGCCCACAAACGGGCTTAGGCCAATATCCTATCATCTAATACTCCCCCGTAGCCGAGTGACAAATCGTGAAAGCTCGAGCTGGAGTAGTAAACTAAAATAAAAACATTAATGCAATAAAAACATAATTTGTTGATGAAGAATTCGGCAAAGAACTCTTCAAGCACCAAAGAAAGCAAATAAATACAACAACAAAAGCAAATACTCAGAACGATTTGTTGATGAAGACAACCGACATCATCGAGATTAATCTTCACAATCTAGCAACAACAAAATCGGTTAAAGAAACAAAAATAAAATAAAATAAAAGATTAAACTTTATTTTTATTTATTTATTTCTTTATCTTTTTGAAAATGGATAAATGGCGACGGATAGGGTTTGATGGGTGTCACAAATCGTGTTGCTCAACTTAGCCACTCTTAGGTTTGAGGATCGCACCGCCTGATACCATTTTAAATAATGTAAACCCCATAGGTGATACATTCTATTGATATATATATATATATATATATATATATATATATATATATATATATATATATATATATATATATATATATATATATATATATATATATATATACCCTAATAAATACATAATGAAACCCTAATAAATCAAGGCCAAATCAACTCACTAATACTACCCCAACTGAACCGATGCGAGCGGCGAAATCGCAAAGCTCAAATCGATGAGAAAATTAAATACACACTAAACACTTCCACTGCACTTATTTCATTTGTTAATCTTTTAAACTTCGCTACCACTTATTCTTAACTCGACTAATTACTTTAGAATTACAGACATGAATACTCATAATCCTCAACTTGATAGTTTCCATTATTACCTTTACTCTCACCATCCACGATTCCTTTTGCTCCTAAACAACCTAGCATTTCTTCCTCCTACAAACAAAATACACCATTGCTCCCAAACATAATCTTCTAATGATACTCCAAACATAATTATTGCAAGGTAACTTTATTAGTTCTTGAATAATCTCATTCCATTCTTCGGCATTGCTTTGACATTCATCTTCCTCGAATATTCTTTCACACTTCCTTGTAGTACTCACTTTACGGTAAAATGTGCTTGTGCGAATCATGAGTTACTCACAAGGAGCATTTCATATGTGCTTTAGTGTTCCTTTTCAATAATCTATCTTGAGTACTGAGTCTTCCTTGTATTGCAACCCATATGATAAATGCATGTTTAGGAATGCACTATGTAGACCATACCAAAGAGTACCACTGCACTCTGGGCTCCGTAACACTGATATCTTCCAAAACATTCCTAACTGAAAATTTTACCGGTTTTCCATTTGAATTCTTCCATCTAGTCTTGTCCTTTCAGTACTTTTGAGATATGGAACTAGAATATTCACAACATTTGGGTATTTTCTTATCCACTCATTAGGCCACTTCAATGCCCATTATCAATTATCTCATCAATGCTGATTTTTTTGAAACAACGAATTTATTAAACAACTAAAGCAAGAAGTTTAGAGTGAAATTAATATCAATTTGAGCAATTTTACAAACTTATGTAAGTGATATGATTAATTATATGCTCAATGATTACCCAGTTAAAGTTGTATAATATAATCTACCCATTGCTTGAAAAGTTGTATAATATAATTACCGTTTTATCAACTCACTCAAACCCTTGAGCTCCGTCTCATACTCAATGTTCGTATTATTATTTTGTGACATCTTAAAATAAATGTTCATTTAATAATTCAATTAATGAAAATAGACTTTGTGCAGCTAGTGAAATTTTTAAAATTTTATGCATTATAAAAGTGAACACTATATGAAGAATGTGTATATGTCTCAATCTTATCACCTATATATGCCCTTTATATCCAAGTGGAATGTGATGATTAATTTGTAATTACTTTAACAAAAATTAAATATTAACTATAAAGCTTGGTTGGTGAAAGTTTGAAAGATCACTTATACAAAGCGGCTAATTTTTCCTGTATATATATTCTATGACAACGGACAAACAGGATGGAAAAAAAAATGGTACAAAAGGGCTATAGATTGTAAGATTGATTAACTCAAATTTGCATGATCAACTTAAATTGCCTAACATAAAATAATAATAGAACCACTTGAGCCAAATAGATGAAAATAAAATTTGCGAAAGTCGATCAAAATATATCAAATATACGTTAAACAACTAATTATTTAAGAAATATGTAGATTAAAGTGTGTTTACTTGTCAATGCAAAAACCACACAAATACTTTAGTTTTATTTAAAATTATAAAATGGATTATTTGTTTGGATTCTTTCAGTTTGATTTGACTTTTTAAAGCTAAATTCCTTGATTATTGCTAGTGAAAAGAATAATACTTGTTGAACATATTGCGTACGTAAGACAATTTTAATGCAATATAGAAATGCATGAATATTATCATTAATTATATATCTCAGTTAGGTCTATAATTAAGTTAAAAATAAGACGGTCAAGTGAACCATTCTTAATAACTTTTTCATACCAATATTTATTAATTGTGATTAGCAAGTAAACACACTTTTTTTTTCTTGTTTGAATTGAACCAGAGTCATGTGACCAACAACTAGGGGTGTTAAAAAAATCCGAGAAATCGACGAACCGAGCCGATCCTATCAATCCGAAACCGCAAAACCGATAACCGGCTAAAACCGAAACGAGAAAACCCAAACCGAAAACCCGCTTATCACGGTTCGGTTTCGTTTACTTTTAGTTATCCGCAAGCATTCGAACCGAACCGCAGATAATACACGAAGGTTTTAACAAACCATTCATAAAGACGTATAAAGATAACTATATTATTGCACTACTTTTATCATATAACGATTTGTACTTATCTAATATGATTTTTACTAACGCTCAGATTACATATGATTAATATGATCGTAATCTATAAACGCAAATAATTAGTATAGTTCTTTTGTTACATATGGTAATTTAACGTTTTTATCATGCGACAGTAACAACATTACTATTACTCTAATCTCTTCAATGTTATTTAATCTACTAAATGACATATTACGCTCTAATTTATGTTATTGTTTGCCCGATTCGATTCGATTAATTTTTAAATTGCTAACTATGACCAATCACCGGTGAATCAATATTTCGGTGACCGAGACGTCCGTTACTCGCTAATACGGTTCGGTTTTGGATAGTAAATGAACTACCGACCGCGATGGATAGTTAAAATCTCTAACCGAACCGAGCCGAACCGTCCCGTGAACACACCCCTACCAACGAGCATAAGCAAGAACTAGTTTCTTTAATATTCTTTCACGTTCTTCCCTTTTTGCACAATCATTGTGTCTTTTATGCTATCTTATCTCCAATGCCTTTATAATGAATTATACAATATGTGAAAAATAATACTATAAACATTAGTGCTAGCTATTAGTTTAAATTTCGACACAATCTCTTATTCTGTCTAAAAATTCTAGGGGTTAATCCTTCTTTTTACGTATTATATTTGGATATCGTATTCTTTTATCGGATCCTGGAGATATGTTACGGATATTGTGTACAATGAACTCTTTTTGGTATTGGTGTAAAGGAAAGAAATCCGGTGAGATAAAAAACTCAAATGAAAAAAAATAAGAAGAGTTTATAGCATGCATCTAAAATATGTGATTGTGATTTTATTTTTTTTCACAATTCTTATTTTAATTTTATTTTCATTTGATTGTAACTCTTGAGCTAAAAGGAAAACCATACCAAGCCCATAATTGTTTTGGGAGTATATTACATAGATGGATTTTACAATACTTAATTACTTATCCCAAACAAACTCATCCTTTTTGCAAGAATTTATGATTTAACCTTAAACAACAATAAAACCACTACACATAAAATTTATTGTGTGTTTATTCATATAGATATGAAATTGATTTGATTTACTTATTCTCATGACATGATATGTTCCCAGTAAAAAAAAATAGTCGTTGCATTGCATGTAACTAAAGATGGCTTAAAAGAAATTACCCTACCAAATATTCGGCCCAGAATTTAATTTCGTTTACTTTAAGGATTGGGTTCAAACTTCCAAGGTATTGCCATACTTAGCCCATAGAAAGTTTCTTACTTAATGGGCTGGGCTAACTGCGCTTAAACAATATTTAGGATAACAAATTTGTTTGGCAACAAACAGGGAAAAGACACATTAAGGGCATGTTTGGTATGGGTTACGAGGGGTAAGAAATGAGAAAGATAATAAAAAAGGATGATTGGTGGAGTATAATGCAATGACGCATTACCTAATAAATTGGGGGGAATGCTTTCTCTTTCCCCACTATTATCATTACCTTTTCCTTTCCTAACTTTGAACCAAGCACACCCTAAAATTCTAACTTTACTTTTTGTAACGCCACTAAGAGAGGACGGAGTGGTGATCGGGTAGAGGTTCGAGTACCAAGTACCCGAGCGGGTACACTGCCCCGCCTAGCTCGGGTACATGGTTCGGCTATGTAATTCGAGCTCCGAGCTCGCTTGGCTACCCATGATGAATTTGTATATTCGACCGTTTACAAACGGTCATATGCATTAAATTAAAAAAAAAAAAAAAAAAAAATCCCCTTTAAAACCAAATAACATACACTCATCTCTCCAAAAAAAATAATTACCCTCACCTTTAAAAAAAAACACACACTAATCTCTCAAAAAATGTCTTCCGATTCTTCCGACACGTTATTCTTTCGTCCGACGAGCTATCCACGGGTAGCTCGTTGCAAAATATGCTTCAACTAGCTGCCAAGATTATGAAGACACGGCAAGCTCCAGCCGAACTAGTGTAAATCGTCATCGGAAATAGGTCTTGAAACTTTAGAGAATGATTGGTTCGTTGAAACACCAAAGTACAACGACAATTACTTTTAAAAAAATTCAATGGAGAAAAGCATGTTTTGCAAATAGTGGGTGACATTGAGCGAGATACCCATATTTTCAAGAAGGCTATGACGCCATGAGCTAAAAAAGTTTCACTACGAAACAAAAATCACATCGGCCGTTAGCAACTCAAGAACCCAGAATCCGCCCGATGAGTATGATGAATATTTATGCATGTCTCAAAGAACGCCACGTGAAAGTCTTGATTGTTTTGTGAGGCCATCATTGAGTTGTACGGTCGGGAGACTTCACGTAGCCGACAAAGACACCGACCTTGCTCGCATTTTCCGTGCCCATGAGCGAAGCATCACCCCCGGATGCTTGGTAGCCTCGACCGACACACGCCGATGGAAAATTGTCCTAGACATTTGAGAGGGCAATATACGAGAGGTGACTATGGTGTTCCCACTATTATGCTTCAAGTCACCGCCACACAAGATATGTGGATTTGGCATGCTTTTTGGTCCACCGGGTCAAACAACGATATCAACGTATTGAATCGACCGACTTGTATCTTACAATCGAAATGGAACGGCGGCGAATAGTTCATTCCACGTGAATGGACGCTTACAAACGCTACTATTATTCGCGATGGAATCTATCCTAAGTGGTCCACACTTGTTAAAGCATACCCGTATCCAACCGACCAAAAGGAAAAGAGATTTACGGTTACAAGAGGAGCGAGAAAGGATGTCGAGCCAACTTTTGGTGCTCTCAAAGGAAAATGGAAAATTCTCGATCGACCTCTCGTAGCTATGACCAAAGCGAAGATTGCCAATCGTGTTCATGCGCTGTGTTATTTTGCACAATATGGTTATAAAACGCGAGGGAGGGCAATCTCAACGGCTCATATAATGGATGCGCCCGGCCAAAGAAGGTGACGACAAAGGTGGTAGCGGAGTTACTAGACGAATTTCTCCATGACCGCCTTCGATATGATCTCACGGAGCACGAGCACGTGAATACTTGCCGCATCTCGATGATTAGTGGTTTTTTTTTTATTTTAATCTAGTTATTTTTAAGTATTATATTATATTTTTTTTTTAAAAGTATTATGTAATGTTTTATTTTAATGAAATTGTATGTTTTTATTTTAAATATCAGATGTGATTTTATGTATTTAAAAAAAAAAAAAAATTGGTATTAAGTACCACCTCCACGAGGTAGTGTTGTAGAAGAGACGGGTAGTTTTCAGTTGGGGTTTTTATTGGATGAGGTGATGCCAAGACCCTGTGTACATTAAGATTGCGCATCACCCTCATGCCTAAGAGAGTGTTTAATTTTATTCTAGTGGAGAGAATTGTAAGCTCAAAACCCTTACTATCTTTTAATTGAGATACTTATTAAAATTACACGGCCCCCTATCATGAGCGGATTTGAGTATGTGCAGGGTGCTTAACCGCACAGGACTCTCGATTTTTCAAGGCCTCCAATTTCTAAAATTTAAAGATTTAAAAAACTAAGTTTGGGATGATTTGAGTGAATTAAGTGGTGTTTCGGATGGAAAATACACTTTCTATATATTCATGAACTAAAGGTGTAGAAATTCAGAGCATGGGTTATGCTTTAATTGGGTTATACGTTCTTGTGAAGAAGATGACCTCGTAACTTTTCATCAGTGGCTACAGTAAAACTTTTCTCTACAAGTTATGAACCTTTTAATATGTAAACTTTGATTTTAGCCCGTTTTACTTGTATACTTGATAAACACAAACCCAAACCCAATTGTTAAATACATTGACCATATTCTACAAAAAAGTATTACACTTTCCCGAAATACCATTTTTGTATTTGAAAATTAATCATTGTACAACAAACAAGACCTCTTAAATATTAATAGTTTGCATCCCACATATTGTCTAAATATAATACTTTTCGCCTAAATTATATATTATATATCTATATTAAACCGCTACGTCGGTGGTACTATTTTAAGCATTTTTTTTTTCTTTTTTAATGTTCGGCATGCTATTTTATTTGTTGGGCTTCTGAGATATATGTTGAGTCGGTCCAGTATACAAGCGTCGCTTTGCTTATAAATAAACTTCACCGACTCTTTTCTTCTACACTTTTCTACACATCGGTTTCTTCTCAACACTGGTATAATCGGATCTTGAGCTATTAATTGTTTAGCTTATTGATTTGTTGGTTGTGATGAGCTTGAATTTGTAATTTTGTTCATCCGCGAGTTAGGGTTTGGATTTAATTTTTGGGCTTTTTGTGAAATTAGTTGTTGTTATTGTGGTTGTTACCATCGGTTTATTTATCACGATTATTTGGTATAGTTATCTCATAGCATTGCTATGTGCGCTTCTTAACAAAGTTAAAATTGAGGTAAGTCGCATCTTGGCGGGGCAAATTCTTGGATTTGCAGCCATGGCGGGTTCGCCCATTTGTTTACTTTGGTTGTTTAGAGTTTATGTTTGCAACGACGGTGAAGACGATTCTAAACAAAGTTACAATTGAGGTTACCGATTCAAGGTGGCAAATTGTTGATTTGCAACCATGGCGTGTTAACCTTTTTGTTTACTTTGGTTGCTCATGAAGCAGACTTCATTTGCTGCTTGTAGTCTAATTGATATTTATGATGATGTTGTTTTGCAAAACAATATTTGTATTCTGATTCATGTTTGTTTATATACTAAACCGCTACGCTTGGTGGTACTATTTTAAACATTTTTTCGCTTTTTCAATGATCGACATGCTATTTTATTGGTTGGGCTTGTATGAGGTTTATGTCGGTTCTCATCCTTGGTCCAAGATATAAGCATCGCTTATTTATCACGCTTTTATTTGGTATAGTTATCGATAGCATTGCATTTTTAATTTATGTTTGCAACCATGGTGGGTGCGCTTCTTAACAAAG
Organism: Chrysanthemum lavandulifolium; assembly: GCA_022545495.1. NCBI lineage: Eukaryota > Viridiplantae > Streptophyta > Magnoliopsida > Asterales > Asteraceae > Chrysanthemum > Chrysanthemum lavandulifolium. The sequence goes on from CM040245.1 coordinate 53,885,397, forward strand.
TTACAGTTGAGGTAGGCCACATCTTGGGGAGGTAAATTTTTGGATTTGCAGACATGGCGGCTCGCCCATTTGTTTACTTTGGTTGCTTAGAAAGTATGTTTCTGTTGGTGCCTGTAGTCTAACTGATATTTATGTCGATGTTGTTATACAAAACGATATTTGTATTGTGATTTCTATTAAAAAAAAATGGTAGGTAATAAAGTATGCATCACATTGTGAATTCATGTTTGCATCGATAGTGAATACGCTTCTAAACAAAGTTACAATTGAGGTAACTCGCATTTTGGCGGGGCAAATTCTTAGTATTTATTATTCTTAGTTGTGTTTGTGCATGAACGTCAGCTCGGCTATTGTTTTGCAGTGTGTGAGTCATTTGGTTACGAGTTGTTGCATTTAGTTTGCTTTGTTGTTTGTTTGCTTTGATTGTTAGTATGAGAGTTAAGAATGGGCCATGCAAGAGGGTCAGCGTTCTTAAATAGGGCAAATACGGACACTAGTACTACATCTATTCATAATAACTCCATTGATTCAATTTCTAATATGAATGCTTCTATTTCTGATGTGGGTGTTCCAACCATTGTTACTAACCAAATGGAACCCATTCTTGCATGGGATCCCAATTATCCAGCTTATCCATTCTTGTTCTGTTCAACCGCAGACGCTCAAATCGCTCGTGGTACTGGACTCAGTTGCTCCAAGCATATGATCATGCGACCGGTCATGACTCATAAACTTCGTGAGTAAATTCATCGATGCTTAGATTCGGGATGATCATTTCGTGCAATTATGGGTTATGGAGATTATGTTGTTGGTAAAAGTGTTATCTCCAGTATATTATGTAGAAGGTCTTGGTCATAACTCTTTCTCGTTGGTCAATCACGATTCGATCTAGAAGTAGCCTTCGAAAACATACCTGCTTCGTTAGAGAACTTGATGGTAAGGAACTTTTGAGAGGTTCACGTGGTTCAAATCTATACACCATCTCTATCGAAGATATGATGAAGTCTTCTCAATTTGCTTTTGTCAAAGGCTTCAAAAACAAAGTCATGGTTATGGCATCGTTGCCTCAATCACTTGAACTTCGCACCATCAATGATCTCTCCGTAGCGACTTAGTTGTAGGTTTACCTAGACTTAAGTATGAAAGGATCATCTTTGTTCAAAGATGCCAATTGGGAAAAAAGCAAGAAGTATGCCCATAAACCCAAACCTACTAACTCGTCACGTGTTCTTCATACAATTCACATGGACTTATGGACCCATGAGAGTGCAAAATATCTTTGGGAAGAAATATGTGTTAGTTGTGGTGATGATTTCTCTAGATTCACCTGGTAAAGCTCTTAAAGACAAAGGATGAAACTCCGATATCATCATCAAACTCATCAAATGTATTGCAGTTCGTCTTAATAAACGGTCGAGAATCATCCGAATACAATGGAACCGAAGTTGTTAACAAACAACTTAGTGAGTTTTGAAAGTATTGAATCGGCCATCAAAGAAGTGTTCTCGAACTCCTCAACGAACGGTGTAGTTGAAAGACTAAATCGAACTCTCGTGGAAGCCGCAAGGACTATGCGCCGATTTACTCAAAGTTCCAATGTTTCTCCTGGGGTGAAGCTATCGCCATCGCATGCTACACCCAAAATCGATCCCCGATTCACACCGCTTCATGGAAAACTCCATATGAACTTGTCCACAACAGAAAACCCGATCTTTCATTCTTTCGTGTGTTCGGTGCTTTATGTTATCCAACTAATGATGGTCAAGATTTAGGAAAACCGAGAGCTAAAGCGACATTGGAGTTTTTGTAGGCTATGCACCTAACTCAAAAGGTTACCGAATCTACAACAAGAGAACCCGAAATATCATGGAAACAATTCACGCCACGCTTGATGAGTCGACCGTCAAATGGCTCCTGACAATCCAGCTCGACCCGCACTTCAAATGCACCCCATTGGTTCATCCCTTGTACCAAATTCCTCCAACTATTCCATATGTACCTCCAATCAAGATGATTTGAAGAAATTGTTTGATCCGATGTTTGATGAACTCTATGAGCCAAGTGTTATTGAATGCCAATTCCCAACAGAGGTCGCTTCATATCCTCGAATGAAGTCAATCCTTCACCACAATATCATTAAGTCAAGAAGCACTCCGCCGATAACTCGCCTCATCAACAAATCATCAATCTTGAATGTACATCATGGAACTGCTTCGCATCAATGATGAAGTTAATCCTTTGCTACTCCCCAAGATGCTCCATTTGAAAACATATTTGCTCTCGAATCATCATCGTAACCATCTTCTTCAGGAGACATCGACTGCTACCTCGGTCCCTCAACAACCGCCACATGAACACCTTAGAAAATGGACTCACAATCATCCCTTAGACAACATCATTGAAATCCTCTCGTCCGGTATCCACACGAAACAACTTGCAACCGATGCCTTATGGTGCTTCTTCAACTCAGACTTTCTAAGATCGAACCAAAAGATGTTATAACCGCCATGAATGAAGATAGTTGGTTCAATGCCATGCAAGAAGAAATTCATGAGTTTGATCGACTTGATGTACGGGAGTTAGTACCGCCTGATTGTAGTATGATCATTGCTCTAAAATGGATCTTCAAAGTGAAACTTGATGAGCATGGTGATGTGATGAAGAACAAGGCTCGATTAGTTGCTAAAGGATACCGTCAAGAGGAGGGTATTGACTTTGAAGAATCTTTTGCTCCTGCGCTCGAATCGAGGCAATCGAATCTTTTGCTAATGCCGCTAGTAAGAACATGGTAGTTCATCGATGGATGTAAAGACGTATTTCGAATCGGAGATCTTAAAGAAGTCGCCTATGTTAGCCAACCGGAAGGATTTGTGAATCAAGAGCATCCTACTCACGCTTATCGCTCAAGAAGGCTCTTACGGTTTAAAGCAAGCTCCAAGGGCATGGTATGATACGCCATCAAAGTTTCTTCTATCTACCTGGATTTAGCAAAGGAGCAGTTGATCCAACATTGTTCACCAAGAAGTCGGAAAACATTTAATTCATGTTCAAATTTATGTTGATGATATCATCTTTGCCTCGACCGACCCCAATGAGTGTGACCGTTTTCAAAAGAAATGGGTTCAAAATTTCAAATGTCAATGATGGGACAAATGTCATTTTCTTAAGACTACAAATTTCACAAAGTCCCTGAGGCATCTTCATAAATCAATCTAAATATGCAAATGAGATTTTAAAGAAATTTGGATTTGATTCAAGTGACCCGTTGACACTCCCATGATTGAACGAACTAAACTAGATGAGGACCACTCAGGATCATGGTAGACCAAACAAAATATCGTAGTATGATTGATCCTCGATGTACCTCAGCCTAGTAGACAGATATCTTGTTCATTGCTTGCATGTGTGCTAGATACCGTGCTAAGCCTACTAAAAAGCACCTTGAAGCGGTTAAACGGGTCTTCGATATCTCCAAGGAACCATCAATACGGGACTTTGGTACCCAAGGACACCAGTATGTCACTAATAAATTAAGCGGTATGCCGATCATGCGGGATGTCAAGATAATCGTCAAGCACGTCTGGAGGTGCTCGCTGGGTGATAAGTTTGTGAGTGGTCTTCAGTTAAGCAAATGAGTACTTTATTTCCTCTACAGAGGCATAATACATAGCCATGTCATCTTGTTGTGCTTCAAACTTTGATGAGATCTCAATTAACTTACTATGGCTTTGTATTCAACAAAATCCCTATGTAATCGTGATAATAAAAGTGCTATTGCTTTTTCATGCAATAACGCTCAACACTCAAGAGCTAAGCATATCGACATTCGACATCATTTCATCGGGAACAAGTGGAAAAAGGTGTGGTGGAACTCTATTTTGTGAGGTCCCAATACCGCTAGCGCACATCTTCACCAAAGCTCTTCCAAGAGAACGTTGAGTTTATTCTTCCACGACTGCTTGAAAAGCCTTCAACCGTAACACTCAAACGCCTTCGGGAGGAAGACGAGGAGTAAAAGGTTTCCTTCATCTATCTCTTGTAAATATCTATTCAAATACAAAATACAAAATTATAAAACCTTCAAAATCAAATAGAAAAATATAAAACTTTCAAAATCCATAAAAATTTGAAAAATTCAAAACCCTCAAAAAATATTGTCATTTTGTCATGTTTTCTCGATTCAATTATATCTACTGGTTTTGATGCTGCATTCAAAGAATGATACGGGTCTTTAGATATTGTTCGAATTTATAACAAAAAAAAAAAAAAAAAAAAAAAAAATGAGAGAAAGAGAAAATATGGTTTATTGTCATTTCGAGCAAGAACCCGCTTTTAAAGATGTAAGCGAGCCATACTTTTCGTGGTTTTCAAATTTCTTGCTCGATTCTTTAAATTAATCCTTACTATCTAATGAAAACTAATTTGTTTGAAAAATAACTCAACCTATTTTGATAATCATCCGACTTAAAAGTTTGTCAAAATATCTATCTCAATCAACAACTTATGTCATTGATTGAGGGGAGAATGATTTCAATTAAATCAAAAAGTTATTTGCCATACAATTATTTTCAAAAGATAATCATGCATGTTTATTCAATGGAGTTTAAAGTCTCAAAATCCGATCCTTATCGCTAAACGCTTACAATCAAGTCACAATTCTCCTTAAAAGCTTTCAAATTCAATTTAATTACATGAGATCACAAATCTCAAATAATTTGATAATTGTGATCGGGGAGAATTTGTGATTTAAATTGGATTTAAACTAATAATTCGGTAAATGGTTTTATAAGGATGTACAAGCTCTCCTTCCCACATGTGCCAAACGATTTCAAATTTTCCATGCACATGTCGAGGAGAGCATCTATCTTAAACCACAAATATTTGAAACGTGATCAACTTATCTCTATGTGCGCCTTTTCCTAATATGTGCAAAACATTCTCAAATATCTATGCTCATATTGAGGGGGAGCAAGCTTATGAAAACCTCATCCTTCCCCAAAATGCTTTATCTACTTGATTTGATTAGAAGTGATGTTGATATTTTTTGAATATGGTAATCAAAGAAGTTAATTTTTCTCTTGCCTCTGTGCAAAACGATTTCAAACACTTGATGCACATGTTGAGGGGAGCTCTTGTTCTAAAAATATCAAAAACAATTCAGTACAAAATGCTTTGATAATATATCACAAGTATCCGGATTGATTTTCAAATGGTTTTCAATTGGTTCCAATGGCGATGAACAATACCAAATAAACCACCATTTTACTTTATGTATGGTGATATAAGGATGATAAGGTTAGTATTTGTTCCTATGATCCGCCAGAACCGGAGGGATCTACCTGAGGACAATCCACTAGAAAGTGTAAGTCCTTAGGTATATTGAAAAAGGAGAAAATGAGATATGGGAAGAGTGCGGATCGAGTCCGAGCTAGCTCGAATAAACCTAATAAGGTTCTAGCTATGAAGTCTCGGTAAGCAATCAAGGGTTGAAGAATGAAAAGAATTGAATGAGAAAAGGAAGAAACAAATAGCCTCCAATTATTCAAACTTAGGGCGTAAACCGGTTCAATTCATTTACATGGTGGTTACCATGGTAACACGGTATTGAAGACAAGACGTCATGGACCCGGACGACCGCACTTCAACTTCCCAAACCACTCAAGTTCCTCTTAAAGGTCTTGTTTCATTCTCACGGGAACCGACATTATCTATCGACTCTCTCTGAGATTGTTGATATCAAGAGGAGACCTCTCCTAGTCTCCGATACAGATCCAAATATGCACAAATCGAGTCAGAGCCACGAGATCATCCATAAATCTCATTAGGACACTTTCAATGAAGACTCTCTTCACACAATATGGAAAGAGAGATTATATCTTGAGTCCCACGATTATCCTCGTGGTATTGCTTAACATCCGAGTGATATGCATACATATTCACAATGAAGATGGAAAGCCTTCGAGCCAACATCAAACAAGCTCCCGGTAGGTGGCATGTGAGATCTATTCAATAGATCAACCATGTGACAACCGAAGTAAACAATGGAGCGATTCAATCTTTTGAATCAATCTCGTTCAAAGTTATGGATTGATTTGATACTTTTGAAAAACCGGTCATTGCTTAAAAACTCTTTTCTTTAGCACATGGACCGTATTAAGATTTCAAATCAAAAGGTGTTTATGATTGATAATTGATTTTCATTAAAACCTTCGTTGTATTGCAAAAACAATTTCTATTGGCGATACACGATTGTTTTCAAATCTCTTTTCATCAATCGGTGAATTTCTATTCACCGGTTCACTCACCCATGTTGTCTTCTTTGAGACGTTACTGGTTTGAGAACAAATTAGAGCAAATTGCGAAACCCCGCTAAGGAAATTCTTCGAATTATACCGATCACAGTAAAAGATTTGTATCGATCAATCGGGGAACCGTGGTCGTGTAATTCAATTCAACGAGTGATCAAAGACACTTTCATGCGCTTTATTGCTAACTATTTTATGCGGTGTACACCCGACGCTTGTAAATGATCGTAATGAAGCGGTCAATCCATAGCCGCATGCTCACACAATACATTCATTTCTCATGAAATCATGATAAGTGCATCAATGACTCGATATTTTCACCCATGCTTCGCTTCGCTGCTAATATCATGAATCAACGAAAGCTTCCGCTACTACGATGAGAAGATATCATGATCCGTAATGTGAGCATGTCGGTCCGAAAGTCACAACATCACATAATACCAACACCACAATGGATGTCTCGGATATTTTTGTTAGTTGGATGATCTCAAAAGCTAGCTCAAAATTATTATCACGCCGGATCAAGAAAAGACCTCCACTTGGATTAACCAAACATGCAATGAGAAGAATCAATGACTACGAGCTTGAGCAAAGTGCTACATCAAGAATGCAAGAACAATTTTTAATGTAATATCTGCTTTGTATTCAATGTAATTTTAGTATATGTTTGAGCACCTCCTTGGGAGATTGTTAGGAATTAGAAATTCCAGTATTAAAGAGTCGGTCACCTCTAGTATATGTAATCGCGAAAGCTCGTAGTCGTAGTTCTTTTAAGCTAAGTAGTATTTAGTTATGTAACACCATGGATGACTGACGGGTCTTTACCCACTCAGATGCCCGATCCATGACCACATTCACGGCGCTTATTGTAAGACTATAAATACTCTCTACCTTCCAAGGTAGAGTCGAGCTCATAATAAGATTTTTCTTTCTCTCACTAAAGTTCCCAAACCTCTAACTTTCTCTCTAAACCTCTTGTACGCCTACTTTGTGTCATGGTTTGATGTATGTGAAATCCAATATCTTACATGTCCGAAACAGAAAGACAATTAGATTTTACGATGTACTTTGAAGAATGAATACACAAGTGTTGTCCTAATGTAATATGCTAAGTTAAGTATGCCATCTATGTATGTAAACAACTAGAAATGTCTTCAGTAGACTCAATGCATCAAGCTTCACACAGATCTCAGAGTTTGTTAGTGTCTTGTGCAGTCTTTTGTAGACTTCACGCATCTAAGGTATAAATAACTCATGTGGTGCAAACATCCTATGTAAGACTAAACTTATACTATGTTGCTATGATTTTAATGATGAAAGAATTACCCTATTTATGCATTCACAGAATTCCAATAACAAACTCGGGAAAATGTGACTACAATAACACAATTCAAATAACGTACAACAAAGACATTTATATTTGAAACTTCTTTCTTAACCTTTGCGGTCATTTCACTAACCTTTATCGCCCTAAGGACGACCGATACTGTTCAACCCATTGGTCACGAGTTACAACATTCAAAACCTGATTCCGTCCACAATCCACATCGAAAAACAAAGCATGACTCAGATACACATAATACTCATAAAAATGAGTCAACAACATGAAACATACGTAGACTAAAATTATCAAACCTACATTGACCCTTGTACGACTATAAACATAATACTAATAAAAATCATTGAACAACATAAAACCTACCATTTATATTCATAACATCGTAAACAACATACTATAAAAAATATACAAACGACATTACACATTTACTAACTACTATAAACAGACAGACAGATACCAACACACATCTAACATACATAACATAGCATCAGTCTAAGAATCCTGCACTTACTCCAAACTTCTTTCCCTACCAACCAAGACAAAAAGACTTCTCATTCACACCTTCCAACCTACAAAAGATCAAACACGAGCAACCCTATTATAAACGACTGAGCTTCTTCAACATCCTTGATTTTTCAGAAGAACGAACATGAGCCACTTGGCATCTTTCAATCAGAAACTCCAATTCTCGAAAATCTTCTTGCTCTGCAAACCTCAACGCATCCAGCACCTCATTTAACATATCATTCCTACCAAACTTTAATAACTCCAAGATAATTGCATGCCTATGATGAACACGAGCTTCAACCTCCTTAATACGGGTATCATAATCTTTTTCATCCAACTTATAGGATTCTTGCTCTCGCGTAAACACAGTAGACAACACCTTATTCATTCGTCTGGTGCCAATCTTATGTCCAATCTAATCAAGCAACGGGAACTTGGACGCCATTTTTTCCAGATGACAGTAAACGGTATTTCAACAACTAAAACGTGTATTCAAGAATATATCTTATGAGCTTACATTATTAAATAAAATACCAAACCAAAAGCCGAAACAAAAACCTTATTTAAATCCTAAAATTCACCCATAAACCTAAACATAATCACACACCTGAATGATCACACTTTCCAAAAACATACCAAATTCAATTACCCTAAAAACCGTCACAAAATCGTTGGGCGGTGCTAGAAAAGGCGGTAGAGGTAGGAAACCACTGAAGACCAATACTCAGTTTCGGACACACATATTTCGGTATTAGATGTGAAGAAGAGGATAGAGATGCATGTTTTGTACTTGTGTTTCTCTGGAACACGTATATACATACGTGTTGTGATAAAAAGCGTTGAAGTTACTGTTCATTAAGATCCGGTTAAGTAGTTTTGTGAGAGTAATTGGGTCGTGTTATGTTAGTGTAATTGGATCGAGTAGGTACAGGTCAGGCCACCTGCTAAATGTATTTTTTTTTTGGTTTTTCTATCTTGCATTTTCCACCTAACAATAAACGTTGTTAAGAGATTCATCGATAACGAGCAAAGTACACCGACAAGTCCCGCCGCAACGCGGCGGGCGTTTTCACCTCGTCTTTATTAAATCGCTACCTCGGTGGTACTATTTTAAATTTTTTTTAATGTTCCGCATACTATTTTATTTGTTGGGCTTCTGAGGTATATGTTGGGTCGGTCCAGTATGCAGGCATCGCTTTGCTTATTGATAAACTTCACCGACTCTTTTCCTTTTTTACACATCGGTTTCTTCCCAACACTGGTATAATCGGATCTTGAGCTATTAATTGTTTAGCTTATTGATTTGTTGGTTGTGATGAGCTTGAATTTATAAATTTTTGTTCATCTGCGAGTTAGGGTTTGGATTTAATTTTTGGGCTTTTTGTGAAATTAGTTGTTGCGTTTGGATTGGGTATGTGATTCTTTTGTTATTGTGGTTGTTACCATCTGTTTATTTATCACGGTTTCAAGATTTTTCACATATTATAACAAAAAAAATTTCAATCTTATCTTCATACCTCCCAAGCGTCTTCATCAACCTCGCACCGCTGCCGTCTTCGATACTCAAAGTGATTCATCAGGTGGTTGTGATTGTTCCAGTTTATGTTTAACAACATGTGGGTATAGTTTAATTTTGTTTAATTGATACTTTTTATTTTTTCAACAAGGGTACCAGCAAGAAGCCATCGGTGTTGCACACATCGCTACAGATGGTAATTCAAACTTTTTTTATACTTTCAATAAATATTGAAATTGGTCTTAGAAATCATGCTTTTGTTATATGCATTTGCTTTGCAATATGCACGTGTATGTTTGATGGTATTGTTTAACTGTGTGTGTTTGATGGTTTTGCTTAATTGGATTTTGTTTTTTACGCAGGCATATGTTCATCGGTGGTACTATTTTAAGCATTTTTTTTCTTTTTTTAATGTTCGGCATACTATTTTATTTGTCGGGCTTTTGAGGTATATGTTGGGTCGGTCCAGTATACAGGCATCACTTTGCTTATAGATAAACTTCACCGACTCATTTCTTCTACACTTTTCTACACATCGGTTTCTTCCGACACTGGTATAATCAGATCTTGAGCTATTAATTGTTTAGCTTATTGATTTTTTGGTTGTGATGAGCTTGAATTTGTAAACTTTTGTTCATCTGCGAGTTAGGGTTTGGATTTAATTTTTGGGCTTTTTGTGAAATTAGTTGTTGTTATTGTGGTTGTTACCATCAGTTTATTTATCACGGTTGTTTGGTATAGTTATCTCATAGCATTGCTATGTGCGCTTCTTAACAAAGTTACAACTGAGGTAATTCACATCTTGGCGGGGCAAATTCTTGGATTTGCAGCCATGGCAGGTTCGCCCATTTGTTTACTTTGGTTGTTTAGAAAGTATGCTTCTGTCGGTGCCTGTAGTCTAATTGATATTTACATTCTGAGTTTATGTTTGCAACGATGGTGAATACGATTCTAAACAAAGTTACAATTGAGGTTAAATGATCTCATGTGGAAAATTGTTGGATTTGTAGCCATGGCAAAGTTAACCCTTTGTTTACTTTCGTTGCTTATGAAGCACTTCATTTGTCGCTTGTAGTCTAATTGATATTTATGATGATGTTGTTTTGCAAAACAATATTTGTATTCGATTCATGTTTGTTTATATACTAAACCGCTACGCCGGTGGTACTATTTTAAACATTTTTTCGCTTTTTCAATGATCGACATACTATTTTATTGGTCGGGCTTGTATGAGGTATATGTTGGTTCTCATCCTTGGTCCAGTATATAAGCATGGCTTATTTATCACGCTTATTTGGTATAGGTATCGCATAGCATTGCATTTTTAATTTATGTTTGCAACCATGGTGGGTGCGCTTCTTAACAAAGTTACAGTTGAGGTAGGCCGCATCTTGGGTAGGTAAATTCTTGGATTTGCAGACATGGCGGCTTCGCACATTTGTTTACTTTGGTTGCTTAGAAAGTATGCTTCTGTTGGTACCTGTAGTCTAACTGATATTTATGGCGATGTTGTTATGCAAAACGATATTTGTATTGTGATTTCTGTTTAAAAAAATGGTGGGTAATAAAGTATGCATCGCATTGTGAATTCATGTTTACATCAATAGTGAATACGCTTCTAAACAAAGTTACAATTGAGGTAACTCGCATTTTGGCGGGGCAAATTCTTAGTATTTATTATTCTTAGTTGTGTTTGTGCATGAACGTCAGCTAGGCTATTGTTTTGCAGTGTGTGAGTCATTTGGTTACGAGTTGTTGCATTTAGTTTGCTTTGTTGTTTGTTTGCTTTGATTGTTAGTATGAGAGTTAAGAATGGGCCATGCAAGAGGGTCGGCGTTCTTGATAGACGCCTCCGAAATTCGCAACCCTATCACATAACGGTCACTGCAATATTAGTTGCATGGGCTTTAATAGTCCAACGGCCATGAGTGGAACAAGAACTCAAATCATTCTGTTTTGGAACAGTTTCAAGTCCGTTGCACTATTAAAGTCCGTGTGACTAGTGTAGCGACTGTGTCGTTGGAGCGAGGTAAACGAGCTATTAAGTTATCGTAAAATTGGATAATATGTTTGCGAACGCGCTTTGTCGCAAAATACTAAGGCGATGATGAACATCATATCTTAATTAACTACGTATTTTGGCGTGGCAATCACATTACAAATGTGGTTGCAGCCATAGCGAAAGTTTTATAATGCTGGTGTGTCTATGTACCTGAGCCTATGTATTTGCATGTTCGTTTTTGATGCTATGTTTTGGGTTTACATATGTGCTATATAACATTATGTTATATAAACTTATTACAGGTGATCGACGTGGTGCTTTAGTATGGATATATACCACCGACATAGCGGTTTAATATAGGTATGTAATACTATATAAACATATTATTCTAAGGCTGTGATGAATTTTTACGGGTCTGTTTAAAGTTGAGATTACCCATGTCTTGGCAAGGCAATCAGTGAGGGTTGCAGCCGTGGTGGGTGTATCCGCTTTTTCTAAATTGGTACCCTATCTGAGCCTAAATTCAAAAACCTTATAACAAAAGTGTAATGTGGAACAACGTCTTTTAGGGTTTGTTGTTTGTAAATTTTACTGTTATACGGGTTTCGTTATTAGAGGTGATTCGTACGCTGGTGTGGCGAACTGTTGGTTCGCAGCCATTGTGCGTGCATCCTCTTTTTCCTGGTCTGTTCTATATATGTACTCTATGAATGGGTTTCCTTGGTAAAACCTGAAGTTGGTTGTATTATTTTAAATGTTTCTTTCGTTATCTTTATAAGTGCCACATTATTTTATTTTTTTGGCGTGTTTGAGGAATCCGGTGGGTTGCCATCTTGGGTTCAGTATACAAACAACGCTTTATATGTCCAATTCCTTTCTTCTACACCAGACACCGGTAGTTAGTTGCGATGGTCTTCAATTTGTAACGCTTATTTGGTATAGCTATCGCCTTGCTTAATGGTATGGCATCACATTTAGAACTTATGTTTGCAACCATAGTGAGTGCGCTTCTAAACAAAGTTATAATTGAGGTACGCCTCATCTTGGCAACGCAAATTGTTGGATTTGCAGCCATGGCGTGTTCACTGGGTCGGTGGTACTATTTTAAACGTTGTTTTATATTTTTTATTAAGGGATGGATTTAGGTGTGTAGTCGGTGGGTTTTTTTATTTTTGAGCGATAAAAAAAGGGTAGCTACACAGGCCCAAATAGATTTGCCCGTTATGATTTTTTTGGGCCCTTTTCAAGCAATATATATGTCGTTTCATTTTCGTTAATGTGAAGTTGCGCGTCTTTTGGTTCTTCTCCTGATTTTGTGGTAGGTAGGCCGTTTGTTGGATCATTCGTTCATTGTTGTGATGGTCTTCAAGTTGTGACGCTTATTTGGTATAGCTATCGCCTCGCTTAATGGTATGGCATCACATTTTGAACTTACGTTTGCAACCATGGTGAGTGCGCTTCTAAACAAAGTTACAAATGAGGTAAGCCGCATCTTGGCAGGGGAAATTTCTGGATTTGCAGCCATGGCATGTTCACTAAGTCGGTGGTTTTATTTTAAAAGTTCTTTTATATTTTTTTATTAAGCGATGGATTTAGGTGTGTAACCGGTGGGTTTTTTTTTCTCTTGAACGATAAAAAAGGGTAGCTACACGGGCCCAGATAGATTGGCCTGGTATGAGCAGACAATGCTCCAATTTTTGTGGGCCCTTTTCAAGCAATATATATGTCGTTTCATTTTCTTTGCTGTGAAGCTGTGTGTCTTTTGGTTCTTTTGCAGATCCTGTGGTAGGTAGGCTGTTTGTTGGATCATTCGTTCATTGTTGCATGTTCGATTTTTGTGTTTGGCTTTTTCTTTTGCATGTTTGTTGTAGGTTGTTTCATCAGTGTGTGAAAGTCAGAAAGTGTTTGGTGTTGTTTAGGAGCTATAGTGTCTATTATTCTTTGTTATGTTTTTGCATGCACGTTAGTTCAGCTATTGTTTTGCATTGTGTGGGTTATTTGGTTAGGGATTGTTGTGTTTAGGTTATTTGGCCATGCAAGAGGGTCAACGTTCTTGATAGACGCCTCCAAAATTTGCAACCCTATCACATAACGGTCACTACTATATTAGTTGCGTGGGCTTTAATAGTCCAACGGCCATGAGTGGAAGAAGAACTCAAATAATTCTGTTTTGGAACAGTTTCGATGCCGTTGCACTATTAAAGTCCGTGTGACTGGTGTAGCAGCTACAGGTCGTTGGAGCAGCAAAACGGACTATTAAGTTATCGTCAAATTAGATAATATGTTTGCGAATGTGCTTTGCCGCAAAATACTAAGGCGCTGATGAACATCATATCTTAATTAACTGCATATTTTGGCTTGGCAATCACATTACAAATGTGGTTACAGCCATAGCGGAAGTTTTATAATGCTGGTGTGTCTGTGTACCTGAGCCTATGTATCTGCATGTTCGTTTTCTGATGTTGTGTTTTGGGTTTGCATATGTGCTATATAACATTATGTTATATAAAGTTATTACAGGTAACCAACGTGGTGCTTTAGTATAGATATATACAACCGACGTAGCAATTTAATATAGGTATATAATACTATATAAACATAATATTCTAAGGATGTGATGAATTTGTACGGGTCTGTTTAAAGTTGAGATTACCCATGTCTTGGCAAGGCAATCAGTAAGGGTTGCAACCTTGGTGGGTATATCCGCTTTTTCTAAATTGGTACCCTATCTGAGCCTAAATCAAAAAACCTTATAACAAAAGTGTAATGTGGAACAACCTATGTCCGTGATCAGTTTGAACGGATTTGATAAGAACTGAGGTTGGCCATTTGGTGTGGCATCCAATCAACAAACCTGGATTGCAACTACACATATGGTCAGTATTGGTTGTATCGGTATGCGTTGCTATCGTTGCTGCTAATATTCTTTACCAATGGAATGAAGTCATGGCGCAACGTGTTCAGAACATTATTCTGTCACCAACGTTAACGCTGTCAACTTAGCCTGGTATATGTGTAGTCTTGACATTTTGCAATAGCAATAGGTAGCTCATTAGAAAATTGCTAAAGTATATATTCTAAATGTTTTATGATGGCTACCTATTGCTATTTCAAATTGTCTTGCGACCGTAACCATGCATTTGTTGTTTGCAATTAATTTTGCTGCCGATTCTCTATAAGGAGGTAAGACATAGAAACGACTATATGCGTTAACTGGTATAGGTAATGCTAATAATGTTACAGTAATCTACATACACTTGCAACTGATGAGGTAATTGTTAAGTGGTGCAGGTAATGATGATAACGTTACAATAATCCACATACACGTGCAACTGATTAGGTAATTCAAAATTGTAGCGTTTTTTGGGTTCGTCAATTATTTTTTATATACTTATTTGGATTAATGAATTGTAGTAAGTTGAGCCAAATGACAGTAATACTTTTATGTTTTATTACACGCTCATATTGCAACAGGAAAAAAACAGAGGAACAACAACATTTTTATTCAACTGGCAGGACGGCTGAATTCATTCTCGACATTGTTTTTCAACATAAAAAAATAGATGCAGTACCAAATATGCAACAAGAACAGGAGCGAGGTAATAGAATTTATTTTAACAATATTTACAACTAACTGTAAATAAAAAATAGGTACTCTCAAAACACCTGCAGCAAAAGAGGAACAACAAACGGTCGTTCACAAAGCCCAGGAAGCAACGTAGAATAAGTCAGTCACACGAGCCTTGTTTCAAAATGAGACAGCTGACTCTAACAAACAAAAAGGTTAGTTCACGAGATTATTAATACATAGAAAACCCTTTTTATTCAACAAAATATCTTACAAGCAAGTTACATGAAAATAGGTTGCATATTGCAGGCCACTTATTTCTAAATACAAACACCATCACATGACCATAGACCTACAAACTACTCATAGGTGGCGAACCATAATAAACTGCGACTTTATCAGACTGACACAATTTCCACAACGTTAAACCCTGGAAATTACAACGACAAAAGACCAGTAAGTCTCTCAATAAACAAATCCTTATCACGCGCACTCAGCTCAAGCTTCCTTGCCATAATCTGCAACTCCAACATTTTTTCATTGTCTTTTTTTTGAACTGTCCTAAGGAACTCAACCGTTTTCTGAGACACATTTTTTCCGACACTCTCTAGCTCATCAATCAAAGCATCTCTTTCACGAACCAACTCAAGCATCTTTCCACAAATGCCGTAAATTTGCTGACCTAACTTTAGATCCTCACTTCCAGATTTTCGACAGCATAAAACCATCATATCTGTCCAACTAGAGGAATTTGCCTTAGTTTTGAGCTCATCGCATTTAGGAAGTCTTACCATTCTCCTATGTTGTCTCTAGAAGTTAGATTGCAGCTGCAAATATGGATAAAATTGAAAGCAAGCAGTCTGTTATATAGGCATACCAACAAACAAAAAATAATCACATGCATAAGTTTTCCATGGATGAAAATAAAGGTGCAGGGAATCAACACAAGCTGAATAGGAAAGAGCCTTTTTCAGACATTGCAAAGGGTTCTAAACCTCTCATATTCACCTAACTTTGCCCACAATTAGTAAACTGATAGCCAAAAAATCACAACATTTATAGTTTATTAATTATACAAACATCTGAAACCCAAATTAGTAATAAACTTAGCTCATCATTTGTTTTGTTTGCTTTACGTTTGCAGCCCAGTCGAAAAGTTCACAGATGCAACCTGCAAAAGCATTACCCAACGAAAGTGCAAAGCAGATATGAAAGTAAAGACGACAGCTGCAACTTTTGATATCTGAAACATAGAAAGACAATTAGATTTTGCGATGTACTTTGGCGAATGTGAATACACAAGCGTTGTCCTAATGTAATATGCTAAGTTAAGTATGCCATCTATGTATGTAAACAACTAGAAACAGCCTTCAGGTAGACTAACAGACTGCGTTTCACACAGATCTGTAGTTTGTTAGTGTGCACAGGTCTTTTGTAGACTTCACACATCTAAGGCATAAATAACTCATCTGGTGCAAACATCCTATGTAAGACTGAGATTATACTATGTTGCTATGATTTTAATGATGAAAGAATTACCCTATTTATGCATTCACACAATTCTAATAACAAACTCGGGAAATTATGAATACAATAACACAATTAAAATAACGTACAACAAAGACATTTATATTCGAAACTTCTTTCTTAACCTTTGCGTTCATTTCACTAACCATTATCGCCCTAAGGACGACCGACACTGTTCAACCCATTGGTCACGAGTTACAACATTCAAAACCAGATTCCGTCCACAATCCACATCGAAAAACAAAGCATCACTCAGATACACATAATACTCATAAAAATGAGTCAACAACATGAAACATACGTAGACTAAAATTATCAAACCTACATTGATCCTTGTACGACTATAAACATAATACTAATCTATATCTATACTACTTATAATAGAGGAATGAATATCTCTCCTCATGGTCTTAAAATTAAGACTTACAAAATACAAAGCCTATTGTACAATACATAATGCACTATTAATGATCTTTCTCATCAATCTTAATTTTAAGACTTACAAGTCTTAAAGCTTAATGTAGAAAATACAAAGCACTATTAATGTGGTCAAGATATTTAATGTAGTTAATTAATTAACTGGTTAATAAATACAATTAATGCAGTTATTAAAACACCCCTTACACAAGAAATACAAATTATCAAGCATATTGTACAACCAACTTAAACATAATTCTTGCATTAAAATGTAACTAATACAAATAATAAAGAACATTATACAAATATTCAAGCCCAAACGGGCAATGGTCCAAATGGGCCCGAGCCCGAACGGGTACGATCCAAACGGGCACGGGCCAAACGGGATCGAGCCCGAGCCCGAGTGGGCACGAGCTAAACGAAATTCTTGAAATCCGTAAATTTATTATCAAAAAGAATATAATAAAATAAAATACATGATTCACGGGAAAATTTTATTTGGGGTATCCGCATGCGCAACGCCGGAAACCCCGTTAAATGTCACTAATACAAATAATAAAGCACATTATACGATATTCAAGCTCGAACGGTCAACGGGCAATAGGCTTATGCCCGAACGTGCGGGCCAAACGGCTCGGCCTTGACGGGCATGGGCCAAATAAGCACGGGCCAACGGGCTCGAGCCCGAACAGGCACGGGCTAAACGAAATTTTTGATATCCGTAAATTTATTGTAAAAAAGAACATAATAAACTAAAATACATGATTCAACGGAAAATTTTATTTCAGGGTACCCGCCTCCGCAACGCGCGGGTACCCTGCTAGTAAAAATCATTGAACTACATAAAACCTACCATTTATGTTCATAACATCGTAAACAACATACTATGAAAAATATACAAACGACATTACACATTTACTAACTACTATAAACAGACAGACAAATACCAACACACATCCAACATACATAACATAGCACCAGTCTAAGAAGCCTGCACTTACTCTAAACTTCTTTCCCTACCAACCAAGACAAAAGACTTCTCATTCACACCGTCCAACCTACAAAAGATGAAACACGAGCAACCCTATTATAAGCGACTGAGCTTCTTCAACATCCTTGATTTTTAGAAGCACGAACATGAGCCACTTGGCATCTTTCAATCAGAAACTCGAATTCTCAAAAATCTTCTTGCTCTGCAAACCTCAACGCATCCAGCGCCTCATTTAACATATCATTCCTACCAAACTTTAATAACTCCAAGATAATTGCATGCCTATGATGAACACGAGCTTCAACCTCCTTAATACGGTTATCATAATCTTTTTCATCCCACATATAGGATTCTTGCTCTCGCGCAAACACAACAAACAACACCTTATTCATTCGTCTGGTGCCAATCTTATGTCCAATCTGATCAAGCAACGGGAACTTGGACGCCATTTTTCCAGATGAGAGTAAACGGTATTTCAACAACTAAAACGTATATACAAGAATATATCTTATGAGCTTACATTATTAAATAAAATACCAAACCAAAAGCCGAAACAAAAACCTTATTTAAACCCTAAAATTCACCCATAAACCTAAACATAATCACACACCTGAATGATCACACTTTCCAAAAACACACCAAAATCAATAACCCTAAATCCGTCACAAAATCGTTGGGCGGTGCTAGAAAAGGCGGTAGAGGTAGGAAACCACTGAAGACCAATACTCAGTTTCGGACACACATATTTCGATTTTAGATGTGAAGAACAGGATAGAGATGCATGTTTTGTACCTGTGTTTCTTTGGAACACGTATATACATACGTGTTGTGATAAAAAGCGTTGAAGTTACTGTTCATTAAGATCCGGTTAAGTAGTTTTGTGAGAGTAATTGGGTCGGGTTATGTTAATGTAATTGGATCGAGTGGGTACAGGTCGGGCCACCTGCTAAATGTATTTTTTTTGGTTTGTCTATCTTGCATTTTTCACATAACAATAAACGTTGTTAACAGATTCATCGATAACGAGCAAAGTACACCGACAAGTCCCGCCACAACGCGGCGAGCATTTTCACCTCATTGTTAATAAAAAGATTCACATAGTATGACTCAATGAATAAAAAATGCAAAAACTTGCTATATATCTCTCTAAACTAATGTGTGCTTAAATCAAGCTCAACCACTTTTAGGGTCTTAAAAAAATTGGCGATCATGGGCCTAATTCTTTTTGGCACAAAAACCACATAATGATCCTGCCCCCTATAAAAGGCTAATTAAGACCTTAAGGGCATCCAATATAATAGTTTTATCAAATGGTCTAAAACATATATAAAGCTTTATCTTTCATTTTAATCATAGTGATCATTTTCATGTACATGCGGCATGAAGAGGTTCATATTTTTAAACCTATTCATAATTTAATGCATGCGTTATTATCAATCATTTGAAGAGTTGTAAAAGGTTTAGACATAGTGAGCATAGGTTTATAACATCAAAAGACTTATAAATTAATGATTATGGACCTACATAATGTTTCACCATTATAGATGCTCTAATATCTATCGCGATTTTCAATTAATACTACACATTAAAACTTTGTTACAACCAACTTAAAAAACACTCACACAAAACAAACCTCTATATCTAATTCTTACAACTTACAACTACCGCTAATGCTAGTTTCGCCAATGACATTCCTAATGAGAGAGTGAGTTTGATATATGTTTGATCTATGCTGTTGGGTTTACAAAAACTTTGCAGTTTAAATTAGGGATTGAGTCGTAGAATAGCAACGTACTTTTCCAAGTGTCTCATTTCAGTGCGTATACTTTTTAAGATGTAAAATAGCGATATTTTCCATAAGTGTCCGTTGTAGTCGTGTACTTTTTTTTAAGTTGTAGAATAGCAATGTCTTTCCATAATTGTTCCAATTTGGTGCGTCCCTACTTTCCATAAGTGTTCCAATTTGGTACATCATCCCACGTCTAAATTGGAACACATATGAAAGTAAATTGCTATTCTACGACTTAAAAAGTACACGCGTCTTCAGAATGGACACTTATGGAAAATACATATTCTGTCAAACTTAAAAAGTACACACGTACTAGAATGGGACAATGGAAAAGACATCGCTATTCTACGACTCAATCCCTTTAAATTAATTCAACAATCATAAAAGGATAAAGATCAAATAAAAAGACAAATATCCGTAAAAAGATATAAATTCCACAAGATCATGTATTATGATGTATGAAAAAGTTGTGAAGGAATTTTTTACAAAAGTGGATATTTTTTCCGAAAAAAATTATGAAAAAATACGTTTGTGCATTAAATCGTTTTTTATGCATCAAAAATTGGTTTTTGCACCAAACTTCTTTTGACATTTTCATCAAAATAACATTGCGTATCTAAATAAAATAAGTTGAAAAATTTGTGCATCAAATTTTTTTTGCGTATCAAAATTCTATTTTTGTGCATTAAAAAAAACGTATCAAAACTCAAAATTATAAAAACTGTTTTCACAAAAGTTTTATTCACCAACATACCCGATCTTGTGAAATGTTTTTGAAATTTTGAAGATTTTTAATATTTTTTATAAATTTTTTTACGGATATTTATCTTTTTATTTTAACTTTACCCATCATAAAATATTAATTAAGTTTGTTACTTCATAAATTATCCATTTGTGTATGATTGAATATAGGAGTACAAGATTAGTATTATTTGCTAATTTATGTTTATTTTGTTTTTGACTAGATTACTTTTTAGATTACCGTAATATCAATGTCTTAATATATTTATCGAATATCAATTGAACCCGAGCATATTGTACATGGTCTACTTCGATCAAAATCATCCACTAATCCACTATTGATTATTTATTTATTATTTTTTATTATTATTTTTAATTGAGTTATGTTATTAACACAAATATTCAAAGCCTAACTTATGTTGTTGCAAATACTTTCAAAAAGTTGATGGAATTGGACTGGTCATCATCTATCTTCATTTTGAAGCAAGCTAAAATCTTTAAACACAATTAATCAACTTGAGATGACACTTTATTGGTGGATTAATTTAAGGTAAACACGTATAGGTGTTTGAGTGCTACAATTATACTATCATTATACTATATGAATCATAAATTATATATATGTTTGTTATTAATAGGAACATGTTAGTAAGCAACAATCAAATGATTTAAAAATAAATTTACAACACACAAAAACTTACAAAATGTGTAATGTTGTAAACTTGTAACACTAAAGTATCCATACTTATAAAAGGGAATCTAATCTATTAAGTATTTAAATATTTTATTATAATTTAAACCATTAACTTTTTCACTCTGAGTTATATCCACCTATACATAAATAAAAACTACACATAAATTAACGAACTATACACTGTTATGTGCGAATAATCGTTTACAATTATGTTGTTGTACTATATCGTATGGTTTTGATGTTATAACTACTACATTCAAGGTAATTTATTATATTAATGATCTATTGATCAACTTTTATAAATAAAACATGAATACCATAGGCCACAATTATGTGAATGAGGCCCCACTCATCCTAAACTTTGATTAATAGAGCATGCCTACCTAAAAATTGAAGTAACAACGACACTCATGATGTTCTTGTCCAATGTTGCTCATGTGCACTACACTTATAAATCTCTAACTGCTTTATATTCACTATGAGACTTTTATATCTAGTCACAAACAAAAAGAGATGGCTAATGCTTCTGTTGATGAAGACTGTGATTACTTATTTAAAATGGTCTTAATAGGAGATTCTGCCGTGGGAAAAACAAATCTTTTATCAAGGTTTGCTAAAGACGAGTTTTATCTGGATTCAAAGCCAACGATAGGGGTCGAGTTTGCTTATCGGAATACTAAGGTTGGTGATAAAACTGTGAAGGCGCAAATATGGGACACTGCTGGACAAGAAAGGTACATTCAACTCTATGTCTTGTTATTGTTCTTGTTAGATCATATACGCAACAAACACTATGTTTCTTGCATTCGTGTTTGCTGAGTTAATGTTTATGTGATAGTACTTCGAATATATCTCTTTAATATGAAAACACAATGTATTTTCATATACTACATATATACACATATAACAGAATGTCTTCCTTTTGTTAATTCAAAGAGACAACAAATATTGCTTTTTGATGTAAAAGCATAGATGTATTATTACACTATCCATAGCATAGAAATTAACCTTTTAAACAAATTTTAAAATCAAAATCAGAACATAGTAGTATTGATATGTCTCGTCTATATTGTCCCATGATTGCTTGTTTTCATTGATTTGAAACACATCAACTATAGGTTTAGAGCTATAACAAGTTCATATTACCGTGGAGCACTAGGCGCAATGCTGGTCTATGACATCACAAGACAGGGAACATTTGACAATATAAAGAAGTGGCTACATGAACTAAGGCAATTTGGAGATCCCGATATGGTGATTGTTCTTGTTGGAAACAAGTCAGATTTGGTAGATTTGAGGGAAGTTGATGTCGAAGATGGGCAAAAACTAGCCCAACTAGAGAATTTATGTTTCATGGAGACATCTGCAAAGGATAATTTGAATGTAGAAGATGTATTTCTTCAAATGATCACAAAAATATACTCCATTGCAAGTCAAAAGAATCTAGATGCCAAGAAGAATGAGTCAATTCCAAATCTTGATGGGAGAAAAGAAATATTAGTTGTTGTTGATGAAGAGGCTCCTTCTAAACAGATTAGTTGTTGCATCAACTGAGTCAAAAGTTGGTCTAATGACTAATAATAATTCATTTGAGCTTAATATTTTATAAAACATTAGGTTCACGAATTGCATTCTCTTGATCACTTGAAATATGGTTAGCAATTGTGACGAACGCTATTCTCAATTTGTTTTTTTACACTATTATGTTGGAGAATGTCTCATATAACCTGGTTAATATGCTTCAGCATAACACACCATTTTTTAGCTTAGTCAATCGCCATTCGGAAAAAAAAGGTTTAGTTGAATATCATGTTCGTTCACTAATCGATATCATCATAATTTTAAGCATCACTAGCAATCATTTGTAAAATTTGAGGTAATCGATTATACATGATAGGTAATACAAATTTCTTATCACACTGATGATGAAGAGGATGAGCTTCAAAAGAATGATTTGGAGTTCTTGAATAATGGAACCCTGCGTAACTGGAAAGCCAAAAAGTATACTCAAATAAAAATACCATGAGTATGTTACGTAATATGAAGTAAATAAATAGAATATGATAGGCGAGTATTAAGTTTATTTGTATTACCATTCTTCTTGTGTCGTTTACCAAGTCTATAATTAGTTAAGTTTTTGACTCGTTAGTTTTATTTTTATACAATAAGCTAAAAACATACGACACATCACCAAAAAAAGAAAAAGAAAAATCACTAACCCACACCATGAATTGAATGGTTTCTAAAACACCACTACAACATCTGGGTCCATTAGCGAGGACTTTTTGAGTGGCTTCTAAAACACGTACTATCAACCGTGCTATCAGCAGCTTATATTCGGAGCAGGAGGAGTGCCGGAAAAGAAAGAACATCCACAATACAAGCAACAAGACTGCTTTACATCAAGAAATATCCCGATACATTTGTAGTGGAAGACATGACCACAACGGTTGAGGTGACACACAACATCATCCCTATAAAAAATTCTGAGACAGATGAAACACGTATCAACAACTTCTCCATGTCGTCGCTCATGCAGATTATATTCTTGTATAGAACAAATATTGGAAGATCCATCATGTTTACGTGGGAATAATTACATGCATAATCGCGTTGGAATATGTATGAGAAAGAATCCTTGAGCAACTTGAACAATTCGTATATCCCTCGATACGTTAAGAAGATCATACTTAAGCAAAAGATGAGGGAGAGCATCATTTTTGTTTGAGTTTTGAGTCTTTTCTTAGCTTATGGAATACTTAGGGTATTACGTATTACCAAAAGTTCAAATTTTAAATTATGTCGAATTGAAAGTTTATAGGCTTATTATGCGACATAATTTAAACCACACCCAAATCTTACAAAAAAAACCTCCCAAGGAGGGTCGTTGAGCGTCTCTGTGGAACGGATTTCGTGTTAGTACTCCTGTGTTTTATCTTATATATTGTCAGTTTGAGTTTCTGTTTTACAGGTGGTTGACTAACCTAAAGGCGAGTGGCATTTGCAATACCATCTTGAGGTATAATATTTATGATTTTGGGTTTTGTTGTGAAATCAACTCATTTGTACAAAAATGTTACTTTGTGTGTCGTAGTTTGTTTAACCTTATTTTTTTGCAGTTATTAGGTAATTTGAATTCGGCTATATTTTTTTAGCTCAATTTTTGTATCAATATATCATTGGTAAAAGCATTGTCCCTTAATAAGGATTAAATCACCTTTGCGGAAGACGACAAACGAATGTATGCGTGTCACGAAAGCAATGCTACATGAGTTGGAACAACTTTGGGGATTAAACTAAGAGGGATAACCTATTATTATTATTTTTGGTCATATATGCTTTTAGATAATTTTATGCCTATGTTTGTTAAAAGTTATTGCTAATTTAGATAATTTTCTCCAACACTGGTCATTGATTTAGTTAATTATTTGTGATTTTCAGATGGTCACGGATATGGCTTTCTTTGCTGAGGAGGTTGTTCTTTTAGTAGTGTAAAAAATGTTTATGTCTTATTATAGACTACTGGAAGGCAACTTAACATGAGTTGCATCGATCCAATCAGCTGTTGAGGAGGCTACGTACACCGTGAGGCTAACATTTAATTTGTCAAACGGGTAAATTCCAAATACATATTTTCATTTTTACTACTTTTTTTGTAATGTGTATCGCTTAATGGAGGATATCATCGTACTTTAGTATCTTATCTCAGGAGTATAACATATCTGTTTATGGTAGTGACGGTTCATTGAACTCATTCGTCCATGTAGAATCTCATCATTTGATGTATTCATGTCTAATTGTTGCATCAAATAGTGCTGATAACTTTCCAATGAACACAATTTTATTTAATATTGCAACTGAAATATCTATGCCTGGTTTTGCATATTTCTTTATGTTGCATTGAGGCTCAACTGAAAGTTTGTTATTGCTTTTGAGGTCCTTAATGTCATTTTCATTTCTTGATCATGATCGTCCGTCATTGCGTTTTTTTCCGGCAATTAGAAGGGATATAAGTTGATTCATGCATATTAAGTTTGTGTTAAAATTGTTCTTGCTAAGTTATACAAGATATTGCTTAACATTCTTTTTTGCAAAGTGGTAGGATAAGGTCAATGGATTTTCACAGACGTCGAATTTTTGGTTACCGCCAACGATGATGAGTACATTCGGTTCTATGATGTGACTAGAGGTATGTCTTTGTTTCATATTTCACATCCGCCGATGTTCAAACAAAGGAAAGAGATTGTAGCAGACAAGAATACATATTGTTTTTTATTTGTTTTTAGTCCATATAAATGATTCTGCATTTCTGTTTACTTTCATGTAGGAAAAATTTATGTTAACCACTCAGTATATACATACATTTATATCAATCCAGATATGCTCTAGATGCTTCGCTACATATTTGATTGTGTTAGTGTCTGTGCAAGAGGCTATTTAATAAATTTTGCATTTTACTGTTAATGCAGGTGTATCAGAGACTGAATATACCTCAAAAGCAAATACATATGTGAGTCTCCCAACGAATGAACGAGCTCGCGCTCTGCAAATACCTCACGTAAGCACGTATATACCAACTGTAACGTGATTGGGTAAACCTTTTGTCATGAGTTCATGTGCATGTATGCTACTTTCTATGCTTTTCTCTAACCGTCTTTCAAAAGTTCATGATAACTTCCTTACGCACGTGCTTTTGTAGGTATGTTCGGATCATTTAATGGATCCCAAACGGAAGCAGTTATAGGCTCTCCCCCACACTTCATGCACATGGACCAACGATAGTCGATTAGGCAAGACCAACGTCGTCTACTAGGCGAAGACGTAATCAGTCTCTAATTACTTGGAATGTGCATTGCGTCATTAGCATTAATTTACTATGTCATGCGGGAATGTTCATCCTGTTACCTGACCAACGTTTTTTAATGTATCCGAAACATGTGTTGGCTCACAAAATAGCCAACGCGTCCCCGGTATTGATGGAACTCACGCAAGAAATCTACAACAGGGATACCAACTAGCTCTACAACTGAGTGTTCAACCCATTGTGGCCGGCCATATGACAAGCCCACAAGAAAACCCATAACTTTTTCTTTCAAGATTTTCCATTACTAGTCCTTCTCTTTTCATTTAACGGTCGTTAGTCATTTTTCCGTTAAATACTTAACGATCGTTAACCGGACTTAATGTGCAATAATTAATCGTAAACATAAACATTAATTATTAACTTTAATTCTCATTCGCTAATGTGTGCAATCCCGTGGTCACGAGTTCGAATCCGGACATTCACATGTTTGTAAATATATACATTTCCAACAGACTCCCACTGGATATGTTTACAAAGCGTGAAATGACATTGGTTAGCGTCTAGCAACACGCCAATGCCCCGGTACAACTCGTGTATGGTTTCTGGAGAAAACCAAGTTTTGATGATTCATCATCATATTCATCATTTGTTTAAGAATATGGATCTCACTCATTTCTTAATTAATTATTCTGCTTTCTCCTTTATGTGATTGATTAAGATTACCAATTCTTGAACATATTCCGAAGACCTTGGGCATGGCCATGCAAACATCTTAACAACCCTACGAGGGCCCAAGAGTATTATACTTCAAAATAAATTTGAAGGAAACAAATCCTATTTTGACTACAAGCGTGATTCATAAATTTCAACACTTCCGAAAATAACCCTTATAACTACCGGTTACTTGTAGCGTTAGATTGCTTCACAAAATGCACTACATCCATGACATATCTCTTGTATCTCAAGTCGGAGGATAAATATCCATGATATACTTAATGACAAAGATCCATAAAGTATTATCGTGCGGTGGGATAAGTCCTATATTCAAATCATTGAATATCATCTGAATTAGTCATGCTACGCATCAATATACTTTCAAGTATATTCTAACTAATACTCATTTGTCTTAATTCAATATCATTCCCATGTTATTGATTGACAACAGACTATTTAGAATAACTTAAGTTATTCAAGGATTTAAACATGCAAATCTGGGATAACATTATAATAAATGAATAACAAACATAACAAAATACTTTATTTCATTTGAATAATAATGTTTACAATATCCTTTATCCAAATACTAAATAGATCAATACATGATAATCCTTAGTTAATGAATTTTGCCACAAGTCATGCAACTCATACTTGTTGACAAGGCATAATTTCAACTAACTTTGATCTATAGGAATTTTGAGAATACTTATTTCAAAAAAAAATTCAATAAATGAATTTCTTGTATGTGTTTACACATATCTTGATATTGTCATATCATTCCATAAGGTGCGTGACAACCTGAACCACCTATATATGACAATCATCTTTCAAAACTTTTAAAGTTAAAGTATTCTTTATTCTTTAATGTATAATGCAACTATGCTCTTAGTTGAGCATAACTAGTCAACATGGTCATCATCAAGAATACCATGACTAGAATTGAGTGTCATCTCAATTATACTAGCATCATTGTGTACAACAATATGCTCTTTAAACATCCGTAAACTTTGAATATTTATTTGTTTGGTGTCATCCAAACCTCAAGTTTCTTGACTATGACAATTACACAACAATTGTCGTATAGAATCTGGGAGCAACTCCGAGCGGAGGAATGCAATTCTAAATCCAAACATAAATATTACAATATTGTTAAATCATCTTGTAATCAAGCATGATACAACAACTTTATACACAACATGATGTTCATGATGAATCTTCAAGTTAGACTTTAAGATCTCATTCATATACTATCTTGTCAAAGATATGTACTCATCATGTTCTATTAGACTCATTTATTTACCGCATATGTTTATAATAATAAACATATATTCCAAGGTTGTATATATTATTTCCAAATCTTACAAAGAAGTTTCATTCCCAACTAAAACTTAATTTAAGTGGAATGTAGTTGCCCATACAACATATAAGATTTAAGAAAAATAAATAATACTCTCACTAGCTTTCAGGAATACTTATGAGCAATCTTATTTGAATTATTAAATCAAACATGGATTTAATATTAAACATAAGAATCATCTCCTAGATGCATGCATATTCATGGATTCTTGCGATCATACATATTCAAAGATTATTTGAATTCATAAACTACTTTGTATTACTTATCGTCCTCGCAAAAGTAATTCACAACAAAGAGTTTTGATATTCATTGTCAAAATTTCATATCAATGAAACTAAGTAAGACAATTATAATCTTTATACTTCTATTTAATGTATCTAGAAAGAATATTCAATCATAGTTAATTGCTTAAATATGATTAATATTATTATCACTAGACATGCATTAAATATGTGTACAATATTGTCCATATGATTTCTACACAAAAATTTAAACCACTAGGGTTTCCATCCTTTGAAGAAACTCATTTTCATTATTAAGATAAACCAAGTATCTAAAGTTGATTATCTTTATGGACAAAGATCTCAACATTCATAGTATGATTGATTTACCACAATTCAACATTTGGTAAATTCATCATCATGATTAACAGGCTTACCATGATCCTGTAACTCATAATCCTCGACATATTAAATATCTGAGATATCCTTACGGATCTATGAATGACAATTCCATCATATTGAGGTCTATCATTTACATGTTTTAACCTCATCATGATATTTGCTAGTGTATTTGAGAAGATTATGTATTTTGTAATTTAATCTTTCAAGATCTAAACAAAACTCCCACTTGCCTTTAACAATTTAAAGATTACATTTAAATAGTTTAGCGAGTAGAGCAACAATACATTGTTCTCTTTTTGGGACATTACAGAACACATTGACAGTTTCCGACATTAGTTTGTTACAACTCACTCTACAAGTAGTTTAACAAATTCAGAACTTCATTTATAAGACTTAATGTGATTCATCACATTCCATAAAAATGGTGTCTTATTAATCTTCTAGGTTGGAGTCTTATTGAGTATATCCAATCTATACTCAATCTACTAACCTTGATAACGTTTTGGAAGAAACTATAGTTATCTTGAATCAAACAATGCCAATAGATTTTGATTCTTCTAACTGATCATACCATAAAACTATGGTATTTCCTTAGAATTAATATTGTAAGATTAATCTAACAATATTTAAGATAACCATCTACTCTTTGGTTTATCCTATTTACCAACAAAGTAAAACTTAATGGTACAATAGAATTACCAAATCAATTGCATGCATTATAACTCAAGTATTTTTTACCAAGTCAAAAGACATAACAGTTATAATCCCACTATACGTTATAAGTCATTGATCAACTCATTGACTTCATGCATATATCTTAAAACATAGCAAGTTAACGTCTTACTTTATATTGTAAGTCTCGTGTTAAAGACTTCATGTTTGTGACTTTACAAAGAAGTCATAAACATGTATAATTAAAGTAATTATGAACACCACCGGGTTTCAATTAATAATTTCAAGTTAATATTTACTACATATATTTAAGTCATTCAACGAATACTTAAAATCAAAGTAGTATTAGATTACTTCATTTAATTATGTCATTCCATGAAAAGTTCAACGTAAGAAACTGCAAAATCATCCATGCTCGTTCACACGACACGTGGATATTTTACCTTGAGCTACAATCTAGTTCACGTTCTCACGTAACGTAAATTGTAATTACAAGTGTTACTTAAATATTGAATGACATAAAATATTTAAAGTAGTCTTTGTTATCATCTTGACACATGTTCTGAATATGGCAATCATACACATTAAAATGTATAATTCCTATTAGAACGTAATTCTCTTACCTTGCGATCAAGAGAATTCATTTAAATCATATTTATATGTGTTGTACCTTGCACACAATAAAGATTTCTCCCACTTGTGCATGGAACTACATCATGTAGCAGATAAACAACACGATACACGTTCGTTTATTTGATTAATATGATTTGTGTCATAGATATAACAAGTAGATGTAGGACTATATTGTTTAGTAAGGAAACGCATGACAATCCTTAAAACATAAGTACCTACAATTGGAAAGTAATTATCTACATGATATTCACGAGATAATTTTGATTGCTACGCAAAAAAAAAGCTTGTAGCTCCCACCGAATTAGAAATCATTTCAACAACTTATTCAAGAATGCAACACAAATGCTCCCACTAAATTTGACAACATTGTAAGTGTTGCATAAACCGATGAAAACAACTTGCTTGCTTTTTACTTTCCTACACCTTTGAAGAACCATACGTAATCATTACTAAGGTATTAAAGGTGTATTCTACTATGAATGATGGGTTATCCATCAATGTTATTAACTCGAAAAATTGGGTATGCAATTTCTTCCTTGAACCTACCATGCCCATAATGGTATGTAGCACCTTTAAAGGTTAAAGCAAAACAACTAGATAAATAATTCTAGTTTGCCTTTTACCAATTTTAGCGGTAAATAGTCTAACTTCTAATTTTAGTAACTCATATACATGTTTTCCAGTTAACCAACATTCATGTTTGTTACAAAAGGATTCATTCACCAAATGAGGGTAATGAAATCTTTATGGAAAATAAGATGTGCAATTCATTGCTATGAGTTACATTAGAATTTAGAAAATTCAAACGTTCCTATTATACCTTTCTCATTCATGAAAAGGAATAGGATTGAGTCTCATGCTTCTCCCATGAAAAGAGAATTCGTTTGTCTTTTCGGTAATTATTCTCGATCAAACATTTGTTTGAAAGCGAGAATGGATCAATTCTCGATCAAAGACTAAACCTCGTTCTGGTTAAATGTTGCATTTATACATTCAAAAGAATTACAAAATTCAATTTAGTATTTTCGATAATTTTCCTTTTCAATAAACAATTAAATACCCAAGGTTCATATTCATATAACCAATTAATATTTATTGAAAACTAGGATCCAAATTGTCATAATCTCATTACATCGCTTGATCTTAGTAATGAACCTTATACAAAATGGTAGAGCTTTTGCTCAATTGCCAATATCAATTGCAATTTCTAGATTTATGGGATTTACATATAGCCAATTTCAATCGCCATGTAAACATGTTTTATCCCATCTTATGCCTTGAGTTGCCGTTCTCCGCTTAACTCAATTAAGTTGTCCAACTTAAGAAACGCAAAATCGTCCATGCCCGTTCTCACGACACGTGGACATTTTACCCTTTGATTACGATCTAAGTCACGATCTCACGCAAATAAAAAGTAATCTTAGGTGTTTCCGTTTCGTTGGATGGCATATAACTTAAATTAAAGGGTAATAATTTTGATGTCAATCAAATATGTACAAAGATGTCATGCATTCATCTTCGTAACATAGGTTTTATTAAAACATTTATATCTTGTTTTAATGTTTAAGTTTTTCATCATCAAACTTTAATTGAGGTATTGGTTTCACCAATCAAGGAATTTAGTGTTAATTATCATCCATTATACCGTACTTTTGCATAAGTGTAAACACTTAGTGTTTGGGATAATTACCACCAAGTGGCGCATAGAATTAAAACTAATTAGCCTTAAGATGAGCTTGCACATTTAATGGCTTACTAAGTAGCTCCATTCGAACTTACGAGGCGAGAGGACGGTGCAGCTAAAGCACAACCTTAGACATCCTTTCGATGATGTTATGCACTTCTTTAAACCCCTTTTATTAGTTCATTCTCATGGGTGAGTTGTTCACTCATTTGTACCAAAGTCATCATCAATTAAGCGATTATGATTACTATTCTTAAAATACATGTTTCACCATTGTTTAGGTGGTTTATTTTTCTTGTAAAATACCCTTGTTACACATAACAAACAAGCAAGTATTTGAAAAAATAAACAAATAAACAATGAATGCATAACAAAAAAGTCATGCATATCAAATAGCCACATGCAAACGGTTTGATAAATCTTATTAATAACCAATTCTAGATCATCAATATGCATATATTTAATTAAGACTTTCACCGTTTTCATCTATGTACAAGGTGAACCACATGCATCGATTCATCGATTGCGTAAGTCAAAACTAAATATATACCATAGCACATAATTGATTAAATAATAATTATTGAGGTCTTCCCAATTTTAGATCTATCATAATTTAGTGTATATCACTTAAACATGAAAGACATACAAAAAAGCGGATCCATGATAAAACATGCGATAATTATCATGGACATAAAATTACACTTAACAATTAATGCAATTAAACGAGTTACGCATATACACATAAAGTTGCATGCATCTTAGGGTTTCTAATCCAATTAAAACAATAGTTTACAAAACCCTAATTAGGGCACCAAATAAAACGCCCCCCCTCAAAATTAGGGTTTAGGTTTTGCAAACCCTAGATCTAAGCATACAAATAATAACACATTCATGTTTATTTTAATTATGTGTTTCAGTAATTAATTACTTGTTATACAAGGCTCGTGATGCCACTGTTGAGTTTATGATATATAAAATACAATAAAACATAAAGACATCAAGAGTACACGCGGAAGACTTAAAGATCATAACAAATAAATTAATTAACTGAAAGTATGCGTAACGTACCTCTTGCGAATGTCAAATCCTTTGAGCAAAACAAAGAAGTGGTTTGAAGAGTTGTCCCTTACCGTTCTACAACTCAAACCAAATGGTGTAAGAATAGTGTCTTACTACCACGTTCTTGTACACACGAATTAACCAACGAATCAAGCGATTGCTAGATCTAACACAAGTCCTCGTTTAAGAAAAACGAAACCAAACTCCCTAACAATGGGGTGTTCGGCCGAAATATGGACAAGAGAGAGGAGAGGAGAGATCTAGGTTAATTCAATGCACAAGTATCTGAAACCCTAGAACCTAACCCTCTTTATATAGTAGATGGAATACTTTGGGAACAAGTTAGGGATTGGGTTGGGACAACCCATTGTGGCCGGCCATATGACAAGCCCACAAGAAAACCCATAACTTTTTCTTTCAAGATATTCCATTACTAGTCCTTCTCTTTTCATTTAACGGTCGTTAGTCATTTTTCCGTTAAATACTTAACGATCGTTAACCGGACTTAATGTGCAATAATTAATCGTAAACATAAACATTAATTATTAACTTTAATTCTCATTCGCTAATGTGTGCAATCCCGTGGTCACGAGTTCGAATCCGGACATTCACATGTTTGTAAATATATACATTTCCAACATGTTCACGCAGAGGTAATTTGCAGATGCACACAGGTGTCATTTCAATATCGTATAACGATACATGAACAACGATACATACCGTGAAAATTTATTGACAGATCAAATATGGATGTATTATGCATATATGAAACCTATTTAGACTCATATCCAAACACTCTCTAAATTTCTCTTTAATTCTCAATCCAAAATTTTGACTGGTGGTCTAGTAGGTTATGATGACAAAACAAAATTTTGGTTGTTGTTATTGAGTTGCAAAAGCCACGTACCCTTTTTCCTTTTACAGCCGATGATGACCGTTTTATGTTTGGTGTATGCACCTTACCCACAGCCGTATCTTGGCTTACCACTCAAACTAAGAATGTCATTGCAGCCATGACGAATGTTTGGTATATATTGCTTTGTTGAACACGCGCAACAGTGAACGGACACGCACCAAACCTTGTACAAGAAGGTACAAGCGGTTCAAGTAAAATTGCACTTACAATTTGGTGCTGCATTTCTTTGGCCTCTGTTTGGTTGGATACTTTCTTATATAATTTCGTTTGGCTTATGTTGTTATACTTACATACAATTTGGTCTGTTGTTTATGGCGCGTAGGCAGAAAGAGACGTACTCTAGCGAACCGAACCTCATCAGCAACTAGCCGTCCATGCCTTACCTATGAGGTGCAAGATTTGAAGGCTAAAATAACATAGTTGCAAAGAGCGGAGGTGAGTGGAGGTCTTCGATATGTATTGCTTTTGTTAACGTCAATTTAAATTTCGTAAATGCTAAAGCGATTCCTATTTTGTTTCGTGTTGACTTTGGGAAGAAATGTGGTGACCGAGATTCGCCAAGAAAAAGACTCGCATCGGTGTCTGGGATCGTTTTTCTTGGTCGAATATTGATCACCACTTATGATTTCTACCCAGTTTTTAAGTCTCATTGTAAACGAAGACCAGTCGAAGTTGTTTCAGCAAAACTGGAGGAGATTCCAGAAAATGCAGATCAAACAACTGTCTTAAGACGATGTTTGCCCAGGTTGCAAATTAGATAGAGATGATTTGTGAGGTAATTTCTTCTTATACTCTTATTTAGACAAAAATACCAACTTATCAGTAGATATCATATTTTGTTCTACGAATTTGCTTGCTGTCTATAAACTCTCAACGGTAAATATATGTACAATTTATAGAACAAGTTATATTTACTTAATTAGTGTATTAGAATTGTGTTAGGCTACCCGGTACATTAACTACAACAATAATTTTATGATTATAACTGTCTTTAGATACACTTGAGTTTTGAATATTCAGACTGATATTCAACGACCACTGGGTCTTTAATTAAGTATGGAATACAACACAATTAATAAACAGAAATGTGGTAACTTTTATTCATATAAAACATAAGTTATAGATACTAGATAATTGATTAACAACATACTGTTAACCAAACATGCAACATCATAATACAAATCCAACAAACAAACACACGACCATCAACAAACCAAACAGAACACCCTAATCGTACATGTCCATCGTGAACACATGACGGTTTTTCTCTACCCTTCCTTCACGCGCCAGATCCAATACTGCAATCAAGCCAGCCAAAATCTGGCGATCCCTGGCCTGTGCCTCCTCCAAACACTGGAGACCATCAGCAGCTACCTCATCAAACGGACTAAAACTATGACCTTCTTCAAGCAACTCAGCTCTTTTATAGATCCTGCGACGGACATCATCACATTTTTTACCCAACAACATGATAAACCCTTCATTCTCACCCTATTCTTGCACAAACAGGAATTTGAAGCAGTGATGAAGCTCATCAGATCCACAAGCTTCTTTTAGTTGCTCAAAGTTAGGAGTGGAAACCATTCTTTTTACACAGTTTTGAGAGAAAAAGATTTAGGATGAGAGTAAAAGTATCAACACCCTAACACTTACTTATATACCAAAAAAACCCAACCAAACACAGTTACCCTAACCAAATGAGAATAGTAACTCTTTGGGTTGTCTTTCTAATGTTAGATTCCAAACACCACAAATCCAAGCCTATGGTAACATAAAGGTTGTGGATCTACATTACCAATGCAAGCTAAAGAACATAAAAAGCAAAAACATATTGTCTGGGCAAGTGACAACAGACTCACAACCTATGTCCACCATATACTCAAATAATCAAACTAAAAAACAAAAAAAAACTACAATTTCATATAAATTTAAAGAATTATATTATAACACTACCAATATTAAACACCAAAAATAATCATTATTTTATTCCCAAGACAATCCAGCAACATAATAAACTACACTTTTATTTATGTTAACATAAAGATACAACAGATTATACATACAATTATAATTTGAAACACCTAAAATAGTTACCATGTCCTGCTAATACCAGTGTAACATACTGAGAATACAACCCCAACATTTATAACTCAAATAACTAACTGAGCAAACTGCAGTTGGTAACAGCGACTAAACATACATAAAACATAAAAATGCATAAACTTATTTAAGTTTTAGTAGTTTCTTCATGATTTGACACTTTTTCCGCGCAAATAACTTAGCAACCTGACTCATCTGGAGCACAAGGCCTATTTCACCAAAATCCTATACAAAATCCTGTCAATTCGCTTGCTACGAAACTTATACCCCATATCGCTTAATTACCAAATAGTTGGGACCATATAAATTCTTTAGATGGGTTGTAGCCCAAGGTTGTGGTTAACAGGGCGTTGTTCAGAGACTGTGATTTGGAGGGTACCAGATGGTGGATAACCGCTAAGCCGAATAAGTAATTCAGCTGAATGAGATACATAATACAGATTAGTATGCATGCTTCATTCGAAATCCTGCTGCGTTTGCCTTACAGAGCTGAATAGAATGTTCGTGGTAGAGGTAACTTTGTGGTTACTTTTTTAACTGACCTAACGATTTGTTACTTCGTGTAATGAGATGCATAACTTACTAGATTAGCTGATTATAATTTCACATTAGAAAATGGGTTTGTAAAATGATCAATAAACCTTTTTTTCAAAGTCTGCACACACAAAAATCTGTGTTGTTGATTCATAATGGAATATTCATCAGGTTGTTCCTTCACTGGGGGACCGGGTGAGTCACCATTTTGGTTGAATTATGAACCAGCTATCTATTGTTCTCTACTTTTGTCTTGATTGTTTTTAGACTACTACACGGCAAGTCTGAAATTTTTTTACTTTGATTCCCAGCAGATTAGAGATGGATTTACAAGCGAGTGACTACCTTTGTATTGGATATTAGATCATGTGTTTGAAAGTCATTCAACGAGTTCATTTGCGATTTTTTTAGTAGAAACTGATACTTATTCAGTAATGTTCTATGGCTGTAAATACACAAAGTTTAGTATTGTCGACCTTATCCTTAGTGTGTTGGTTTTTTTTTGTGTGGTTTCTTGTTTTGAACAGGAACTCGGCTTATGCCAAGCAAAGTAGACGTAATGTATGTTGTATATATTACAGTTTTATATAAATACAGATATCATATTTTTAAGTAAAATAAAAACATCACAAAACCCGCAAGTTTAAGAAACCTCCGTATACGCAAAAAAATATCGGTATCACTTTCAAATAATAATAATTATTAATTTACATATACAAAAACAATATTAAACGGTATATAAAATACAAAACAAAAAAACATCACGCTTAATATTTACCGATATACAAAATCTAAGCCTAAAATTTTTACTTTTTTTTAATTCGCAAGTTAACGAAGATCCCCCGTAACGCGGGGGGCCAACGCCCTTATCGTTGTATTATTATACATCGCCATAAATATAGTACAAGAGAAACTTTAATGTACCCAACTTTACATATTGGGCTTGGGCCTAATAATCTATCATGTAACACATAACTTTAGTCGACTCGTAACAAAACCGTACCAACGATCGACTTTTATCGACTGGTACCAACGGTCGGCTAAGTCGACTGGTAACACAACCGTACCAACGGTCGACTTTATAGAGGGATATGGTTTGACGGGGTGGCTTAGGGGAGGGGGCTCAATGTAGTCACCTAGGTCTGAGGATCAAACCCGCTCTGATACCATGTCAAACAATGAATAAACCCGTATGTTACATTGTATTATTCATCACTATAAATAGAGTACAAGAAAAACCCTTATGGACCCAATCTCACATACCGGGCTTGAGCCTAATAATCTATTATCTAATAAGAAGTACATTTCTAGCTTTATTCAAACGTTATATATTTTCTATATTTCAACTTTGCATTTGCCTTTGTAGCTAGATAACTTTATTTGAATCACCAATGCTTAGGGTAACTCTCTGCTAATTGATGTTTTCATTACCGAGCTATGTTTTAATGTAAAAATGACAGATATTTGAAGAGTTTCCATGGAAGATATATTCCGAACCAATGCATGTCGATCAGGTGCATCAGAAAATGCTCTAATATATCTTAATAGAATTATAGATAATTTACAAGATAAATGAAACAAGGCGAAGTTCCTGAGTAGATTCAACGGTTTGAATTTTATTCAGAAGACTGGGAAGAGGACATTGAAGCAGAAGATTATGTTTTTCACGATTATGGTTGTTAATACAGATAATCGCATAAAAACGCTATTTCAGGTTAACGATTTTTCTACGTTTTCTTACTGACAAATATAGAAACATATTACATAAAAATTTATGTAAACATGTTTTAAATAATAACTACGTAAATCAATTAAGGTTTGAATATGAATTTCTAAACTAGCTTAATGATCAAAGATGTGTTGATCACATACAAGATGCATCAAAACACTGGCATCATTTTTTAAACACTTATATCACTTTTATTTACTTCATTCTAAATAAAATGTTTTATAATATGTATTTTACAATTAACTATAATCTTCTAATTAGAGAAGTCATTTAAAACTCGTCATTCATTGAAATAAAGATTTACCCTTCTTGTGATAATCCAAAACCAAAGAGGAAAACATAATATATGTTTTTGCATAAAACAACTCATTGACCTTTTTTAGCCTTTGAGTGTTCAACAATTTTAGGAAAGCATCAAACATACTTTCTTGAAAATCTTCCCTAAGCAATCTAGAATGGAAACAATGCAAACAAAAGTTGAGAGACATTTCATAACAGACATGCGTTTTGAAATCTGTAGACCTACGGATCCGTATAGGTTTGAGAATAATTTTATTTAACTATTTAAACAAGCTATTTTGCTACCATTCAACTCACACCTTGAAAAGACATCTCAAGCATTACTAAAAGGTCTTCATTCATCATTATCTTTGATCATTATCATGTTTTAATTCATTCAAAGTGATCAACTCTAGCAAGGGAAGAACACTAGAAGAGTTAGTCATTTGTGTTTTGTGTTTGCAACTTTGTTTTATTCTCATACTCCACTACTATACTCCAAAGTCATTTTCATCATTATACACAAAAATATAGTTAGTTAGATTAGTGTTTAGAACTCGATATTTAACTTAGTATCAATAAATTCCTAAGTGACGTTGTAAGATTCTCACCGTCAAGAAGAAAGCTATAGTGAAGTAACTTTCGAGTAGAAAACTCAGGGATTGGAGCAAGTCGAAGTGAAGTTTCATGACCGAACTACTATAAGTCTTGTGTTTAGTTTCATATCTCCTTTTTCTTATTGTCGTGTATTTATTCATAAATATTGTTATTTTTTGTTCACACTAAGTTTTAAAAAAAAACTAAAATTTTAAAGTGGAAAAATATCAACCCCTTCTAGTTTCTCACGATTGTTATAAGAGCTTCGTAACCAAATATTTTTAAAATAAGTTGTATTTTAAAAAAATTCAAAGAAGGGCATTTCATGGGATGATCACCACTATTTGAGTGATGGTTTTATCTATTATAAATTAGATTTGAAACTTATTTGAAATCAAAAGACATCGACCTTTGGTACATTATCTTTGGGGATGACTATCAGCTCGTTGTTAGAAACATTATTTCATAAAGAGATGAACCGATCCTTTATGCTCGTCAAAATGATGACATAAAGAAAAAGGTTGCAAAAAATAGAGAGGCTAAAATGGTTCTTTACAATGCTTTATCTAAAAGGAAATATAAAAGAATTTTTATGTGTCAAAAGACCAAAGAAATTTGGGAGTCTCTTTTAGTCACTCATCAAGGAAATTCACAAGTCAAGGATAATAGAATTTATCTTCGTGTCTAATAATACGAACAATTTTATGTCCTTAAAAATGAAAGCATTAATAGTGGTTTTGTAGATTTAATACAATTATTACTACTCTAAAAGCACTTGATGA
This sequence comes from Chrysanthemum lavandulifolium, assembly GCA_022545495.1. Lineage (NCBI taxonomy): Eukaryota > Viridiplantae > Streptophyta > Magnoliopsida > Asterales > Asteraceae > Chrysanthemum > Chrysanthemum lavandulifolium. The sequence continues at coordinate 53,925,279 of CM040245.1, forward strand.
GAATTATTCTAGCAAAAACTATGTTAGAAAATTTATTAGGGCTCTTCATCAAAAAGTGGAGGCTAAAGGTGATGGTTATCAGAGAATCAAATGACTTATAATCACTTCCACTAGATGAGCTAGTCAGTAATCTTAAAGTATATGAACTGGTGATGGAGAAAAATTCAAAAATCACCAAGCTCAAGAAAGATAAAGGTTAAATCTCTTGCTTTATATTCAAGAACTCGAAAAAAGAGTCAAGTGATGATGAAAGCTCCACTACCAGCAGTGAGGATGAAGAGTATGCAATGGCGGTTAGAGATTTCAAGAAATTTTTCAAAAGGAGAGAAAAATTTGTAAGATAACCTTATGACAAAAAGAATAACTCACGAAGAAACCATGAAGAAAGGAAAGGGAAATTCAGATGTGCAAGGAATACTAATTAATGCTATAGATGTGAATATCCAAACCACCCAATTGGTGATTGGTCCAAACCACCAAAGAGCAAATATCAAAAGGCGTTCGTTAGAGCTTCTTGGAGTGATGGGACTCAAGAGGAGTAAAAAAGGATCAAAGAAGAAGCTTGTCTCATGGCCTTAGAGATAAATCATATACATTCTAATCATCTGATTATAGTGAGGAAAACTCATCGCTTGATGATGATGAGTTACAAAAGGAATACAACAAACTATTTGAAACTAAGTATTAAAATCATCAACAAAAACAAGTATTTAAAAACTAAAAAAGAAATTATAGAAAATGAAGTATTTGACCTAATAGAAAAAGAGAAAAGAGTTAGAGAAAAACAAAGCTATTAACATTGGTTGTGAAATCATGTCAAAAGCTACTTCTTGAAACTGAAAAGCTAAAAAGAAACTCAAACAAATCTTTAAAAAGAAGCAACTAAGTTCACAAAGTTTAAAAAGAGCACTCATTTGTTAAAAGTTATCTTGATCATTCAAAAGTCCCGTGATGATAAGTTGGGACCTGGTTTTACTAAAAATGAAGTCTCAACTAGTAGGAAAAAAACAAGTAATTTTTTTTTAAAAAACAGAAAACATTCAGGCACACCACGGATCAAAACAGACCAACAGATCCTTGAAGGATCCTTCGCCTGCACTGGATCCGTGCAATGCCCGAAAATGCTCCCATCTTGACTTCAAAACAAAACCTAACCTCAAAAACAAAACTAGTATATTTAAACAACAAATACTTTTCGCAAGTGAAAAAGAGGTTTAGCAATTTTACAAACCATCTCTGAAAAAAAATGGATTGGGATTTACAAAAATCGAGTCTAAAACAAAATCCTTACAACGAAGAAAAACAAGTTAGTCTCAACCAAGAAGTAAACCAAAAAGACAAACAACCCCAAACTACTATCATCCAGTGGCTTGGAACAACAACTTTCCAAACCAATTTCATCACCAAGCTCAAAACTATATACTTTCGTGTGTATCCACAATTTCGATAATATGAACAAACACCCAAAGTGCATAGAATTGTTTGATACTAACACATATGTACCCATGAGATATCGGGGACCAAATGTTTGAGTTTTGTAACTATTGAATTAGATATCCTTAAAGAATGGTTTGGAACCGGGAGAATGGATAAAAGATCGTAGTTACTCAAGGCATGTGTCGGTAAACAAAAGCTTGTTTTCGATATACAAAGCATACGACGGAGTTCATGTAGTGTTTGGTTGCAACTTAAAGGTTAAAGTCATCGGAAAAGGTACAACTCATCACGATTATCTTTAAATTACAAATGTTGATCATGTAGATAATTAAGCTTTTAACTAGCTTAATGTAGGACATATTCGTGATAAAACGTGTATTGCAACATTTACCGAATATGATAGTGAGATCATTATGAATAGCAAAACTATAGGAAAAAGGAGTTAGGAAATATGGTTTATATGTTATGAAAATTGGAAATAAGGCACGAGATAAACTTTACATTGCATCAATAGATGATAACTCCACTTTGTGGCCTGTGAGGTTAGGCCATGTTAATATTCACTTCATCCAATCACTGTCATTAAAGGAACTTTTTAGGATGTTGCCTAAGTTAAGATTTGATCAACACTTTTGTGATGCATGTAAAATAAGAAAATATGTTCACGCTAGTCACAAACTTAAAAACATGGTTTTAACTGCAAGATGTTTAGAACTTTTGCATATTAAATTCTTTGGTCCATCTGTTATTTTGAGTTATGGAGAAAACTTTTATACTTTGGTTATAGTGGACGATTACTCAAGATATATTTGGACAAAAATTTTGAAAATGAAAAATGAAGCCTTTAAAAAAATTGAAATCTTAAGAAAATTCAAAACCAACAAAGTTATTCGATCGTGAAGCCTTTGAAAATTTTGAAATCTTAAACAAGAAAATTCAAAACCTAAAAGGTTGCTCGATCCTATGAATTCAAATGGATCATGATAGAGAATTTTGATAATCAAGTGCAATTTGAAACTTATTGTGATGCCAATGACATTAGTCACTACAATATTAATAATTATTCAAGGGTCTCTTTTCCTTCTCTTTTGTTAAGTGAAAGAGACCACCAAACCTACCTAGAATCCCTACTTTCACACGCTAAGGTTACCCCATCATGATGTTCACGTGTGAAGGGTGCCCCTTCGCGTGTGAAGGGTGGTACCATAATATCTCACCTAGTGCATGGTGGATGCCCTGAGAGAAAGCCCATCAGCCACGAGTCAAATGTACGTAGTTATTGGCCTTTTTGCAAGCTAGGTTATTATCAAGTATAGCCAAAGTATATGTTGCAATCATCCTATCCGTGGTAGTTGGTAACAAGCTCTTTTACGACTCGATATAATGGACTGACGCTATCAAGTTGTAATCTTCCATTTAGTGTAATAACTTGGAATATTTGGCTGTTTTATTTAGCATATACATTTTGAAAAGTATAAATTAGATAAAACCGATATTGACAATCATAAACAAATAATATATTCCCCATTTTATGCTTTCTGGTCTCACGCTTTGATCTTTTTTGGCTAAAGTTCTCTCTATTCATAAACAAATACTGATTGAATAGTCTTATAGGTCAAACGCGTGTTAGACAACTATGTAAATCTAAATCCAAATATCATCAATTACGACAAAATTATTTTATCACATCAATAATTGTTATTATTATACTCAGATTACTATTTCCGTCTTGGAATAAGCTTGATGGTTTTAAAATGTGCAAATTCAAAGTAAATGTGTTTGACTCAAAACTAAAATGTCCCACAAACACTAATTGTAAAAAGTGTAAACGTGTTTGACTCAAGACTCAAAGCTAATTGTAGACAGATTGTTTATTAGTGGATAATTAGGCCCAAAATCTACAAACCGGGCTTATCGGTCCTCTAAACCCTAAACCTAAACTGTTCAGCCGTCGTCTTCGGCCGCCAGCTACATACCGGAGGTTCGGAGGGCTCCCTTTAAACCTTAAGCAAAACCTTAATTTTTTTTCCTCTTCCATTGCCAGTAGCCAAACCTAAATATTCCTCCGTTTCTTCGCTGCGTAATACTTTCGTTGCATTTTTTTCCCACCAGTTACAATTCTTCATTGTTGGATAATGCTACAATTCTATTGGTTACTTATTTGATGATGGGATCGTGCATCATATATTTTCCTTCACCAATTGTTTAATTAATTAATTATTGCCTACAAGTATATTGTGAGAATTAGTTGTAGGTAATTCGTTGAATTAATATTTGTTCGTATATAACTGATGTTGCTGCTGTAATCCGACGTATGAAGAAAAAAAAAGAAAAAAAAGTGGTGGATCATTATGTTTTTCTAGGGAAAAACACTGCCCGGTTTGTTTGGAAGATTCTTTGGGGATTGAAGTTTTAGAACCAACTTTCGTTTTTATGTCGAATCTAGGGTTCTTATCCCTGAGACGACTTTTGGTGGTGTCGAATCTAGGGTTCTTATTCCCGAGACAAAACCAATTTTTATTTTTTTTCGTTTACCTGTTTGTCGACCTTAGAGTTGTCTGTTAATACAAATAAGCCGTAAAAACGTTTATTTATATTTTACGATCTTCTAATGTTTTGTCGATAACAAACGTAAAATCATGTTAACGAAACAAATAAAATACGTAAATGGTTTGAACTAATAGTTTCTAACTTTTTCACATAAAACACTAAAACAAATATAAGTGATTTTATGACTTAGTAATACATATGTACAACAACTAGTGTTTACATATTCGGGTATAATATACACATAACTAGTATGTAGTATATTGGGTAATATAAATGGGTAGAAACTTAAGTATCACAACCCATTGGGCAAATACATTGAATGTAGTTGGGTACAACCCAAAGCCCATAACCATGGAGCTTGACCCATAACCCATTGCATGACATCATGCTTATATCATACATGGATAATATCCATAACCCATGGATCAACCCATACCCAAGTGACCAAGTGCATTGCACTCAAAGATACATTGTATCTAGCTAAAGATCCATGGTTCAACCCATAACCCATGACCTATAACCAAAATACCCATGGGTAAAGGGGCGTCCACGGATCTCTAGTTTAACGCTAGACGGATCCTCATGGAAGGGATCCGTGGGATCCGGGAACGATGAGAGTTTTCTTCTATAAATAGTGAGTCATTTCTTCATTGTTTCTCACCCTTTCTAACACACTTTCTCCCGAGTTAAAACTTACTAACCTCGGATCCAAGAGATCTATGTTTGTAGTTTTGTTTTTGTGTGATCTTCTAGGTTCCTCTTAAAGGCAAGATCACCACCTTTGAAGTCGAGCAAGCCCAAGTCCATGAGTTGCCATGCTTCCTCATCATCAATGCTACCAAAGTCTTCTTGTTGATGATTCCTTTCTTTCTTCAAAGAAGTGTAGTGTTGAAGACATTAGTGAAAAATGTCTCAAGTGTCAAGACGAAGATATTAGTGAAGGTATCAATCGTCATAGCATAAGCACTGTGGTAAGTGCTTAGAAGTCAAGACAAGAAGCATTAGTGAAAGGTGCTTGAAGTCAAGACTAGAAGCATTAGTGAAAGGTACTTAGAAGTGAAGACACAAGACATTAGTGAAAGATGTCTTGTAGATCTAGTCAAAGGCATTATTGAAACGTGCCTTAGATGTACATTCGATATGGTGTTTTTCGATGTACTAGATAGACTAGCATTAGATCCAAGGATATTGATATCCTTGATGATGTTGTAAAGGAGTAGATCTCCTTTGGGATTAGTCGTTGGTGTAGTGTGGTAGTAGTTCCTCCATTGCAATGGAACTAGGTGCTTAGCCTAGTACCTAATAAAGGGTAGGCGACGTTGTGAAGGTGTAGTTCACCTTGGAGTGAAAGAACTAGGTACTTAGCCTAGTACCTTATAAAGGGTAGGCGACGTTGTGTAGGTGTGGTTCACCTTGGAGTGAAAGAACCCGATGGTTAGCCTAGCACCGAAAAAAGGGTAGGCGACGTTGTGAAGGCTTCTCCGCCATAAGGAGATTGGTGTAGTATTTACGAACTCTCGAGTAGGTGACTTGGGGAGTGGAGTAGGGCAAGGAATGTGTCCTTGTAGCCGAACCACTATAAATACTCGCGTTGTGGTTTTGTGCTTCTTACTCTTATCTTTTCATTACATATCTTTATATGCTTGTTTATCAACATCCAACACACACAACCAAATATATTGACATAAGTCGATCTAAATAGTTTAAAAGAAAGTTTTAATTGGTAAAACTATTCAACCCCCCCCCTTCTAGTTTTCCTCAATTGGCATTAGAGCTTCGTTACCAAGTTTCTTGAAGTATATTGTACTTTAAAAACTTGATACGATCCATGGTTAATTGAAAACTACAAAGAAGGTTTTTCATAAAAATAAACACCATGTCTTTTTGTGACAACCCGTACTTTCAGGTCATGTCTCGACACATTTCATGTCTCATTATTTCAACATTTTTAGTAAACTTGGTTTACTTGTTTCAAATTCGCGTAACCTTGGAGGTTTAGCGGCGAATTCATGATCATGTCATCACGTACATTTCATATGGACTATTATTAGTCTACATTTCATGGACATCATGTGCATCTCATTAGTACATTCACGACATTTCATTTCACCTTCAACGCGTAATTATTATGTTTAATAATTTTTATCGCGTGAGTTTTTATTTTGATTATTTAACCCGTTACCTTCAAAATGATCCCGAGGTATTTTAAACTCACAATTAGTTCATAAAACTATATTTTTAGTTTTCCTAGTGTTTCACATTCATTTGGTATTTTTATCGTTAAAGTTTAATTATTACGTCGTTTTTCTTAAAAATCTTACGATAATTATTTTAGCACTCAATTTTCACAAGGAAAGTATTTTTACAATTTTTATTATCACATTACAATCTATTTTGACCTATTAAAAACTTACTTGTACCAAAAACTTCCATTTACCTTAACTTAACTTTATTCTACTTACACTTTCTTACAACTTGTACAAGTAAATGTTTATACAATACAATTTATAAAAAAAAAAAAAAATGTAATTAAGAGACAAAGTCCCCAAAAATACGCCTATGGGGAGGGAGGTCAATTAATATGGCATGGTCATTTGATTTATAATAAATGTTGCTTGTATATAAAAGTCTACCTCAAATAATTCACTTGATATCATTTCACATAGTTAGTAAAAATTTTGTTCTCTCCTCTCTTGGTTCTCATCAAACCGGCCTCCTCAAGAACAACCAAGGGATCACCATTTTTTTTATCAAGCTCAAGTTAATTACAACCTAGATCATATCCTTTTCATGGTTTTGAAATAAAAACCAAGGATATTTAAGTAAACCTTTGTTACCTACACCTCTTCATAATCACTAGTAAGCATGTTTTATCATCCTTATGTTTCCTTATCATTTTCATATGATCCTTATCATTTTTGGAGCTTATATGCATGTATTGTGATTTATACCATTTATTTCATGATTTTGAGGTTTTATATATATATTAGTCATCCTATAATTATTCCCAAGTTATTCTTTGGTCTTGATGGTGATTAGGAACCCATGACACCCTAAGAAGGTGTATGGTAGGATTAGATTAGTTTTGGAGTTGATTTGAAGGGATTAGAATAGGTTTTGTCCGAGAAAAACTATTTTCGTAAACTATATTTTAGGGTCTGTCCTTAAAACGAAATTCTGGAAAAACCCACTGATGGTACGACCTTTTGGCCTTGATAATTAGAAAATATACTTTAAAACGAATCCGTGGCCGCTTGAACGGATAAAAACGGAGTTATAACGAAGCCGTGGTGAATTTTTAAAGTTTTACTGACGAAAAGTATTATTTTCTAAAACTCAGCTTGCTGTTTCAGACATTTCGGGTCAAAACGAGCCTTAAGCTTCACAAATTATTTCGACTAGTCAAAAATATATTAGTTTACTTGATACGAAGCTAAGGACATATTTTACGTGAAAACGGAGTTAAAGCGACAAATATATGGCGTTTTCATAAAGTTGCCGTAAGTATTATTTTCTCGAAAATTTTATTATTTTTGACGTAACAAGTTTTTCATTAGCTATATCGTCCATATTTGCGTGCGCTTTTAATCATGATGCAAAACTTTTAGAACGAGATGTCTTCTAGTAAAATCAAGTTCATCGGCCATATTTTCCAAAACAAAAAGCCGTTTGTCAAGCGGAGTCATAGTAAATTATTTACGGATGTTCAAACATTGGCCGAAACTCATTTTCTGCACACAATTCACAAAAACCACCATCTTGAGCCTTGGATATCTTTATGATCGAGACCTCTGGGACGAAAACTCCTGAACTGAAACTTTTAGATATTGATACAAACTTTCCAAAACCGTCGAGTTTGTTCTCTAACGATCGACGTACACCATTTTACGACCACTTTTCCGAGCCGTTTTGTTAATTTCAAGAAAATTCCGACGACATTGTTTTGCGACGAAAAGTGGTAATTTCACCAAAATCATTATAAAACCATTGTAGGATGACATTTTGACGTAAAACATATAAAGTCATTTTGATTGGTCGAGACGTCAAAAGAGTATTTTTCCACGACGAGTAATATTTTCAAAACCCGTAAATGGTATAAATAACATACGAAGTGCATGCATAACATTACATTGCAACTCATGACATATCATATCATTGATAATAGGTCCCGTTGACGCATTACATTATAAACCTCGGTGTACTCACTTTTGCCGTTATTCCGGTTTATCCAAGTGAGTTCCATAGCCCCACTTTTCTTGCTTTAATCATTAAACTCTTTGGGGAGATACATGCTCAATAATGTTTATTGCATTCATGACTATTTGCAAATTACATGTTTAGCGAATTGAAATGCTTAGTCATGCGTAATAATCTGTTTGGCCATACGTAGTATTTACATGGTATATTCATTGGACCGATGGTCTTGGTACATTCATTGGGTGATGGTCTTGGTACATTCATTGGACCGATGGTCTTGGTATATTCATTGGACCGATGGTCTTGGTATATTCATTGGGTGATGGTCTTGGTACATTCAATGAACGATGGTCTTGGTATAATTAGGTCAAGTAAACATCGATACATTAAGTCATGCACTATTATGTGAATTCATTTGACGATTTACTTTGAACATAAACTTTACACACTTTGGCGGTGGGTTGTGAACACACAGTTGCAAGTTTTGTATGGGCGGGACTTGGGCGAGGTGGATTTACAATGCCTTTGCTACATAAACGATTCGAAAGACTTTACATTTCAACGATTTACAATGCCTTTGCGGCATAAACGATTTTGAAAGGCTTTACATTTCAAAACAAACTCTATGAACTCACTCAACCTTTGTGTTGACACTTTTAGCATGTTTTTATCTCGGTATCTAAGGCATTTACTTCATGGCATGCATTTGGACACCTCATGGAGTCGTGGTGACGACGCGTCTCACTGGGTTTTATGTACTCTAAAACATCGTTTGAATTGTAACAAACTTATTTCCGCAAGTTGATTTACATTTGGGACCTACTTTGTAAACTCGATTATTTTATTAAATCAAGCGATGTATTTTCCAAACGACACTTTAGGTCGTTCAATATAACTTGTGATTGTGATGCTATGACGGTCAATCCCGAAATTCCATTCACGCAAATCGTGTAATTTGGGGTGTGACAGATTGGCATCGAGCTTCGATTATAGAGAACTAGGTTGCATCATTGACCCTAGACTATAGCTACATTATCATAGCATCTCATCATTTCATCATAAGTGAATGTTCACTTTGCATGCGGTTTTACGTACATTTTCGAGTTATTTACTTTCATTTCATAACGATCGTCACATGGATGCCCTTAAATGCCCATCCCATTATCTTTTCCCCATACTCTAACGTGGAGAATTCCTTGTCATTCCCTATCACAATTTTTATATCACCGATTCATCATCGATAACGTCCGAATGCCGGATAAACTTTTATATAGGGCGAAGTCACTCTCACTCCTTTGTTTCACCACTAACATGTCGAGTTACACTTTATTCACACATTAAGTCTCTAAACCATCATTCATTGAAGTGCTTACAACACCTCATAACCCATCTTTTCGAAACCGACGATCATTTTGAAACATAACCTCAAACTTATCATTTCTTATCACATCTCTTTAGGCGCTTATTATTAACATCGGTTTTGCTCGTCTCACATTTCTCTTGTTTTGAAGAAGATATGGCAATCAAGAAAGCTACAGTTGAAATGACCCAAGCAATTCAAAAGTTGGTGAATGATAGCATTGCTAATGCTTTAAGAATTGAAAGGAAGCGGTGGGCTGCTGCTAACGCTTAGAGGCCATGATCTTCTTCAGAGCTATGAGGCTTCTTCTTCCATTGAAATGCAGGAGGATCCGGAGTTAAGAAATGTTCATACAAAGATTTCAAGAGTCTTGAACCCACTAAGTTTCGAGGTACCGAGGAGCTACAGCAATGGTTAGATGGTTTGAAAAGTTGGAGTCGGTATTTTTGCTTTGTAACTGTCCGGATGACAGTAAGGTCAAGTATGCAACGAGTACTTTACTCGATGGAGCATTGTCTTGGTGGAATTCATACGCTCAACCGATTGGAATGGAGAATGCTTTCAAGCTTACTTGGGAGCAATTCAAGAGTTTGGTGACTAAGAAGTTTTGTCCTCGAACGGAAGTGAAGAAGTTGGAGACGGAGTTCTATGAACTAAAAACTATTGGGTATGATATCGACACTTACATTCGGAGATTCCAAGAATTGGCCGTGTTATGTCCATCTATGGTTTCGGATAATGAGAAGCTCTTTGGAGGCTTTCGTTGATGGACTTCCTGAAATTATTCAAGGTGACGTGACTTCTTCTGACCCGCAAACGATTGAGGAAGCTATTCGATTGACTCAAAAGCTCATGGCCCAGGTAGTGAAGAGAGGCAAGTACACAAACACCAACCAAAACAACAACAACAACAACAACAACGGCGATAACCAACTCAACAACAACAAAAGGAAATGGGAAGACGACCAAGGAGATTATAACAACCACAACCACAACACTAACCATCATCAACAGCAGAAAAGAGGGCAAGAAAGCTGCGATGGTATATGTTCTTTGCACCAATAGAAGGCGAGAGGTTATCTTTGGAACCTACCCACTATGTAATCGATGTAAGTATCATCACACGGGTCTTTGTCCCGCTAAGTGCTACAAGTGTCAACAATCGGGACACCTTGCCGGGAATTGTAGAGGCAAGGCCATGGTTACATGTTACGATCAAGCGGGAGCAAGGACACTATCGGAATCAATGTCCTCAAAACCAAGGTCAACAAGTCGAAGGTGCTCATGGGAATGTGTATATGTTAGAAGGAGCTCGTCAAGGTATCAACGACGCGAAGGCGAAGAAGTTCGGAAACTAACGGTCTTATTTCTCTTTATGTACTATGTTGTACTAAATTTATGTCTTCCATCGTATCCGAAACTTTATAACTTAACGATGTACTACTTTTGCTAAACTACTCGTTGTAAAATATTCTCATCTATCGTACTTTATTTTCTTTCCGATTTGTTATCATTTACGAGGATTTTAATTCTTTTACTTCAACTATCATTTAACAACACTTCTCCATGTTTTCTCTCCTCGATGTTCATCACAATTTTAACATCATTGACTCAACACCAAACAACATATGAGTCGATTAGTCCAAGCATTGCATAGTTACTCTAAATTATACATAGCACGATCACCTATGTCTAATTCAGAAGAATCATGCAATGAAGGGAGTAGTAGTCTTATATGAGTAAGCAATTCCGTGTCGAGCCAAATTTTCAAAAGATTTTCTTCAAAACCACTTGTTTCCAGTTTGATCCGCGTGAGTTCTTGTTTGATGAGTTGCAAAGATCGAGCTAGAAACAAGTTGTTACTAAACCGATTTAGCCTAATCTCATGACGGTTCTTGTTTGATGAGTTGTGAGATTAAGTAAAATCGGTTACCAAAAGTCTTTTGAGGGTTTTGCTCGGAAATGGGAAAGTTTGCTACATCAAACCCTAAACCCGATAGACCTAACAACGTTTGAATTCGTGGACCAATTCCTTTTGATGGGCGAATGTGACAACCCGTACTTTCGGTCATGTCTCGACACATTTCATGTCTCATTATTTCAACATTTTAGTAAACTTGGTTTACTTGTTTCAAATTGCGTAACCTTGGAGGTTTAGCGGCGAATTCATGATCATGTCATCACGCACATTTCATATGGACTATTATTAGTCTACATTTCATGGACATCATGTGCATCTCATTAGTACATTCACGACATTTCATTTCACCTTCAACGCGTAATTATTATGTTTAATAATTTTTATCGCGTGAGTTTTTATTTTGATTATTTAACCCGTTACCTTCAAAATGATCCCGAGGTATTTTTAAACTCACAATTAGTTCATAAAACTATATTTTTAGTTTTCCTAGTGTTTCACATTCATTTGGTATTTTTATCGTTAAAGTTTAATTATTACGTCGTTTTCTTAAAAATCTTACGATAATTATTTTAGCACTCAATTTTCACAAGGAAAGTATTTTTACAATTTTTATTATCACATTACAATCTATTTTGACCTATTAAAACTTACTTGTACCAAAAACTTCCATTTACCTTAACTTAACTTTATTCTACTTACACTTTCTTACAACTTGTACAAGTAAATGTTTATACAATACAATTTATAAAAAAAAAAAAATGTAATTAAGAGACAAAGTCCCAAAAATACGCCTATGGGAGGAGGTCAATTAATATGGCATGGTCATTTGATTTATAATAAATGTTGCTTGTATATAAAAGTCTACCTCAAATAATTCACTTGATATCATTTCACATAGTTAGTAAAAATTTTGTTCTCTCTCTCTTGGTTCTCATCAAACCGGCCTCCTCAAGAACAACCAAGGATCACCATTTTTTTATCAAGCTCAAGTTAATTACAACCTAGATCATATCCTTTTCATGGTTTTGAAATAAAAACCAAGGATATTTAAGTAAACCTTTGTTACCTACACCTCTTCATAATCACTAGTAAGCATGTTTTATCATCCTTATGTTTCCTTATCATTTCATATGATCCTTATCATTTTGGAGCTTATATGCATGTATTGTGATTTATACCATTTATTTCATGATTTTGAGGTTTTATATATATATTAGTCATCCTATAATTATTCCCAAGTTATTCTTTGGTCTTGATGGTGATTAGGAACCCATGACACCCTAAGAAGGTGTATGGTAGGATTAGATTAGTTTTGGAGTTGATTTGAAGGGATTAGAATAGGTTTTGTCCGAGAAAACTATTTTCAGTAAACTATATTTTAGGGTCTGTCCTTAAAACGAAATTCTGGAAAACCCACTGATGGTACGACCTTTTGGCCTTGATAATTAGAAAATATACTTTAAAACGAATCCGTGGCGCTTGAACGGATAAAACGGAGTTATAACGAAGCCGTGGTGAATTTTTAAAGTTTTACTGACGAAAAGTATTATTTTCAAAAACTCAGCTTGCTGTTTACGTACATTTCGGTCAAAAACGAGCCTTAAGCTTCACAAATTATTTCGACTAGTCAAAAATATATTAGTTTACTTGATACGAAGCTAAGGACATATTTTACGTGAAAGCGGAGTTAAACGACAAATATATGGCCGTTTTCATAAAGTTGCCGTAAGTATTATTTTACGAAAATTTTATTATTTTTGACGTAACAAGTTTTTCATTAGCTATATCGTCCATATTTGCGGCAGTTTTTAATCATGATGCAAAACTTTTTAGAACGAGATGTCTTCTAGTAAAATCAAGTTCATCGGCCATATTTTCCAAAACAAAAAGCCGTTTGTCAAGCGGAGTCATAGTAAATTATTTACGGATGTTCAAACATTGGCCGAAACTCATTTTCTGCACACAATTCACAAAAACCACCATCTTGAGCCTTGGATATCTTTATGATCGAGACCTCTGGGACGAAAACTCCTGAACTGAAACTTTTAGATATTGATACAAACTTTCCAAAACCGTCGAGTTTGTTCTCTAACGATCGACGTACACCATTTTACGACCACTTTTCCGGAGCCGTTTTTGTTAATTTCAAGAAAATTCCGACGACATTGTTTTGCGACGAAAAGTGGTAATTTCACCAAAAATCATTATAAAACCATTGTAGGATGACATTTTGACGTAAAAACATATAAAGTCATTTTTGATTGGTCGAGACGTCAAAAGAGTATTTTTCCACGACGAGTAATATTTTCAAAACCCGTAAATGGTATAAATAACATACGAAGTGCATGCATAACATTACATTGCAACTCATGACATATCATATCATTGATAATAGGTCCCGGTTGACGCATTACATTATAAACCTCAGTGTACTCACTTTTGCCGTTATTCCAGTTTATCCAAGTGAGTTCCATAGCCCCGCTTACTTGTTTAATGTCAATTAAACTCTTTGGGGAGATACATGCTCAATAATGTTTATTGCATTCATGACTATTTGCAAATTACATGTTTAGCCGAATTGAAATGCTTAGTCATGCGTAGTAACAGTTTGGCCATCGTAGTATTTACATGGTATATTCATTGGATGATGGTCTTGGTATATTCATTGGACCGATGGTCTTGGTACATTCATTGGACCGATGGTCTTGGTATATTCATTGGACCGATGGTCTTGGTATATTCATTGGGTGATGGTCTTGGTACATTCAATGAACTGATGGTCTTGGTATAATTAGGTCAAGTAAACATCGATACATTAAGTCATGCACTATTATGTGAATTCATTTGACGATTTACTTTGAACATAAACTTTACACACTTTGGCGGTGGGTTGTGAACACACAGTTGCAAGTTTTGTATGGGCGGGACTTGAACCGAGTGGATTTACAATGCCTTTGCTACATAAACGATTCGAAAGACTTTACATTTCAACGATTTACAATGCCTTTGCGGCATAAACGATTTTGAAAGGCTTTACATTTCAAAACAAACTCTATGAACTCACTCAACCTTTGTGTTGACACTTTTAGCATGTTTTATCTCGGTATCTAAGGCATTTACTTCATGGCATGCATTTGGACACCTCATGGAGTCGTGGTGACGACGCTCCTCACTGGGTTTTATGTACTCTAAAACATCGTTTGAATTGTAACAAACTTATTTCCGCACAAGTTGATTTACATTTGGGACCTACTTTGTAAACTCGATTATTTTATTAAATCAAACGATGTATTTTCCAAACGACACTTTAGGTCGTTCAATATAACTGTGATTGTGATGCTATGACAATCAATCCCGTGAATTCCATTCAGCCGCAAATCGTGTAATTTGGGGTGTGACACTTTTAAAACTATATGTTTGGATGTTGATTTGATAACAACATTTTTTTATTTACTTGCTTCATTTAATTGCACTAATCTTCTTTGTCATGTTGATTAGTCAAAGCTCATACCCACCAAGCTATAGGAATCGCTTGGTAAAAGAATACCTTCCTTAAAGGTATCTTAATCGCAAAGGAGCGGAATCGTCTAAGTGACATTTGTTGTGTCATTTGTAAAGACATTCCTAAGTCGCTAGAGGTATGATTTTCTTTTTATTTTGCTTGATAATTAAGTATGCCTGCTTTGGTATTTATATGATTGTTTTGTGCTTATACATGTTTTACATGAAGCTTCATTAGAAAGCCTTTTCTCACATACATGTTTTATTTCTCGCCTAAAGTCGTGGTATATAAAACTTATATTTTGTTTCTTTTAATCCAATAATAAAACAAAACACGAATCTCAAAATTCCTCCTTCCCATAAATACTCTCACCGTCGACCACTTTATCAAACCTCACTTTTCAAATCTTTCAATTTCAAAATTTCCTCTCATTCAAAAACTTCATCTTCCTCCTCATTCCATCTCAACCGAAACCAAGAAGATCCGTCATCAACATGGTTTACATCGCTCGTGCTCATCGCCTTAACACTCATCGCACTTGTGTTCCCTATGATGAAGTTCACATATGGAGACATTTACTTTGTGTTGTTAATCTACATTGGGATCATATACCCAATCCTTTGTATCATCCTTAGCATTGAAATGCAATATTACTAATAATCTTGTTATCTTTGTTATTATTTGTTATTTTCTTGTGATTTATATGTTTCATATTCCTTCGTGATACTTTAGAAGTCATTTATGCATGCTAAAAGAAAATGTAGGATAAAACACTTTTCGTGGTATAAACCGTAAAACCTATCTTTATCCAATGCATTTACATTACTACTGATCCACGGATCCGGAAGTTATACCGGCCGGATCCCTTTTGAAAAGGAACCGTGGATCCGTCCTCTTGGAGAACAATTTTTCATGCAAATTAAAAACCACTTTTCTTCTAAAAGTAATTCTCCACTTGAATGTCAAAACCATAAGTGAGTTAAGTGTCTTTCTTGTTAAAAACCATTGTTAATAAAAACCTAATAAAAACGTTAGATAATCATAGGTTGATCACAAACATCACTTTCTATTAACTCATCATTTCTATAGGTTCAACTATGACGCATGAATATGAGTTTGATTTTTCACTCACTAGCGTCTACACTCGAACATCTCCCTGAACCCAACACACCGCAATCATGTCCGTGGGTTCAATAATCTCGAAAACCGTCACTTCCACGAAGGACGATTGTAGACACCTTCTACAATTCAAGAAGGTATCAATACCTCCTTCCGAGCCATAGGACTAGAATGTATTCTTGAAATCAACGAGAAGATATGTCCAAGGTTCATAATGGAATTCTTCCGTCAAGTCGAACTCGTTCGTAACGAGGATCGCTCTCATCTCTTTGGTTTTATATCAAAACCAAAAGTTTACTTTAACCCTTGGGCATTTTCTCACATCCTCCGGATTCCAAATCATGGACAATGTGCCTTCACGAAGATTGGTCTCTTGATTCTCTCTTCAACTTTCGTGAAGAAAATAGTCCATATTGTTCACACATACCCTCCCGAAGATTTAAATCGCATAATATGCAAACCTCGACCATATTATCTCGATCCAAACATTATCTTCACACGGACATCCGAGAAGAGTACAAGCCTCTTGCACTCATCCTATGTGAGAATGTTTGAGTCTTAGGAAATCGAAATTCTTCCCGCTTGTTGTGCTCACATGTTGTAATTGTTTGCTAACACAACAACCATACAATCTCGCCTACTTCTTCGCAAGGCGAATGCAAATCTTCAAGGCTCCAAGAATAAACTAATCCCTTATGGAATGTTCTTGACACGCCTATCATCATAATGTTATGCACTTCCATCCTCAATTTCAAAGTCCGTTGTGCGTGCTTGTGAACAAGATGATGGAACCGCTAAACATATCTCTCATGAAGACTTTCTTCATTCTTGATTCCACCAACACTCATCAATCACGTAATGATCCTCCTAGCGAAAACACTCAAGAAACCTAGTAGTATTTCAAAATAGGATCAATTCTCTTGTACTCGTGCTTTATCAATGTAATCCTATTTCCTTCATGAAATAAAAACATCTTACATCTGATATCTTAGTGTTAGAACCCCTCTAAACCAACCTTGGAATATAATGCATTGTCAAGATCATTGCATACCTTTAGTAAAGGTTCTGCTGAGCAGATGGACGGATCCCAAAGTTTGTGCTAGACGGATCCCTTCACTTAGGGAACCGTGGGATCCGGCAAACAGAAAATGCAATTGCAAATATTGTATTTCAATCATGGATTAAGATCCTCTCAAGTTGTGGATATAAATTGAGTCAAGTTAGGTGATTGTGAGCCATTGGATTTGATCCAATGGTTCAAATCAAAAGAAGTTGTTTGATTTGAGCCATTGGATCAAATCCAATAATCATAATCATTAACTTGACTCAAGTTGTATAAGACAACTCAGAGGATCTTGCTCCTTCAATCATATCCTTAGAACACCTCACACTAAGCTAAACATATTGTCTTAAGGAAAAATTAAGTCCTTATCAAGATAAGTAGATCCTTCCTACTCACACATAACTTACCTAGATCACACTCTAAGACGCTTGTAGATCTATCGTTTCATTTTTAATCCACTACTCTTCCGCTCTTAAACTCACACTTCATTTTTCACATGATCCCTCACATCTAGTCTTAGAAATCCTCCGATTATGGCAAAATTGATCCTAAATCATTCTTACCTCAAAATTGATCAAAGTTGATCAAATTCTAGTTTTCCCATCTCAAAGCTTCTAGGATATTTTCCAAAACACTATCCTAAGTCACAAACTGATCTCTAGGATCATTTAGCTTCAATTGACATTTTCATCTTTAGTATCATCCTTGCTCATCCATTGGTACTCATGAAAGTTCCAAATCCTTCCATAAAAGACAATCATTAGCTACATCACTCATTACCTTCAAGTACTTAAGCACCCCTTCATTTAAAACACTTAGGAGAACTGAAACACTCAAGATGATATAGATCTTAGATCATAGAAACACCATTTCCACTCTTTCATAGTTGTTGATAGCCGGATCCCTAGGATTAGCCTAGACGGATCCCTCTGAGGAGAGAACCGTGGGATCCGGATAACAGTTTATGTCAAATCTTGTTAAAACAATCATTTCAACTCATCTTCCTAACTCAAACACTCCATCTCATCTTAAATGAGTTCCTAGATCAGTGCAAACTCTGTAGTTGACTCTTGTGCATGTTAATCATCACATTCAAATGAAATCTAATGGTGTAAGGCTTAAATGCACTTGCCAAATCTCTTGGTTTATAAACCACTTTGTTAGGACCTCCATAGTCATCACCTTCTTCCTAACTTCAATACTTTGGAAACCCTTGCAAACCTCTTGAAATCATCACATCATGAGGAAAACCCCAAGTACTAACTTATCCACCAAAGAACCACCTATGAAAAAGGCACGTGTTATACACAAAATCTCTTCAACCGAATCATCTCCGGTCAAGCCAACAAATGATAGGATCCTTCCTCATCCAATAAAACCAATTCCTAAAAGGATAGTCCCCACAAAACTACCAATGCCAAACACCACCATACCTCCTAGGTCAAACAATATCATCTCCACTAAACCATCACCATTGGTTCCTAGAGCTATTTCATTTACATCCCCACTATCATCACCACACCTCTATAATTTAGAGGACTTGCCTCCTAGGCCGTCTCATCCGCTTCCGCCGACAACATTTTCCTCATTAGGAGGAATAATGGTACAAAATCAAGGTGTTGAGTCAACACTTGATCCGGTTTCCTTTTCGCCGTTTCCATCATATAATCCCATTTGGATTATGAGAAATCATCAAAGTCAACCACCCGACCATATGGAAGTTGACACTTCTCTACCACCACCATCATTCTTGGTCGAGCCATTCTCAAATGCGCCTCCACCAATCCCTCCATCGTTTGAAGCTCCACAAGCCGCTTCACTTGATCCTTCGCATCAAGCCATTTCATTTCTTCCACCACCACTACCTAGCCATGAAAAAGATTGCTATCATTGTCAACATGTTGAAAGTTTGATACATGAAGTACGAGAAGACCAACGTTTCATGTTCTATCATCTCCTCGAACGTTTCGACGAGATTAAACCTAAAACATAAGCTAGAAGATTAGTTGACTTAGAAATTCCCAGTCATGTATTTTCTTATTTTCTTAGTTTTTAGAGTCATGTATATCATAACTCTAGTTTTATTAAATGGAATTACATGCTACTTGTTATTTTTCTGAGCATATGATTACTTTGTATTCATATCTCATTTTGTGATAACATTACTTGTTATATCACCTTCTTTGAAACTAATCGCCTAATACGGATCCTCAGACTGCCTAGACGGATCCCTACTAGGAGGAACCGTGAGACGAAAGCTATTTTCTACTAACTTGGACCACATTTGCGAAATTGTGAATTATACTTGCTTTCTAACCTTTGTTTTGTAGTTATTCAATCTACACATGAAGACTTTGACATCCTAAAGCTAGGGGAGCTTTATGTCAAAGCAATATATTGCAAATTACTTGCAATACTAGGTTTACTTTTTAGACATCCCTTGCAAAATTGCAATCATCAAGGGGAGCACATTCGTCACTTAGACGAAATCTTTGCAAACTTACTTGCAAAACAATCTAGATTAGTATTACTTTCTTGACGCCTTACATAGGGATGGACTCGTCAGGGGAGTAAATCGAGGTCCTTTCCTGCTACTTGCTCTCTATTTCCTTTTATTTTACTTCTTTCACATGTTTTCTTAAAAAGCGATGTGTTGCTTTCTTCAAACACTTTTTGTTTCGACAAAAGGGGAGAAAAAGTAATAACTACAATTCAAACTTTACAATTTTAGCTTTTCATTAAAATAATTTTATGTTTTGTCATCAACAAAAAGGAGGAGATTGTTAATACAAATAAGCCGTAAAAACGTTTATTTATATTTTACGATCTTCTAATGTTTTGTCGATAACAAACGTAAAATCATGTTAACGAAACAAATAAAATACGTAAATGGTTTGAACTAATAGTTTCTAACATATTCACATAAAACACTAAAACAAGTATAAGTGATTTTATGACTTAGTAATATATATGTACAACAACTAGTGTTTACATATTTGGGTATAATATACACATAACTAGTATGTAGTATAATGGGTAATATAAATGGGTAGAAACTTAAGTATCACAACCCATTGGGCAAATACATTGAATGTAGTTGGGTACAACCCAAAGCCCATAACCCTTGGAGCTTGACCCATAACCCATTGCATGACATCATGCTTATATCATCATACATGGATAATATCCATAACCCATGGATCAACCCATACCCAAGTGACCAAGTGCATTGCACTCAAAGATACATTGTATCTAGCTAAAGATCCATGGTTCAACCCATGACCCATGACCCATAACCAAAATACCCATTGGGTAAAGGGGCGTCACGGATCCCTAGCTTAACGCTAGACGGATCCTTGTGGAAGGATCCGTGGGATCCGGGAACAGAGAGTTTTTCTTCTATAAATAGTGAGCCATTTCTTCATTGTTTCTCACCCTTCTAACACACTTTCTCCCGAGTTAAAAACTCACTAACCTCGGATCCAAGAGATCTATGTTTGTAGTTTTGTTTTTGTGTGATCTTCTAGGTTCCTCTTAAAGGCAAGATCACCACCTTTGAAGTCGAGCAAGCTCAAGTCCATGAGTTGCCATTCTTCCTCATCATCAAGGCTACCAAAGTCTTCTTGTTGATGATTCCTTTCTTTCTTCAAAGAAGCGTAGTGTTTAAGACATTAGTGAAAAATGTCTCAAGTGTCAAGACACAAGACATTAGTGAAAGGTGTCTTGTAGATCTAGTCAAAGACATTAGTGAAAGGTGCCTTAGATGTATATTCGATATGGTGTGTTTCGATGTACTTGATAGACTAGCATTGATCCAAGGATATTGATATCCTTGATGATGTTGTAAAGGAGTAGATCTCCTTTGGGATTAGTCGTTGGTGTAGTGTGGTAGTTGTTCCTCCATTGCAATGGAACTAGGTGCTTAGCCTAGTACCTAATAAAGGGTAGGCGACGTTGTGAAGGTTTAGTTCACCTTGGAGTGAAAGAACTAGGTACTTATCCTAGTACCTTATAAAGGGTAGGCGACGTTTTGTAGGTGTGGTTCACCTTGGAGTGAAAGAACCCGGTGGTTAGCCTAGCACCGGAAAAAGGGTAGGCGACGTTGTGAAGGCTTCTCCGCCATAAGGAGATTGGTGTAGTGTTCTGAACCTCGAGTAGGTGACTCGGTGGAGTGGGAGTAAGGAAGGTGTCCTTGTGGTTGAACCACTATAAATACTCGCGTTGTGGTTTTGTGCTTCTTACTCTTATCTTTTCATTACATATCTTTATATGCTTGTTTATCAACATCCAACACACACAACCAAATAGATTGACATAAGTCGATCTAAATAGTTTAAAAGGAAGTTTTAATTGGTAAAACTATTCAACCCCCCCTTCTAGTTCTCCACATTGTCGACCAAGAGTTTGCATTGTTTGTCGACAACGAGTTGTCGACCATTGTTTTTTGCTTATGTTTGTCGATCACGTGTTGTCGATTGGTTATTGTTTTACCTCCCACACACCTCCTACTAGCTCACCAATTACCAATGCTCCACCAATACCAGATCCACCATTACCTCTAATACCACCTCCACCTCAATCACCACCACTACCACTCATTCCCAAAAGAACATCACTCAGAACCAAACAACCATCTTCTAAACTCACCAACTATCAATATACCTTTCCCAAATCATTAATCCACAACATCTATAAGCACCACTACACAAACTTCATTAACTTTTCAAACATATAAACACCCTCTCTCAGACATCTCATAAATAACAAAAACAAAAACACTGAACCACACACCTATCTCCAAGCATCCAAGGATCCTAGATGGGTAGAAGTAATGCACAAAGAAATTCAAGCTTTGGAATCAAACAACACATGGGAAGTTACTTTACTGCCACCTGGTAAGGTTCCAATTGGCTGCAAATGGGTATTCATGATCAAATACAAAGTAGATGGCTCCATTGAGAGATTCGAATCAAGGCTTGTTGCCAAAGGATTCACACAGAAGGAAGGGACTGATTACAAAAAAACCTTTGCTCTACTGGCCAAAATGGTATCAGCCAGAACCTTATTAGTTGTTGCCCTTCATCACAACTAGATCATAGAGCAGCTTGATATCAACAATGCCTTCCTCCATGGAGACCTACATGAAGAGGTCTTTATGGCAGTACCTCAAGGCTATTTCATGGCTCTTCCTCCAAACTCAGTTTGCAAACTCAAGAAGTATTTATATGGGGTCAAGCAGGCAAAATAGGCAGTGGTTCACCAAATTAACCTCTTTCCTTCTTACACTAGGCTTTCACTAAAGCTATGTAGACACATCTTTTTTCACATTCACCAAAGGCTCTCACTTTCTTGCCTTACTAATCTATGTTGATGGCATTTTGTTACCATGATATGACAAAGCTATACTCGATTCCATCATACTTCAGCTTCACAACAAATTTAGCATCAAAGACTTGGGCTCTCTACATTATTACCAAGGCATTGAAATACTTCAAAATTCTACTTGTTTGGTCATGTCTTAGAGAAAGTATGCCTTAGATCTCCTTCAATGTGTAGTAGTACTTGATCACAAACCAGCTTCAATTCCATTAGATCCAATCAAGACCATCAACCTTACTGATGGACAGTTGCTTGGTGACCCATCTTTATACATAAAACTTGTTGGCAAACTTACTTACCTCACCATCACAAGGCCTGACCTTTCTTTTGCAGATCAAGCTCTCGGTCAGTTCTCACATCAACCTAGAACTACTCATATGGCTTCTCTGTATAAGGTACTGAGATACATCAAACTTTGCCCAGGACAAGGTCTGCATTTCACAAGAACCAACAACATATAACTTTCTGCATTCTGTGACAGTGATTGGGCAACTTGTCCTATTTCTAGAAGGTATGTGTATGGCTATGCAGTTTTCTTAGTACCTTTCTTGATTTCATGGACTTCCAAGAAATAATATATGGTCTCCAAGTACTCCATAGAGGCTGTATACAAAGCATTGGCTGATTGCACTTGCGAAATCACATGGTTACAATGCTTGTTTAGAGATCTTCACGTGCCTATCACTACTCCAGTTACCATGCTTTGTGACAATGCGTCTACCATAGACCTTGCCTCTAATCTCATCCATCATGCAAGAACCAACCATATAGAAATAAACTGTCACTTTGTAAGAGATAAGATCAAGAACAATCAAGTCCTGCCAAGCTTCATACCGACATCTCTTCAGGCAGCTGATGTTTTAACCAAAAGTCTTCCCAAAGCTCTTCACAAAGTGGGATCTGTGATGCATACACATGCCAACTTGCGTTTTTTTTGGGAGGGGGGTAAAAGAGAACACATCAAGATCAAGCCCACAGGTCATCAAGTTCATCACATTTCTCAACAGAGCAAGTAAACAACTGCTGCCAAGTTCAAGCTTCATCACAGTGTCAAAGTACTTTGTGGTTCAATGTAAATATGTAAACGTAGTGTTGATTCATGACTGTATCTCTACTAGATTAGCATAGTGTAGCATTTATTCACTTAAGGGTGCGTTTGGTTCACCGTAATCCGATGTAATTGGATGTAATTGTAATTGGATTACATTACGTAGGCTGTTTGGTTCGCAAAATGAAAGGAATTGTAATTCAGATTACATTACGTTGGTTGTTTGGTTTGTGTTGTAATTGTAATTCAGCCATTACAATTACATCAAATGAAGGAATTCAGATTACATAGGATGTTGGATGGAAAGTTTTGAATTACGTAGTAATTGTAATTTTATTATAATTATTATTATTATTATTATTATTATTATTATTATTATTATTATTATTATTTTATATTAAAATAATATTCATATAATAATAATAATAATAAATATTTATTATAATAATATTTTAATAATAATAATAATAATAATTACTATTATATATATATTAAAATAATAATAATAATAATAATAATAATAAATATTTATTATAATAATATTTTTACTATAATAATAAAATAATAAAGTATTATAATATTAATATTTATTAATATAATAATAATAAATAATTATTATAATAATATTTATATAATAATAATAAAAATAAAAAAATAAAATAATTATAATATAATAATAGTAATAAAATTAAATAATAATAATAATAATAATAAAATACCAATAACAATAATAAATATTTATTATAATAATATTTATATAATAATAATAATAAAATAATATAAGAATAATATTTATTTATAATATAATAAATATTTATTAGAATAACATTTATATAATAATAATAAAATAATAAAATAATATTATTTTATTATTTTATTATTATTATTATTATTATGTATTTATATTTATTATTATTATTATTATTATTATTATTATTATTATTTATTATTATTATTATTATTATTATTATTATTATTATTATTATTATTATTATTATTGTATCAATATTATTAATATTATTTAGTATTAAATAATAATATTTATTACTATTATTTATATTTTATTATTATTATTATTATATTTATTATTTAGTATTTATTATTATTATTATTATTATTATTATTATTATTATTTTTTTGAATTACATTCGTTGCAAGAGTGAACCAAACGTAAAGACATATTTCATCAATTACAATTTCAACACAATCCAATTCTTTGAATTCCAATTCATTCAAATTACAATTCCTTCTAAAGATTACTGATTCATTCAAAAATATTCTGCGAACCAAACGCACCTAGTATATTATAGTATGTTTGACTTTTCTAGTTTGACTTGTAAAGTGTATAAGTAAGACTTTGTACTCCTCCTTTGAACTTAATGAGAATTAACAACTTTTCCCGCCATAATAGTTTTCTCTCATTCTCTTTACATCCAATCCAATCCAATAAAAAGGCGCATTGATAAAACCTACTCAACTAGCATCAAGGCATGTATCGCCACAGCCTTGATATATAAATATATTTTTTTGAAAGAAAAAGTAATTTTTATTAAATTTCAATGCATCATTATTGTCTTTTACTTATGAGATATAATTTTAAATGTGATATGAAACATTGTGGGAGTGGACATGTTGGACTAGTCGGTGTTTGTATGAAAAATCCGACGTCTACTAAAATTACTTATATAGCCTATTTCTCTTTTAATCTCACTTATTACAAATAAGAAATGGCTATAACGCACATTTATTCTATTTATTCTAAAGATTGACTTTGTAAAACTATTCATATACTCCGTAATTAACTTCATTTTTATGTAACGAATTTATGAAATAATGTGCAACATATATGGTTACCAACCCCGTTATATCAGGCTAGGCGTAATAAGGTATCCAACCGATTGCGTTATTGGGTTGTCCTTGTTGTGGCCTTGTAGGTTACAGTCGGTCAAATGGGTTGAGGAGCCGACTGATTTAGACATTCAATCACATGCCATAAAAAAAAACGTATTTGTTTGTGTGAGTTATGTTTTTTTTAAGTGTAGATCATTTTATTGTGCTTAAAAGGTCGCTTGTAAGTCGCTTGTGGGTTGATGAAGGTTGTTATTGGGGGTAGCCTCAACCCGACTCAATCATCTAAAGTTTGATCCATCTAAGACGACTTAATAATATTGGAAACCTAGCCAAGACAACCCGATTAATAAGAAACCCTATAGATCCGGCCGACCCAAACCTTGCTAATATTAGATGGGATAATGGGACCATGAAGTTCAACAAGTTGGTGCACAGGCGATTATACTTGAAGCACAAAGTATGCACGCATAACTTTAAAAAGCATTCGTATTTTATTATTATTATTATTATTATTATTATTTATTTATTTATTTATTTTTTATAAAACATCACTTCATTAGAAAATCAAAGGAAATTACAAGAAATTAATGGGGAGCCGAGACTAACCTGGCCCCACTCCTCTAAAGAATAAAAAACAAATCCTACTAAAAATATAGTTAGCACCACGCCAATATCTTGAGTGACCGAGAACTTTCGGATCACGCTGAGCAAGGTTACCGCCTCCTTCTCGAGTTCACCAAAGAGGAGAAGAGAGGGAAGAACCCATATCCAATATCGGTAGCATTTGGTTTCAGATTTGACACGCTTATGCTGTGCGGCTTCAATCACGGCACGCCCGCCACAAAGTCGATCATACCGGTTTGCGTTAGGGCGATGACCCAAGAAGATCAACACACACATCAAGGCCTCTCTCCACGAGTAAAGTAACAAATCACCGGGCGTAGGTGTTTGTCCTCTCTCAGAGCCCAATATCAATTTCTTTACGAGCGAAACCCCTACCCGGAGCGGATATCGTGAGAATGTCACGCACCACATTATGTCGATGTTTAATACCAATAATACTTGCATGATACAAAGATGATCCCCATAGATATCACCGTAAAAACCTTGGAACAAGCGAGCACGGCATCCGAGTGGAGAAAAGAGGAACACCTAGACGATAGCATAAAACACACCGATAGGTTTTAGCATTCATAGTCCGCCTCACCCAACTATCGGGACTACTCGAGCCGATCAAGTATGGTCTTCCATTTGCAATCTCCATAGGGCCAACTGCCCAGCGAGATAAGCGGAAGGTGGATTCAACCTCTTTTGTGACACGTGTGAAATATAAATCGCCAATTTCTTCATGAGTTTGGGGCAACAATCTCACAAGAGCTACCCAAAGGTCGGTCTCCATTTTCGTTAAAACATGCGGGGCATCATCAAAGGAAGATCCAAGAGCACCAACACCGATCACGGAGAAGTTCGATCAGAGTCCGCCGATTGGAGTCTCGAAGCAAGGAAGGCATAATTCAAAACATCGCCAGCAGTATACACCAAGCCCCTAAATTCAAAGGGAAGAGTGGCGGTCTCCATTGCCAATTACCAAACCCGGCCCAGAGCGGTGACAATTCGCTCGAAGAGCGAAGTGCTTCTTCGAATGAAATCGAGCACGTTCAAAGACACGGGGAACATGTGCAATAGAAAAATACAACTTGAAATGCCAAGACATGCACGAGAAGCGACAATTCACTTTGAGGATCATTAAGCTTAGCAACAATGTCCATAAGTTCAATGGTTTTAGAAACTCGTTTCAAAACGAGCTTACTACTAAACTCAAGGTCTACACCAACAGCCCACCCAACAATTTTACACCATGCGGGGCGAGCAATATTAGAGGAAAACACCTTGAGTCTCGCTTCAGGGGTCTTCCTTGGCCGTAAAACCCGGTTTATCAACGTTGAGGTGCAAACCATAACGGGTCCATCTATCATAATGAGCTCCAATGCCTTCCCAACAAACAATAGTATCTCCAATGATCGTACCATCATCTAGGTACCAAGCTTGAAAGGGAGAGAAAACGAATATTTGATCTTGCGAGCCAAAGGATGTAGCACCAACGCAAAAGGAGAGGTCCAAGAGGATCACCTTCTGCACGCCTTGGTGTGACCATAAAGTGTGTTCCCATAATATAATCTGGTTGGTGGAGTAGCAAAATTCAACCCAATGTGATATGGCGGGACAATGGAGGCGAACCTCTTGTAGCATAACCTCACGGTCCACCGAGTTGAAGGCGTTTTGAAATCCACCAACAACATCGAAGACCCACATCATCACCACGGTCTTCAACAAGCCGATTCACGACATGGAGAATGGCCTCCCTCCTCCGTAAACCCCAACTCCGAATCGAAGATCATTCAAGTATCCATCTAAAGAGTGGCCAATCATAGAAGCTCCCACCTTGGAGACTAAACGCCTCGCAGACAGTCCCCACCGCAATAGGGCGGATACCACCACCGGTTTGATCGGTGGAGAGAGGAGCACCGGCAATATACTCGCCCAAAGCCTTAGGACACTTACCATCAAGAAAAAGATTTACCACGGGTGATGGGTTGATTAACTCATCAGATATAGCCACAACAGCACCGCTAACACAATCCAATAGGTGTTGGGCGCGTAAACCATCTCGACCACAAGATGTACCACGGGGGAAACTCTTAATCATGTCAAGGACCACAGCAGGAGATGCAATGAGGTTATGATGATCAATAGGTATATCAGGCAGTGAAGGAGCAGACTTGAAGGGATGCTTAGCCTTAAGGTCCTCTAGAGTAGAATCATTGTAAGGAGCAACACCTGAAGAAGAAAGAACTCTTACAGCAGCAGTATAATGACCATCACAAATCTTCCTCCTACATTGCTTGATATTACGCTCACCCAACTCCAGGTTTTCCTCCTCAATATTAGACCAAGTAGGGAGGTTCACTAAAACCTCTCTAACAAGTCAGAACTACCACCGACGTACCCCAAGACCGAATGGCATTAGCGATATATTCTTCTTGACGTTGGCGCTTAGTAGCACCTACATTCCATGTTACTCCTCGGGCTAAAGGTTTTAAGGAGACAAAGAGGCAAGGCTATGTGCTAACCCAACAAGAAATGTCTTCAAAAGCGCAGATCACCTTATCAAGAGCTCCTTTCAAAACACGAGAGAATCCCAAACGGCACTTTGGAGGAATGGATTTGACAGTGTGCAACCCTTTAGCGAGCAAGGTGTCAAGTAAGTGTAGATCAAAACTAGAGTGCTCTTCCAAAACCAAATCTTCAATGCAAGCGAGCTGAAGAAGAGGAACTTGGGGCTTGGCGAGATCAAATAACACAAATCTAACAACACCATCACCGCAATCGGGGTGGCACAAAATCGATCCATGCCGACATTTAGGCGAAGAGTATCGTCTTAAAACAAACCCCACACAACCAAAGACCCATACGTTTCAACGTAACCTCAGGAGCCTAAAAAACAACCAGATTAGTGGCCAAAGAAAGTTTGGTGGTGGCTAGCGCATCCTCATTGAAATGACGATCACGAAGATGAGAAATCAATGAGGTTTTGGTAAGCCCATTCCCACTGCCGTCTTGACAACCACTTAAACCAGCAAAGGGACAATGAAACCGAATAATAGCCATAGAGATTTTTTTTTTTTTTGTTTTTTTTGTTTTTTTTTTTTTTTTATTTTTATAATACCCGCAAGAAAAAACCTAAGACTAAAATAAGTGAAATAAAAACAAAGTGTAAACATATGAGGACCTACTAAAAAGGCGAAACACAACAAAGACCGAAAGAATAATAAAGAAAAAAGACACAACGTGGGCCCCACTAAAAAAACAAACAACAGACAAGATGAAGCAACCTGCTACCAGAAATGTTAAGCAACTCGCTAAAAAGCAAATTGCTGCCAAAATAGTAAAGCCAACTCGCTGCCAAAATAGGAAAGCCAACAAACCGTTTCTTACAACCGAAGGCTAGCCAACAAACCACTTCCAGAAATGAGCTAGCCGACAAAATGAGCCAACTCGCTTCCTGAATCCGGCGTGAACCGGCAGCAACGGGCACCACCGGCTAGCAACGGCAGCAAATGGAGGTGGGGAAACCTTCCACAAGGATGGAACACACGACACCAAATCAAGATAGATCACCCCTAAGCAAATTGTGGTTTCAAAGAAGAAACACACGACACGAAATCAACGAAAGAAAGGGAAGAAAAAACAGAGCCCGCACGTCAACAAAGACGTTGAAACAGTAAAATCAACAAGGGTGTTGAATTACAGGGGCCAAAACACGGTGGTACAGTGGATTAGGTTGATGGCAGCGCCATCTCCAAATTCGCCCACAAAGAAACGCGTGTTTATTATTATTATTATTATTATTATTATTATTATTATTATTATTATTATTATTATTATTATTATTATTATTATTATTATTATTTTTTGTTTTGTGAAATTTATCTTGTGTTCTAGGGTTTTAATTTGGAGAGAAAGAAGAGAGTGGATATGAAACTAAAAAAGTTGCGTTCCGAGTTTTTTTTAGAGAAGAAGAGAGAAAGGAAATTAATAAAACTTCTCCTAATCTTCTTCCCAACCTGATTTGGAGAGAAAATGATTTTAAGCGCTTTTATCTTCGTCCTTCTTCTTTTCTTTCCATTCGAGAACACAAGATAAAAATAAAATTTATTCCTCTCCTCTTCTTCTCTTTTTTCCTCTTCATTTCTCTTCTTTCGGTTTATACTCGGAAACAGAGTTAAGTGCTTATACTTTTCATTTTTTTTTCAAAGCGCATACCGTAAGACCTATATTCGCGTCTGCCATTGATCATGGTGTTTATTACAGAAACTCTAGCAGCCAACGAGTCAAAGCGACGTTCTTGTTGGCTGTTTTGCAAGGTTATTATCAAGAATAGCCAATGTTGTGTTGCAATCGTCCCATCCACGTGGTACCAAATTCTTTTATGACTTTTATTCATAATTGACAGACAATAACTAGTCGTTTTCGTCCATTTAGTGTAGTAACCTGGATAGTTTCTTTTATTTTGCCTGTAAACTTTTGGATAGTAAAAATTAGATTTTTTGTGACAATCAAATAAAATTATACATTTCTTATTTTCTGAAATCTTGTCTCACTCTTTGATCTTCTTCGGCTAAGTTTATATTATTATTCCGTTTATATATCTTATACATTTCAGATGAAGTTCCCTAATCCATGTGACCATGACAATATAAGAACAATGAAAAAATAGCATTTATTTCAAACAAAGACACAATGACAAACTTATCAAGGTATTATAAATCAAAGAATTACAAAGTGTCTTTCGGATAAACACTTTATTGAATGAAAATAGAGTACCATTCTCTGATCAAGTAAACTCAAACAAATGAAAGAGTTAACAAATGAACCTTGGGTCGCTGATTGGATTAGGGACTATAAGTTTGCGTTCCCGAGTTTTATTTTTGAAAGAAGAGAAAAGAAGTGGGTAAAAAACAAAATAAATTCGTGTTCCTGAGTTTTTTTTAGGAGAGGAGAGAAAAGAAGAGTAGAGTAATTTTGGCTAAACTTCTCTCCAAAACTTTCTCTTCAAAAGTGGGATGATTTGGAGAGAAGTTATATTAGAAAGCTTTAAATAAATAAAATTATTTAAATTACCTATTATAAAACATAAATTTTATATATAACCAAGGGTATAATTGTAAAATCATTTGTTATCTCTTATTTTCTCTCCTAACTCGGGAACATGATATAAAAAATTTAATTTCCTTCATCTCCTCTTCTTTTCTGCCCATTTTTAACTCTTCTCTTATTTTCTTTCATTTAAAAAACTTGGGAACTGAGCCAATCACAAAGTGACATGCCACTTGCCAAATTATATGCCAAAAGGTGTAAGTTTGATAGGGTGGTTGCCAAATTTTGGCATTGGTTGTCAAATCCATTTTTTTTAAAAAAAAACCAAAAACTAAAATTTTATTAAATAAAAACCTACAAAGTTAAAATAAACTTAGATAAAATAAAAAAAAACAATTACACTAAAATTAAACTATGGGGGTGGTTGTGGCCAATCGTATTTTGCCGCAATCTCGCGTTTCCTTGACACGACTAGACCTCGCATAAGTTCTTGCAAATGATCGTGCGACTCGACAAAGAACTTCAAGTCTCGATCTTTTTTTGCTTCTTGTTGCGCATGAAGTTGGAATTCTAGCAACTCTTGTGCTAGCTTTTCTCGGTTGAGAACTTTCTCGTGCTCTTGACGCCACGCTTCTTTCTTCTCTTCTTTTTCTTGCAACTTGAGCGCTTTGTATTGCTCAACGGATTCTTTTAATTCTTCATTGGTACTCTTGCTTATTCCGGCTTTGGCTTTATCACTCTTTTTTCGTTTAGGAAGCGTAGGCATGGAATCCTCATTTAGATTAGGAAGCGATGTATGGTAGTGGCCCGATTCGGATGTTCTTGCCCGTTTCTCACTTACACTTAATTCTTTGCCGCCCGTTGGAGTTCCACCCGAAGCAGGGCCATCCGTTGAAGCACCACCCATTGGCGGGACATACTGAAACTTTTCTTGTCGTTCGACGACTTCCCACGCCTTGCGGTGTCTAAACTATTTGTCGTTGTGAGTCTTTGCCCACTCGTCTAACGCCATGGTTAGAATATCGCCATCATCTCGACCACTAGCCCAAGCATGCTTCTACAAAATTACAAATAAAAAATGTTTACCACAAAAAACTAAACGATATCATAAAATATTAACAATAAAAAATAAAAAATGTTAACAACTAAAATACTAAACGATATCATAAAATATTAACACTAAAAAATAAAAAACGTACCATCTTTTCAAAAATTCCACTAAATTCCTTTAGCGCCGGTTTCAACTTTTTCCATTTGGTGTTGATTTGATGATAAGATCGCTCGTGTTTCGTTTGGAGGGAATTATAATGCTTTGTAATCCGACCCCAATATGAATTAAACTTTTGTTGATCTCCAACTCTTGGATCCGTGGAGATGTGAAAATCATGATTCGTTCGCAAAACCGAAGTTTTCTCACGCGAGTTAGCCACTGTGAATGACCAACCGTAAGGAACTTAAAACAGTTTAAGCACAAATGCAATGAAGATCAGGAGAGTATAGTGTTTCCTCAGGTCGTTAAGTCCCAACGAGCTGTGCGAGAATAGCCAAACGTATAGTGATCGAGGGATTTGAACGGGAAAAGAGATTTGAATATGATTATAACTAAGGAAAAGCCCATAAACTACAGGGGCTTAAATGCAAATTAAAAGAAAATTAAAAAGATAAATTCTATTAAATAAATGCTATCACTATTTGCAAAATGATGTTTTTGATTTTATGTTTTTATAAAACTGAATTAAAAACTACGTGACGTACAAATGAAAACGTGAAACTTACACAATATAAATCCTAAAAATATGAAAATGACATTTTTACAAACCTAATGATAAAAGAAAATTTATAGAAAAAGAAAATTATTTTTATAACTATTTATCTATTTATTATTAATTAAAAACTATTTTTAACTAATTAATAATAGCCTAAAAGACAAGAAAATAGGAAATAAAGCTAGAAAAATAAAATTAAGACTTAGAAAAATCTAAAATATCAAAATAGAATTTTCAAAACTATTTTTGTATTTTTCTGATTATTTTTCTATTTTCTAGGAATTAAAAACTATTAAAAACTAATTAAATTGCTAAAAAATACAAATTTAACTAGGAAAAATCTGGAAAATTAATTTTTTGTCTTTTTATATTTATCTTAACTTAAGAAAAATGAAAAATTATTTTTTTGAACCTTTTCTTAATTAATTGTATTAAATGCTATTTAAAAAGGCTTAAAAACTAATTTAAATTAAGAAAAATAGCAAACAAGCTTGGAAAAATCTGAAAATTTCAGGAAAAGCTTAAAATAATATTAGGAAGCTAGGAAAATTAGAAAAACAGGTGCATGTGTGGAGGAATTTGAAACTGCTCTTGCAAGTGCTTGTGAATAAGCACTTGAATAAGCCAAAGAGACACAACAAGCCACCAACTGAAAACAGGAACTATAATATGCTAAAAGAACTAGATTGCAACAAATCTCAACTGCTTATAACCTCTGGAATGCAAGATACCAAGTTTTGATGATTTTGAGATATAAGCTAAAAAGCAGTGAGAAGGTACCAGTTGCGACTTAAAACAAGCACTTAAATAAGTCGGAAACCAAAAGAAAATATTGGAACTAGAAGGAGACTGGTGACTATCTAAAATCCAAAGCTCGGACCTAGAGAAGCTCTTATGAGCCAAATGCAAGCTCTGCAAGAGTCGCGATAATCCTGTCTTGAGCTCGATGCCACATGCGGGCATATCTTTCATTTTGACAAGCCCTTTTGACCCATATAGAAAATTAACAAAATTATACAAAATGATAACAAGAAACTAGAGCAAGAGGGACTTTTTAAAACAACAAGTTGCATTTGATTTGGCCCAGGCGAGCTTGTGAAAATTCATCCCATTTGGCTCAAAACTGAGTTTCATGCAATTTGACTTTTTAAGCAATTATGAAAGGTTGACTATTTTGAACTTTGATTCCAATTTATCAACTGAATATGATGTTACTTGATGAAATAACACTAATGCAAGCTAGCTCTAAGATTTCTAAGCACAAAATAAGCTTTTAGCTTTCAAAAATTCCAACAGATAAACTTTAAGACAGATCAATGGAAAATTTTGACTTGAGTGGTTGCAGGCACAAAAAAACTGATTCAAATGAGTCAATTAGGACTACACAAACATTAAACAACAAGAATCAACTCTTGAACAATCCTTAAAAACAGCTTAAACAGCTGATCCAAACAACCCTTAAAACTACTGTTTTACAAGAAAAATGAGATAACCAAAGATTTAGCTAAAACAAACATTCAAACTACTTTAATTATCATTAAATAGACAAGAATAAACTAGTGGTAACCACAGATACATGTACAAACAAGGACTGCAAATTGACTTGAAATTGGAAAATGAGAAATATACTCACATGTGTCCAGCTGCTATGCAGGCTAAAACCGGACCCAAACTTGTGCTAACCTATTCTATATCAACCCAATTTCACCACTGGATCAACCCATATCATCACCAAATTGCTTGAACCAAGGTTTCACTGCCCCATTGACTTTCTTTGACCAAGTACCAAAATGACTTAAACCTTGAATGTAAGCTTACACAAAGCTATCATAAGCTTACACAAGCTTGTTTGAGATTAAATACAAGCTACTGAAAGTTTGAACATAAGAATTTGAGAATGAAATTGGTAACAGTAACATGAAACATGGAATTTATCTAAAACTTGGATTGAGAACTCAAAAACACATTACAAAGGTTTTTTAACTTAATTATGATACATACAAACTGAAATTACAACATTTGTTTTAAACTAAAACATAAATTTTAAAAAACGACATTGAAGAAAAACTTAAAACTAACTACTGTCTTTTTTCTTCCTTTTCTTCCTCTTTTTATACTTCAAAAATCTTTCCACGTGTCCTCTGATCACTTCCCACCACACTTGAGAGCCAATGGGAGAGTTTTGTGAATTCTGGCCATTTTTATCATTTTGTCGGGAAAAGGTAAATTGACCTCTGCTGACTTTTTGACCGCAACTAGGGGGTGGCTAGGTATGATGATGAGGGGTAGTGGGAAAGGAGAAAAGAAATTTGAGGTGATGGGAGAGAGGAGTTGCGGGCATTTGGTCCAGTGGAGGGAAGAGGAATGGGATAAGGTGGGAAAGTCTGCTTGTTTGACTTGGGTTTGACTCAGGCGGTCCAAAACAGGGGTGACGGGGGTCAAAATGGTTAAGTGGCGAGGGTCTAAATGGGTTTTGACAAGGCTTAGTTATACAAGGACTAGTTTTGTAATTTTCCAATTCTTGAAGGACCAATCTCGTAATTTTCCAAACTTGTTACAAAGGACCAATATTGACAAGTTCCAATAGTACAAGGGCCGCTTTGACATTTTCAAATTTCGAGGACCAAACTTGACATTTTGAAACTCGAGGACCTTTTCGCCATTTGACAAAAGATTTATTCAAGGACCATTTTGACAAGTTAGAATAATTCAGGGACCTTGAATAACATTTTTCTTTATTTGGTTTTACCAGGACTGCTTTTGACAACTTTTGAAACTTGGGGACTAAAGCGCCAATTATGCAAACTTGATACGCTTTTCACCGATTTTGATATTTTGCATTTAAAACACATAAAACACTTATTTGTGATATTTTATCATTTTGATGCATTTAAGTGTTTTCGGATGTTTTTGCATCTAATTGGTACAAAATGATGAGTATTAGACACTATCAATCCCCCACACTAAGATATTTTGC
This sequence comes from Chrysanthemum lavandulifolium, assembly GCA_022545495.1. NCBI lineage: Eukaryota > Viridiplantae > Streptophyta > Magnoliopsida > Asterales > Asteraceae > Chrysanthemum > Chrysanthemum lavandulifolium. The sequence goes on from CM040245.1 coordinate 53,961,107, forward strand.
GCGCTTGGAGTCTGGCTTGATTATCTTACGTTTAGCGATTAGTAATTTGGATATTCACTCTTTGTTCATACCATCCATCTCATATATGTTTATATTTTCTTATCCAAAACACAAAAATATTCTTCTCATTCCTCTTATTCGTTGATTCTATTCCTCTTACCTCTTTTGCCGTTTAATTCTATTCTTCGTATCCTCTCAACCATTTGATTCTCTTCTTAATCCTCTATATGTTTAATTCTTATGTCGACAATCGTCAACTTCATCGCCGAAATGTGTGTGCAAAGGGTGTGGAGGGCCTAGTTCAAGCGAATTTTGCAATTCGTGCGAATTATCCATCAAAAATTCTTTTCAAAGTTATTTCGACCACCCGCCACAACCCGAAATACATTCTAATCTTGACAAACCAGTTCAAACGTCGGAGCTACCTCAAGCACCCACCGAGGATTACGAGGACACTTTCTTTGAAAATAGAGCCAGTAATCTAATCGAACAAATTCAAGCCGATGAAAAAGGTCGAGAATTAGAATTGATTACGATGAACCGCTTCAAACACGGTGACTAGCAAGAATGACTTGCCTAATCTTCACGCTTCTCAAGAACCAAAACCGAGACCATAACGAAGTGGTGGAAATTGCTAGCTCGTGAGCACACCACTTGTCCCACCTCCGGATTTTTCTCGAATGTTCTTCGAGACTTGATAGTCATTCAGATCACCATGTTGGTTTTGTTGATCCTTTGAATAAACCGATTCCTCTTCATAACTCTCAAATGCAATCGCTTATTCCTTGTGTCGGTTGTGGTGAGCCTCTTTATGGTTCACCACATCGTTGGTGTACATGTGTACAATGTGGTAATGATATTCATAACGGGAGTTGTTTGTTTTGTGGTTCGAGGAATTCATTTGATTATGATCCTAATCGAACTCATTTAACGACTCCTCAAACTTTTCCAATTACCCACCACAGCCCGACTTATCTTCATATAACCAACATTATCGCTTGAATTCATGGAGGTCCTCACCAGGATTTGAGTGTCAACTGAAACACGTTTGTCATGAACAGCTTTCCGAGATGCTCGTAACTTTGGTTATGACCAAAATCCATATGATTCACCATTCTGCACTCAACAGCTTTTCTTGTGTAGTCTTGTGGAGGTCCCCATTTCACTCGATTGTCAAATAAGGAACCCGGTTCCTTGTAACAATCATGACTCTTACTTGTTTGACAATTTCCAACCTCCACAAAGACTATACGGTTCAAGCTCCACCGAGTCGTTATCTCAAGAAATCTCCCAAGACTTTGAAACCACAATGAAAACACTTGATGATATGATTCAAAACTTTAAGAATCAAGTGAGTGGTGAAAAGACCATAGGAGAATTGCTGGCAAGAACGAGAAGAACGAGAGGCTCGCAAATCTAGGGAAGAATTATTAATCCTAGAGCATGCACCCCAAGACGCCCCCAATTTCTCAAGGCGGCTCTTTATGACGATGACGAGGAGAGTTTTTATCCTTTAGAGATAATACTTCAACTCCTCGGTCGGTTGATATTCCAAAGATTGAGATTCATTCTCAAACAATCGCTATCACACCCGAGATTCACACTCACTCTCTTATCATGGGGACGAGCATCTTGACACTGCTCACGAAAAGGAATCGGACGAATTCATAAAGTCTAGTGTTAAGGACCTTGTCCCAATCCCAAGAGAGTCACAGGAATTCTTGATCATGTGTGATATCCTCCTCCTCTTGTCTTCCCAATGATCATATTGAGATGTTCTCCGATTCGATGATGATTCGTTATCTTGTGGAGACATCGCTATGTGGAAGATTCACCTTCGAGCTTGTTAGCTTAGAAGAAGAGAATGATGAAGTTACGACATCGAAATCAAAGATGAAGCTCTTCGAGCAACATTGTTGAATGTCGGTCTTCTCATTTCTAAAATCGAGGCTTCAAAGAGAAACCTATTTCATCTCCTATCCCATTAAGGTAGTGACATTCTTTCCGATGATTCTATTCCGAAATGAAAGCCTCTGCTTTGATAATATGGGAGAGAAGATTAGTGGCGATACACTTTTCATTCTCATAATTCTCCCGATTATGAATCATGTACATTGGAGGAGTTCACCGGTGAACCCACTCATATCAATTCTCAATATGATTCATTCACCTTCATGGAGTTCTCGATGAACTCACTCATATCATATCTCCGCGGAGTATGATAAATTCTACTTTGATCTAGACACTCCCGAGATTTGTCTTGATCACATAAGCTAAATGATGAGATTCATAATCCCGAAATTATGGATCCTCCTATAGATGAAGATGAGTTAGTCATGATGTTTATCATGATTTTCTATCTCTTCACCTATCCCGTGACTTCTCCTGTTCTTCACTCCTTCGGAATGAAGACATTATCTTTGATCCCATTTTCATTTATCATTCTTGAGCGGTTCTATGTATATCTCATCGGTGTGGAACTTTCACGTGCTTGGATGTTTGTCCAAACATCCCGAATGAAAGTCCGATGGAGATTGTTTCTTCCACTTTGCTTCCCATGAACCAATGAATTGGGTCGAGTCAAGCTAGCGACTTCGGTAATCAAAAACAAGAGCATGCCATATGGGTTCTCACCCATATTTCGCCTTCTTACCTCTTTCTACCACCCTAGTGTGGGGGGGTTGCCCACATGTTTTGTATATAAACCTTCCAAAAAAAAAAAAAAAAAATCTTCTTTCTAAATAATGGCCGTAGTATTTCCTTTTACGTTCTTTGTTTCGGCATAACCGCGTACTTTGAATATTGAGGGCAATATTCATTTCTAAGTGTGGGGAATTCTCACAATTTTATCATATAATTATACCGATTCCCGTTTTTGGCCAAAATTTTTTTTTGGAGTAAGTGTTTACACTTACTCATTTGTTATCGATCCGCTTTGTCTAATAAACAAAAGGATTGGCTAATCCAGAGCAAACGGCTCTTGGTAAAGATATCTCAAACCGTTTATATGGCTTGCAATTTGCCCAAAATTGTATGGTATTATTTCACCATATCCTAAAAGTGAAGAGTTGGCTAGCCCGCAAGTTTATGGCTTGTGGTAAAGGCGATGGAAAATCCATAATTGGTAATCACTCACCAAAGATAATATTGATAATTTATCTAAGAGTTGGCTAGTCCGTAAGGTGCGGCACGGTAAAGACAAATCAAATCCGTTGAAAGTCGGTGGTTTGCTCAAAATCACATGGTTATCGATTGTACCATGGTTCTTACTTGAACTGAAACATTTGGCTACTCCGAAGTAATGGATTTTGGTAAAGAGATTAAAATCCATTATGTTTTCTCAAAATATTGCTAGGGACTAGCAATAGTTTAGTATGGGGATTGATGAGTGTGTAAATACTCATCATTTTGTACAAAATAAACTGCAAAATCATCTCGAAAACACTCGAAACACATCAAAATGATCAAAATACCACAAATCGGTGTTTTATGTGTTTTAAATGCAAAATATCAAAATCGATGAAAACGATCAAATTTGCAAAATTGCGCTTTAGTCCCCCAAGTTTCAAAAGTTGTCAAAACTAGTCCCTGAGTCAAATTTTCAAAAGATAAGTCACCAAAGGTCCTTTTAAAATCATAACTTGTCAAATTTAGTCCTTTGGTGAAAAATATAAAAAGTTTTGAGAAAATTACAAAATGGTCCTTCAACTTTGAAAATTGGCAGAAATGGTCCCTGGAAAATGTGAAAATGGCAACTTTGGTCCTTGTAATATTAACACTTGTCAAATTCAGTCCTTGGAGCAACTTTGAGAGATTGGCAGCCTAGGTCCCTACATTTTCAGAAATTGCATTAAGGTCCTTGTCATTATTAACCTATTTGCACCCTTGGACTTGTCAAATCCTATTTTTGGACCCCTTGCCAAAGCCATTGAACCCTGCCATTGGACCCCCTATTATTAAAATACCCAGTCAAACCATTTTGACCACTGCTTTCCCTCTCTCCCTCACGGGTTACACCATCCACCATCATCACAACCTGCAACCTTCCTGATCACACTCCATCCACTCCACCATCATCATTTCCCCCCCCCCTCCAAACACAAGAAGCCAAGAAAGCATTAAATGCCTCTAAACCTAACACTCAATCACCCCTAGCTATTAAAACCAGATTTGGCGCCAAAAAGGTTTAAATGGCCAAGATCAATTGCAGTGATCCAATGGTCATTTTTATTAGTGGGATATGTCCAAAGAAGTGAGAGAAGATGATTGGGGTGTATAAAAGGCCAAGGGAAGCATCAAGCAAGTAGTTAGTTTTATTTTTTCTAGCAATGTATGTCGTTTTACAGTTTCTTAGTCTAAATTAGATTTATAGTCGAATTTTAAAGTTCTATTGTACTCAAGTAAACCTTTTCAGTGTATTTCAACTTGATTCAAGTATCAATTTTAGTTCAAGTTCAACTTCCATATTATATGCCTACTGTTGAAATTTACACTTTCAAAATCCTACATCAAATCTTCTAGTCACTTGTTGTTAAGCTCAAACATACTCAAACTAGCTTAGTAAAGCTTTCCATAAGCTCACATTGAAGTTTCATTCACTTTTGGACCTTGGTCAACAAAAGTCAACATAAGCAAAAATGGTGCAGAAATGGGAAAGGGTTGATGCAGGGATGGAAATGGGTTGAGTTATAGCTTATTGGGTTGGATTTGATAGGTTAGTGGTCTTTGTTTCACAGTTTGCTAGCCATAGTGGCTTTGGACATTTGTAAGTGATTTTCAAGCTCTTAAGCATAATATGCATTTGTAGTTTTAATCTGATCAAATCTTGTTCTAATAGATGTATTTAGGTTTGGTAAAGTGAGTTTGATCATAAACATACTGGTTCTGTGTTTGGATTTGTCTCAGTTTGCAAAATCAGGTTATAAAGGAGTGTTTGGATTGATGGGTCTATCTGTCTTTTAGGCTTGTGTAGTGTTAGCTTTTAGTTGTTTTATGTTGGTTAAGAACATTTGAGCTCATTTCAATCCTAGTTAGGGTCTGCAATACCACCAAAGTCAAATATCTCATTAAATCCATCTCACTGTTAACTGTTGAAGTTTTAGAATTGCAACTCATTGTTTTGTGTTTAGAATCATCAAACATTGCTTGTATTACACTTGTTCTATCATATTACATCAGTATCAAATCAAGAATTGGATCCAAAGTTCATAATAGTCAAAGTTCATCAGTTTCCTCAAAAGTCAAAAGTGTGAAAAGTGGTTTTGAGCCCACTGAGAAGGATTTTTCATTTGCTCACTTCAAGCCAATCTAAGTGAATCTTGTGGCTTTTTAAAATTCTGTTGGTCTACTTTCTTATGGTTATTTTATAAATTTTGTCAATTTTTTTAAGTGTCAAAATGCTTGTTAAATAGTACCAAGTCCTCGCAGAGCATCGTGTCCGCATTGTGGGTTATCGTTGTTTGCAAAGCTTGTACAAAGCTTAGTTTAGCTTCTCCAGTATGAGCTTTGGTTTGCATGGTCTTACCAGGTCCTCTTGAAGTTCCACTTACGCCTTCTGCTTCCACTTATTTAGGTGCTTATAATCTAGTATGCAGTATGCCTCACAATCGATTTTAACCAAAAGCTCATAACATCAAATCTATTGAGCTTGTGATCCAGAGGGTTTAGCTTGTTGTTACTTGTTCCATTTATGTTCTTTTAGCATATTTGAGTTCCTGTTTTGGTTTGGTGTTTCTTGGTTTCCATTTGCTTATTCATAGTGCTTATTTATAAGTACTTTCCATATCAGTTTCATATTCTGCCACACAACCCCATGATTTTCCATTTTTCTTAGCTTCCTAATATTATTTTAAGCATTTCCTGAATTTTTCAGATTTTTCTAAGTTGATTTGCTATTTTTCTTAATTTAAATTAGTTTTAAGCATTTTTAAATAGCATTTAATATAAAAATTCGAAAAAGGTTCAAAAAATAGGTTTTCAATTTTCTTAGGTTTAGATAAATATAAAAAGTAAAAAAGTAATTTTCCAGATTTTTCATAGTTTATTTTGTAATTTTAGTAATTTAAATAGTTTTAAATAGTTTAAAATTCATAAAAATAGAAAATAATCGAAAAATACAAAAATAGTTTTGAAAATTCTATTTTGATATTTTAGACTTTTCCATTTCATAATTTTATTTTTCTAGCTTTATTTCCTAATTTCTTGTATTTTAGGTAATTATTTAATATTTAAAATAGTTTTAATTAATAATAATTAGATAATTAGTCATAAAAATAATTTTCTTTTTCTATTAATTTTCTTTTATCATTAGGTTTGTAAAATATCATTTCATAATTTTAGGGTTAATATTGCTTTAGTTTCACTTTTTAATTTGTACGTCGCGTAGATTTTAATTCGCTTTATAAAACATAAAAACAAAACATCATTTTAATTATAGTGATAGCGTTTATTTAATAGATTTTATCTTTTAACTTTCTTTAATTTGCATTTAAGCCATTTTAATTTGTTGGTTTTTTCGTAGTTATAATCATAATTCCAAATCCTTTTCCGCTCAAATCTCTCGATCACTATATCGTTTGATAATCCATTGCATAGCTCATTGGGACATAACGACCGGGAAACACTATACTCCCAGATCTTCATTGCATTCGTGTTTAAGCGCTTTTAAGTCGGTTACGGTCCGCCATTCACAAGTGGCGGGCTTGTATGATTAGTTGATCGTTTGGCACGCCAAAATTTGATGCGTGCAAATACAAGCTAAATCATTTTGGTATGCTCTATAAAACATCTATGAATGATGAAAGCTTTAAACATGTAAAAGCATTGTATGCATGGAATGCACCAAAAATGATTTAAGTAAAATGAGCATGTATCTTCCCCAAAACAAGTATAAAACAGTTAAAATTAGGGCTATGAAACTCACCTCGCCATGTGCAAAATGAAGTCTAAAGAGAATTAATCAAGGAGTGATAGTGCACGGCTCCGACACACAACCTAATTAATACGGCATATTTAGTCTTCATGTTTAAGACTCGATAAAGTTTAACTAACTTTATAAATTTTAAATGTTTGTCTTGTTGTTGTTGTTGTTGTTGTTGTTTATGTGGCATTGGTTAAGTTTAGAACATTTTTCAAAGATTTGGATGAATCTCGGCTTATGAGGGTATGACATGGAAGGAAATCTCGAAGAAGGAATTACGACCTTGGCTTGATGATGACCAAATGATAATACATAGAAGAGTACACGCAGAAAAGATATCAAGAATGAACAAGACTTCGGTTTGATGATAACCGAATGACGATGTACGGAAATAATTACATATGATTTTAGTCGTTAATGGACTATGTAATTATTATTTTAAGGGTATATACTTAACGTACATACTAGTAAAAATATCTCTATGTATCGCTTTTAGTGGATAACATAATAGTATTTCAGAAATTTAAGTAATGGCCTTACTTAATACCTTTTTAGAAAAATTTGATGGTGCAAGTTATGAATAGATTTCCTCATTGATGATTATCATATAAAAATATAATAAGTTATATTTGCTATTATAAATATAACAAGTTAATTATATTTTGACGAATGTTGGGCATGACTCATGTATACCTTTTAGTTTGTCCGAGGTGACTAAGTGTCACAAAGTTTATTTTATAACGACATTTATATTAAACAATAAATCGTTTTATCCCGTTTGTAATGTTTAAATAATTTTTATAAGCGAAATAAGTTTTACTAAGTATAAAATCAATGATTTCAAAAGTTAAGTTACAATTTAGATACTCATTTGTTCGATTTAACCTATAGTTCAAAAGGTGTAAACATATCAAGTTCTATTAATATATCTCAAAAAGTTGTATATATATATCCTCGACTAATAACTATATCACAATATAAGTTTCAAGTAATTTATTTTACTTACAAATCGTAAAATTAGTTTATTGAAAAGAATAGGTATAACCCGTGGGTAATCCTTCTATTTAATTGGTTTATCCAAAAATTGATATAATTGATGTCATTTGAGTTTTGTATCCGGTTTTTATCGAGTGACTATATGTATGTATTTATGTACTTATGTCTTGTATAGTTTACAAGTCGAGATAAATATAAGCACTAGTTTTTATACTTTCTTTTCCAATTGATGACTTATATTATTTACTAATATTGACGTGAGTAGCATGATGATTTGCTTTTATAAATGGTCGCGTTGTGACAGAATTGGAGTCGAGTCATGATAAGCTTTGGACGAGGCGGGGATGATTTATGTCTTTCTTGTATAAGTGCCAAAGTTTTATGAACGTGAGAATGAAACGGACGCACCCTCCGGATATGTTTGGGCTTTGCAGCCCATTTCATCAATGATCAAGTACACACACTTCTTTTTCTTTGGATTATGGGCTTGAGTCCAAATAAAATATATCACCTTTGGCTGCTTAGAAGTGGTTAATTTGGAAGTGCAGTTTTGACGCGAGGGAGATAACCAAAGGAAATGCAAGTATAACACAAGAACCGTACACTTACATAGTGAGACTCTTACGAGTCCTCTTCGAGGTCTAGTGTTAAACAATGTAACAACTATGTCTCTTGGTGACTCGAAACTCAACAGCAAGGACTCTTGGGGTTGCTCGTGCATCAAAACAGGAAACAATTTAGAGTATGGCAGGCCATGGAACTAGTAAAACTAATAATGCCGCAAGTATCCGAGCGACACAAAGTGCCATGACTTTCCTCATGTTAATCAGGTACAACCCGATTCGAGGGCAAGACATGATGCCAATCACTCCCTTCGTGGGATACTATTACTGAATAGCAGGAGGGGTCGAGATATGCAGTAGGCTACGAGATGGAAATTTAGTATTTTCCATTACGAGTCAAAGAAGAGGAGACTGGTTTGACTTTAGTTTCACACGCAACACCTAGTTTAACAAAAGGTTATTACACAAGGGATCTATCCGTAACAAGTAAGCCGAGAGACTTTTCTATACTAGTCGAAAAGGAGTAATTTAGTTAATAAGACTTTTTATACATGCCGGAAGATGTCAAAGAGCTTGTAAAGGCTTTTCTACTTGTGCCGAAAATACTTATAGGCTGATAAGAGTTTCGTGTCAACCCGAAAACAAGTGCTTTAGCCAACAAGTCGACATATGATCTTGTCAAGCACTATTAGACCATCGATTTGGGTTAAACAAAAAAAATGTTTTGTTTCTTCTTTCTGGTTCTCGACAGCCGCACCACATTAACAAAACAACACTATTTTTAACTTATGTTTTTACCACACTATATCATCATTCATGACTTAATCCATTTCTTTTTTTTTGAGAATCGTGCTTGTTTTCTTTAGAGTCCTTCGTTAACAACAACAACAATATGTATATCAATATTAACCAATATCCCTTTTATTTATAATACACGATATTAACAGAAAATTTATAATTTCAACTTAGACCAATGACATTACAAACTTAGTGGATTAAAAAAAGAGATAAATACAATAAATGTTTTCTTACAAAATAGATGAATTCCGAAATGACAAGCTCAATTGGAGGGGACTCGGGACGAATTAGAGCGATTGACGAGTGGAATAGCTTCCTTATGCATCCGGTAACAAAACCCCCTTATCAATTTTGAAAACCCCTTTGTTTTGATATGAACCCTAATTCTTAGAACCCTAATTGTTTTGTGATTTTGTGAAAAGAGTGTGAATAAACCTTCACTACTTCGACCCTATAAAAAGATGGATAGCAAGAAAGTCTTGACTCTTCTTTCCTTGGTCTTTGATTAGCACAAGGCCTATTCTTGGTCGTGGTCTCTTCCCGCTCGGACAACGTGAGACATATGAGGGGGTATAGGTCGGCCTATCTTCTCTTTTCTTTGAGTTTCGAGGATTGAGAGTGATAGGTCATGAACCTTATCATGAGAATGGAAAGTTTTTGTCTTGTTGAGGAGAAAGAGGTGCATGTTTGCGGAAGGAGGAGGGAGAAACAAATTTAGGTGTAGCTTTGTTTTATTATTAATTCTCGTATAATCTGCACTGTGTTTTGTCGAATCCTAGAATAAACGTATTTTCTGGTGCAAAAATATAGAAATGATATTTTCGAAACGATTTTATAAACGTAATAATATGATATTCTTATTACGTTGAAATTTGATTATAATTGTTTGCCGTTATTAATTTGGTGTCGGTCTGCGTCTGTGGTGCTGGGCTTCCTAAATTCACGAGATAACCTTTTGTTTTCTTTCAGTAAATTATTAGTGATCGATAAAATGTATTTTTCTCTTATCTCCGTATTTATTTTTAGTTTTGTTTGCTCTTTGTTGTAGTGTGCGTAAATAACCGATGGATTAAGCTTATGTATGCTTAAATTTTAACTTGGACAATAATAAATTTCATGGATACTTTGTGGGCAAGTATTGTAAGTGCGGTGTCTTATTTCTAAAGGAACCAAATGACCTCTCGCTTTTATACTTTAGATATTGGCATTTTGTCGGAAAATAATTGATTTGAATTTTCTTCTGCGATAAATATTATTAAAATAATCCAAATTTTACGGGTTGTTATAAAAGTGATCAACATTCTCAATTGAATTTGTTGGGATAAGAAGTGAGTGAACGATCATTATCAAGGAGACTTTCGCCTCCCGGATCGGCTTTGAAATCGAAGACTATCATTACTTTCGATGAAAGTGGATTGATGTGAGTGAGTTCATCGGTGAACTCCTCAAGATGATGATCGACATCGATCGTGGAGTGATGCCTCAACATACTCGATGTTTCCATGATAAGTACAATCGTCGCTAACATCGGAGAAAGTTTCAAAATGATCTTTTGAACACTCAGAGGGAAATAGAATCACACACATGATCGAAGTTCCTGTGACTCTCTCGGATTGGGACAAGGTTCTCAACACTAGACTTTATGAATTCGTCCGATTCCTTTTCGTGAACAAGTGTCAAGATGCTCGTCCCCATGTTCGGAGAGTGAGTGGGAGCTTGGTGTGATAGCGATTGTTTGAGATGGAATCTCAACTGCCGGGATATCATCCGATGAACTTGATGAATCAAGTGTATCCTCATCATCACCGCCATCGAATAAAACGAAATTGAGAGCTAGATCTGGCGCTTTTTCTTTTGCAATTGATTCCTAATAGATTTTTCAAAGGCAATTTGGGAATTTATTTTAGCGACGATCTTGACTAGCAATTCTTCCATGGATTTCTCATGTGAATTTGAATGACGGGACATTGTGGGAGTGGAGATTTGTCAAACCGGAAGGTTGACATTGATAATCATCATGAGGACCCCACAATATACACAAGAAAAAGCGGGAGCATTTTGAAATCTTTGTCTTACACAACTCTCGGTTCTTTTCACCGACTCGAAGCTCTAGATAAGTGTCTTGTTGGGCTTCTTGAGGAGTTTGATTCATTTAGCACTTTGTGGAGGTTGGTCGTGATATGGATAGTCGTAATTGTTACAAGGAAATGGATTCTGCTTGACAATCGAGTGAAATGGGAACCTCCAAGATCACAACAAAGATAGAACTGCTGAAACTGGATCGGTGAATTATATGGATATTGGTCATAACCAAAGTTCTCGAGCATCACCGTAAAACTGCTCATGACAAACGTGTTTCCGGAGTGACACTCAAATCCTTGGTGAGGACCTCCACAAAATTCACAGCAGTTAGGTTGGTTATATGAAGATAAGTCGGGTGTGGTGGGTAATTGGAAAAATTTGAGGGTCGTTAAATGAGTTACGATTAGGATCATAATCAAATGAATTCCTCGAACCACAAAACAAACAACTCCGATTCTGAATATCATTACCACATTGTACACACGCACACCAACGATGTGGTGAACCAAAAGAGGCTCACCACAACCGCACAAGGAATAAACGATTCTATTTGAGAGTTATAAGAAGGAATGCTTTATTCAAAGAATCGACAAAACCAACATGGTGATTTGAATGACTATTAAGTCTCGAAGAACATTTTGAAAAATCCGGAGGTGGGACAAGTGGTGTGCTCGAGAGCTAGCAATTTCCACCACTTCCGTTATGGTCTCTGGTTCCGGTTCTTGAGAAGCGTGAAGATTAGGCAAGTCATTCTTGCTAGTCACCGGTCTCAATTTCGCATGTTTGCTTTTAACCGTAAATCGTGAAAGTTTAGGATCAATTCTAGACGGCTTAGGAGCAATTGAGGATTAGATCTTTGGATAACCGTAGGTTGGACGTGTTAGCACTTCCATTATCGAGGAAGTACCGGTCCTTTGTCACCCCGGTTTCTCTTTCTATTTCCCTACGCATAATCAATGGATCATCACGAACAACACGAATTCTTGACATTTGTGATAAAGCATCACGTTTTCAACTTTGTCCCGAATTCGTCGTGAGAGAGATTCCATGAGAATAGAAGAAGTTAGAATCAAATGGATGAGGGTAAAGGAATAAAGAATCAAAAAGGGTAAGAGGTAAAGAGGAATATTTTGGTATTTTGAAAAACATGTTGTAAAAACAAAGAATGAAAATCTTTTGGATTTTTGATTTTATATAGATGGTATAAACAAGGAGTGAATATTCAAATTACTAATCGCTAAACGTATGACTATTAGCACTTGCTCCCGGCAAGGCCTAAAATTTGACTCGTGCAAACCGTCAAGTTTTCTCGCGAGTTAACCCACTGCGAATGACCAACCGTAAGGAACTTAAAGCAGTTTAAGCACAAATGCAATGAAGATCGGAGAGTATAGTGTTTCCTCGGTCGTTAAGTCCCAACGAGTGTGCGAGAATAGCCAAACGATATAGTGATCGAGGGATTTGAACGGAAAGAGATTTGAATATGATTATAACTAAGGAAAAGCCCATAAACTACAGGGGCTTAAATGCAAATTAAAAGAAAATTAAAAGATAAATTCTATTAAATAAATGCTATCACTATTTGCAAAATGATGTTTTTGATTTTATGTTTTATAAAATGAATTAAAACTACGCGACGTATAAATGAAAGCGTGAAACATACACAATATAAATCCTAAAAATATGAAATGACATTTTACAAACCTAATGATAAAAGAAAATTTATAGAAAAGAAAATTATTTTTATAACTATTTATCTATTTATTATTAATTAAAAACTATTTTAACTAATTAATAATAGCCTAAAAGACAAGAAAATAGGAAATAAAGCTAGAAAAATAAAATTAAGACTTATAAAATCTAAAATATCAAAATAGAATTTTCAAAACTATTTTTGTATTTTTCGATTATTTTTCTATTTTCTAGGAATTAAAACTATTAAAACTAATTAAATTGCTAAAAATACAAATTTAACTAGGAAAATCTGAAAATTAATTTTTGTCTTTTATATTTATCTTAACTTAAGAAAATGAAAAATTATTTTTTGAACCTTTTCTTAATTAATTGTATTAAATGCTATTTAAAAAGGCTTAAAAACTAATTTAAATTAAGAAAAATAGCAAACAAGCTTGGAAAAATCTGAAAATTTCAGGAAAAGCTTAAAATAATATTAGGAAGCTAGGAAAATTAGAAAAACAGGTGCATGTGTGGAGGAATTTGAAACCGCTCTTGCAAGTGCTTGTGAATAAGCACTTGAATAAGCCAAAGAGACACAACAAGCCACCAACTCAAAAGTGAACTATAATATGCTAAAAGAACTAGATTGCAACAAATCTCAACTGCTTATAACCTCGGAATGCAAGATACCAAGTTTTGATGATTTTGAGATATAAGCTAAAAAGCAGTGAGAAGGTACAGGTTGCAACTTAAAACAAGCACTTAAATAAGTTGGAAACCAAAAGAAAATATTGGAACTAGAAGGAGACCTGGCGACTATCTAAAATCCAAAGCTCGGACCTAGAGAAGCTCTTATGAGCCAAATGCAAGCTCTGCAAGAGTCGATAATCCTATCTGTAAGCTCAATGCCCGCAGGGGCATATGGCACCATTTTGACAAGCCCTTTTGACCCATATAGAAAATTAACAAAATTATACAAAATGATAACAAGAAACTAGAGCAAGAGGACTTTTAAAACAACAAGTTGCATTTGATTTGGCCCAACCGAGCTTGTGAAAATTCATCCCATTTGGCTCAAAACCGAGTTTCATGCAATTTGACTTTTAAGCAATTATGAAAGGTTGACTATTTTGAACTTTGATTCCAATTTATCAACCGAATATGATGTTACTTGATGAAATAACACTAATGCAAGCTAGCTCTAAGATTTCTAAGCACAAAATAAGCTTTTAGCTTTCAAAATTCCAACAGATAAACTTTAAGACGGATCAATGGAAAATTTTGACTGAGTGGTTGCGAGCACAAAAACCGATTCAAATGAGTCAATTAGGACTACACAAACATTAAACAACAAGAATCAACTCTTGAACAATCCTTAAAAACAATTTTAAACAATGATCCAAACAACCCTTAAAACTCTTGTTTACAAGAAAAATGAGATAACCAAAGATTTAGCTAAAACAAACATTCAAACTACTTTAATTATCATTAAATAGACAAGAATAAACTAGTGGTAACCACGGATACATGTACAAACAAGGACCGCAAATTGACTTGAAATTGGAAAATGAGAAATATACTACATGTGTCCAAACTATGCAGCTAAAAGCCGGACCCAAACTTGTGCTAACCTATTCTATATCAACCCAATTTCACCATGGATCAACCCATATCATCACCAAATTGCTTGAACCAAGGTTTCACCGCCCATTGACTTTCTTTGACCAAGTACCAAATGACTTAAACCTTGAATGTAAGCTTACAAAGCTATCATAAGCTTACACAAGCTTGTTTGAGATTAAATACAAGCTACTTGAAAGTTTGAACATAAGAATTTGAGAATGAAATTGGTAACATAATATGAAACATGGAATTTATCTAAAACTTGGATTGAGAACTCAAAACACATTACAAAGGTTTTTAACTTAATTATGATACATACAAACCGAAATTACAACATTTGTTTTAAACTAAAACATAAATTTTAAAAACGACATTGAAGAAAAACTTAAAACTAACTCATCGCTTTTTCTTCCTTTTCTTCCTCTTTTATACTTCAAAATCTTTCCACGTGTCCTCGATCACTTCCCACCACACTTGAGAGCCAATGGGAGAGTTTTGTGACTCGCCATTTTATCATTTTGGCGGAAAAGGTAAATTGACCTCTGTTGACTTTTGACCGCAACTAGGGGGTGGCTAGGTATGATGATGAGGGGTAGTGGGAAAGGAGAAAAGAAAGAGGTGATGGGAGAGAGGAGTTGCAGCATTTGGTCCAAATGGAGGAAGAGAACAGGATAAGGTGGGAAAGTCTGTTTGTTTGACTTGGGTTTGACTCAGGCGGTCCAAAGCAGGAGTGACAGGGGTCAAAATGGTTAAGTGGCGAGGGTCTAAATGGGTTTTGACAAGGCTTAGTTATACAAGGACTAGTTTTGTAATTTTCCAATTCTTGAAGGACCAATCCTCAGTAATTTTCCAAACTTGTTACAAAGGACCAATATTGACAAGTTCCAATAGTACAAGGGCCGCTTTGACATTTTCAAATTTCCGTGGACCAAACTTGACATTTTTGAAACTTGAGGGACCTTTTCGCCATTTGACAAAAGATTTATTCAAGGACCATTTTGACAAGTTAGAATAATTCAGGACCTTGAATAACATTTTTCTTTATTTGGTTTTACCAGGACCTGCTTTTGACAACTTTTGAAACTGGGGACTAAAGCGCCAATTATGCAAACTTGATATGCTTTTCACCGATTTTGATATTTTGCATTTAAAACACATAAAACACTTATTTGTGATATTTTTATCATTTTGATGCATTTCGAGTGTTTTCAGATGTTTTTGCAGTCTAATTGGTACAAAAATGATGAGTATTTAGACACTCATCATACGCCTTCGCCAAAAAAGCTTCGTCTTCGCCATTCCACGGGATATTTTGGCTCGACTGTCACAATTCTCAATTATTGGTCATTTCTCAAACTCTACATTCATCATACTAGTCATGCATGGGTTTTGCATTTCACATTAAACATATAATTTCTTATTAAATAAACGTTATCGCGTAATAAATTATTTTGAACATTTGATCCGTTACTTCCAAAAATTTATCACAATATATTTTTATACTCATATTAAGTTTATAAAAATATTATTATTAGTTTACCCGGTGTTTTAAATTTAATTCGTATATAAATTGTTATGTTTATATAAATTACGACGGTTTTCTTAAATTCAACCCGATAAATATTTATTCACTCAAATCTTTCAAGAAATGTATTTTTATAATTTTTATGACCTCAATATATTTTATCTTGACCCGTGAAAATTTATTTTTATCTAACGCTACCCTAAATACTCAAATGTGTATACAATTTAACACTTAACTTCATTTAACTTTACAAGACATTATACTTATATAATTTAAAAAAAAAAAAAAAAAAAAAAGTAAATAAATAAACCTCCTTGTCGACACAAGGAGGGTGATTCATTGTTTTGCAAAATATCTTTCCTTAAAATGTATTATACTTCAAATCCAACACATACTACTCATAAACTCAAGTAAAAGATCAAACCTCTCTTTGTTTTCTCTCTTCCAAAACCGCACCAAGGATCATAGGAGGATCATCCCAAAATTTTCTAGACAAGATTATTATACACTAGTATCACTCTTTGTATAGGTTTTGAAATAAAACCTTGGGTGATTAGGATTAACCCTTTTGTTCTCATAAACCTCATCAAGTATTCTTGTAAGCATCTCATGTTTATTTTTCATCTTTCATATTCATTTCATATTCATTTCATCATATTTGAGCAAAACATGCAAGTCATATGATGTTGTACCACTTTTCATTGATTTTCAAGAGTTATGAATATATATAAGTCATCCTATAATTATTCCTTGTTATATATTAGTTTTGGTGATGTCTAGGAAACCATGACACCCTAAGAAGGTGTATGGTAGGATTAGAATAGCTTCGAGTTGTTTTGAATGGGTTAGAATAGGTTTGGCGAGAAAAACTCATTTCGACACGTTTTAAATAGGGTCTCATCCATATTTTTAATTCGGGAAAATCCGACAAGGGTATAATATTTTGGGCTAGATATTTAGAAAATACACTTTAAAACGAAAACGTGGCCGCTTGAACGGATTAAAACGGAGCTATAACGAAGAAGATATGAATTTTCAAGTTTGACGATGAAAACTATTAATTTCGAAATTTCAGCATGAAAATGTCACTCTTTACGAGTCAAAATGAGTCTTAAGCTTTATAAATTGTGTCGACTTATCAAAATATATTAGTATACTTTGATACGAATCTAAGGACATATAAAACGTAGAAAACGGACTTGTAACGAGTAAATTACACGCGATAAACCAAGTTGTAACTTTATTCTATTAGCAAAATTAATATATTCTCTATTAAAACCTACTACGGCAACTAAAGGACCATGTTGGCGGACGTTTTTAACAATGATGTAGAACTTTTATAACGTGATGTCTTCTAGTAAAAGTAAGTTCGCCTAGCATATTTTCCAAAATGTTAAACCGTTTGTTGAGCGGAGTTGTAACGAATAACATATAGTCACTCAAACTTGGCGAAAACCACCCTTAAACTATATTTTGGACTAAAATACAATACTTAATCAATATTTTTCTTTGTGATCGAGACCTCGTGATGGAAACTTAAATACTAAAACTTTGAGATAATAACACAAGCTTTCCAAAACTGTTGAGTTCGTTTCCTAACACTCGGTGTGCACCATTTTGCGACTATCATAGGAGGTTGTTTCAACATAACTACATGTAGAGTATTTTTATATACGACGAGATGTCATAAACATAAATTTTGACGATAAACATTATTTCCAAAACGTACAAGTGGTATGGATATCATATGGAGTTGCATGCACAACATTGTATCACGCATTCACGACAACATATCATAACTCAAGTCATGACATTCATTTTAGGTCGCGGATAGTTTCCGAGCCTCATTTTAGTGCACTTCATTTTGTTAGCATGTCAATCATACCAGGTGAGTTCATACCCCGCTTTTACTCGTTTAAACTCTTACAAACTCTTTGGGGGAGATACATGCTTAAATACTTGTTTTTACTCTTGCGAATACTCAAACCATTTATACAATTGTGTTACACTATACTTCTTATACACTTTGGACATTATGTGTGGTTTATTACGATATGTGCCTTAATGTGCTAAACTTGTTTTCAATTATGCATCAACATACATACTTTAGCAATGGTTAACTCCTGCGAGCCGGCGGAGAGGTATTGATAGTACTATCGGTCGACGCCCCACCCTTGGGTCCTTGATGATGTGACCGGGTGAATATAATCTGTTATTCAATGCAACATAACAAACAATTTAGACTTGTCAAGAGGTTCAGATTGGCTGTGATTCTTTGCATTAAGTACATGTATATATCGATGCACCTATGTCCTACTTACAAACAAGATTGACAATTCCACATTTTGGCAATGGGTTGTAAACACACAGTTGCAAGTTTTGTATGGGCGGAACTTGAACCGAGTGGATTTACAAGGCCTTTCTTGCATCAACATTCTTTATAGACTTTTTCAAATCATTTTCAACAAACTTATGAACTCACCAACCTTTGTGTTGACACTTTTAGCATGTTTATCTCAGGTTGTAAGGCGATAGCATTTCATGGAGCTTTTGGGTCTCATGGCATACATTGGAGTCTAGTGTTTTTATCTATTACCATTCGACATGTTTTGTAAACTTTATGTATTATCAAACTTTGGAATCTCATGTGTTGTAAACTTTAACTTATATAATCGAATGGTAAACTCTTTAAAACGTCTCATTATAGAGGTCGTTTTCTTTATCCATACTTTGTGCTATGACGTCATACCCCAATGACACTATCGTTCCGCTGCGATATTTTGGGGGTGTGACATCGACCACCCAAAGCTTTTTTCTTACCCCGAGTATCAACTTCTTCTACCTCGTCTTCACTTTTCGTATTGCGTACATCATCAAACGCCTCATCTCGACCCGTCTCATCCTCATATTCGTCTTCATCAACAGGTTGCTATTGTGGGAATTTGGTGTTTGATACGGGTCACGGTATGCGGTGAAAACATCACTTGGTGGTTCGGGTGGAAGTCGGAATACCCCCGAGGACACTTGAATAGGCATAGAAGAGGATGAGTCGTAATTCGAGTAATGGTTGTAATTGGGGGTAATATGGCTCATAACCCGCATCAAAACGTGCCTGGGAGGGGGACGGGGATGAGGAGGACGAAATGGTTGTGGTTGAAATGGTTGAAGTTGGGGTCGGGTTTTTTTTTCCTACTTGTTTGTTTTTTGGATCCATTTTGCAAAAGTATAAGTTTTTTGTTTCAAATATGTGTTGTGTGATGTTGAAAGTGTTAAAAATTATGTGTTTATATAGGAAAAGTAAGGTTTTTTTTTTTTTTTTTTTTTTTTTTTAAAGAAAACGGTCACAATTCTATATTTCCAAAAAACCCAACGGTTACAACAGTGGCATATACTTGCCGAAATTCCATGCCAAAATTTAATATCGATGCCGATATTTGATGGGGTGGTGTTTTGCCGATGCGGATTTCGGTACCATGGCTCCATGCCGCTCACCCCCATCACCCTAACGGGTTTAAATACGAGAGTAAATGCTCTTCTTAAATGATACAATAAATATGGGAGATTTAACATTTACTCCGACCAACATTCTCTTTATATAGGAGACAAACGAGGATGTCACGTGAGGGTTGTTGATACGTGTCAAACATTTATTGGTAAAGTACATCTTCATTTAAATGCTTCTATTCTTTAAAACACAACAACCTTACTTTTGAAAAACATTGATAACAATTGTCGTATCCCTGATAAACCTTTATCCTTCAACTTCCAATCCTCCAAATCGCCTAGATAGTATATATTCAAGTTGGTTTTATTCTATGACGATGTCTCTCACCTGAACCTTCTTGAGCTTGCTCACAATTTCTTTATCAACTAGATTTCCTATACTTAGACTAATGAATGTTTAAATATAGTCAGAGACCACTGAGCACTCAATTAGCCTAATATTAGAACTTTTGTAGAATTATATATAAGATTATAAGATATGAGAAAAGTTAAATGTAGACCTTAAATTTCTTCCTAGACCCAATGATCTAATTACAGCATTTCATTTTTTTTATCAAAACAAAAAAAACTCACTTTCTTCCTTTGTAAAAAATATATATATATCTCACAAACCGTTAAAAGTTATCCAAAAAGAATCATACCATCACGACGAGAATTAAATTTACGTCTACAGAAATCACATATGATTTGTAATTTTAAAATCACATGTGATTTTATGAAATCACATGTGATTTATGAAATCACACGTGATTCCTAACTACAAATCACATGTGATTTTTGCAGACGCAAATTTTAATATTAAAACAAAACTCGAAAATAAAAGTTCGTCGAAAGTATATCCGATAAGGTTTTAAAGGTACCTTTTGAGGGTCGTTAAGCCCTTATTTGATCACTTTTGTATCCGTTATTGCTTAATATCGCTCCTTTTCACTTTTAGGTCCATTGAAGGCAAAATCTTTGGAATGACACTTATTTGGACGAAAAGGCGCGATTATACGAAGAAAATGGCCAAAGTCGAATCGAGACACTCAAAGCTTGAAAACATAAGGTGACGGCGCGGTGTTAATTATACGTCGGAGGATCTTTGTGACGGACGTAAGCCAAAACACCCATTTTCAAGTGGCGACGCCAACTTATAAAAAGAGTAGGCCGTCGCAACTCGCATTTACCTAGATTTGATCCGACGGCGTCGAGATCGAAGGGACGGCGCACAACCACAAGGTGACGCCGTCAAGTCGATCAAGACTATCACAAGATGCGCCAAGTAGTTGATATTGTTTTGGCCATAACTTTTCATACGAACTCGGATTTAGGTGGTTCAAAAGCCCACGCGACCGAACGAGAAAATCTACAATTTGGTGAAAAATGGTCGTGACATCACACTTATAAGTGTGACGCCGTCACCCTTTGCCGACGTAAAATCGCCTATAAATAGAACATTATAACTTCACTTTTGTAGGCTCTAAACCCAACTCTCGATTCGTGGCTTAGATATGTGTTTTTCCAAAGAACTTTGAAGGTTTCAATCACTCCAAAACATCTTGTGATGGTTTGTTGATTATATCTTAATCCATATATTCAATTTATCATTATGTCTATCCTATGTTTGATTGATTATGTATGCTTGCATGTTTACCATGCCCGCTAAATTACTTGTGTGTTTGCTTAGATATATGAAACCTAGTTGTTAATTATTGTTAGGTTGTCTCTTATCTTAATTGTAATTGGCTTAGGAGTGCGACTAGGCTATCGTTGTGTTTAATACTTGATAAATCTTTGATAGTTTATGAATGACTTAGTGGATTTCGCTTACTAAAACCAAAGATAATCTCAAAGTTAGTTTATGAATGACTTAGTGGATTTTGTTTACTACACTTAAAGGTGACTTCAAAGAGTTAGGAATGCACACCTTACGACCTTAGAAAACACAACGCGTTAAGAATAAGGACGTGACAATTCAACCATCAATAGGAGATAACTAGGAGTAGTAGCATCTAGGTAAACACATCTTTAACTATCATACGAGCACACAACAATAGACATAGACTATCCTCACCTTAGTTAATTAGATAATTAGATAAGTAGAGTAATCGGTAGTAATACCAACCCCCCAATTCAAACCCCAGATTCGTACCTTTCCATTTCATAAAAATATAAAATACAAAATAATCTTCCTCAAACCCAACCTTAGCGTAGTAACTTCTCACTAGCATTCCTATTCCCTAGAGAACGATATCAATACCCGTGGCTTACCCTAATACTACACTACAACGATTAGGTTCACTTTGCCTGGGGTGTTGAAAACTTGCTCGACGAAAAGGAAGTTCCTTTGACCCGAACGACGCGTGTAGCGTCATCAATATCGGGTGCCCGACCGCTAAGGATCGCCAAGATGGTGTATTTTTTGTCGTGCAACGATTTACCGTTTGCAAGATATTTATTTTCAAAAAAAATGTGAAAAATGAGGGTTTTTTTTTAACCAATTGATGGACCAACGTCAATCTTCTCAACGATTTTCTCTGGTTAACCCTCTTAATCTTGACAAAGATATGGTCCGCTTTTTAGTAGTCAAGATTATTCTATGGGTCAAGGTTCGGGTGGTCTTCAAAATTATTCTATGTGGCAAGGTTCGGGTCAAGGTCCATCCGAACCCGTTGAAGACGACTCTCCGGTCGAAGAGGTAGCGCCCATTAAAGCTAAGAATACTACAAAACGCTGTCAAAAATCCAAGACGACCGTAGAAGCTTTTGTGGCAAAACTATGGACCCCGACGGAAGAGCTAGTGTTGTGTAAAGCGTGCATTAACACATCGAAAAACAGTGCTAAAAGGAACGCTCAAGGACTGGGGGTGACTTACTTTGAGACTGAAATGGGGGAAGCGGCAAGAGGATACGATGCCATCAACATCAAATGGAAAAATAGGCTTCGACCTAAAATTGGTCAATTTTGTGTCATTTACGATAATGTAAAACAGAGGCAAAAGAGTGACGCGTGTGACCTATCTGTGTACGAAAAAGCGTGTAAGGAATATTATGCGACGTCATTGAGGACATCACAATGACTGAATGTTGGAGACTTTTGAAGGACCATGCTAATTAGAAAAAGATTGAGAGGCCAAAATTTTACAAATCACATAAAAAGTCTCTCAAAAAATCCAAATTATCCGAAACCGCCTCACACGGCACGAAAGTCTCTCAAAAAATCGTAGGATGCTCGAACTTGAAGATCAAGCCAAATTCCTAATGAGCTCCTACGAGACTCCTAAGCTCGAGCCAAATAACTTAGGAAAATCCTACAACAACCCTCCAAACAACGGAACTTCCACTAGTCTTGAGGGAATGGTGTCCAAATTCATGTCATCTCAAGAAGCTCGATTGACACAAATTGAAGCCGATTTCAAGCAACGACAAAGCGAGATGACAACCAAGCTCGACACCCTCTTAAAAGCCTTCAATGGACAATGGGATGAAATACAGGAAAAAATAGCGGAGATGATGGACTTAGTGAAAGAGTGCACTAAGACGAAGATTCCCGAGAAGGTGCTAGTGAGGAACAATGAGCACGCCACCCCCACTTTGTGTGTTAACGCCATTTTCATTACTTCCGATGAGGATGGAGCAGTTGAGAAGAAGGATCCTGAGAGCAGCAAGGATCGTAAGGATAAGAATGAGGCTTGGACTGATGATGAACCCAAATTCATCAAGCATTACCTTAAGCATGAGATCAATAAGAAAACAATCGTTAACCAAGTGAAAAACTTTAGGTGAAATGATGTTCTTAGGAAAGCCCTCTTAGGTGAAATAGAGAAGAAGAGTATGACACCATGCCTATTGGACCTATGTACGAATCGATTCGAGAAAGCCAAGAATTAAGAAGCAAGAGATCTCTGGGAACTTTGTAATTCCATGTAACATAGGTGACTTAGAGAACCTAAATGCCTTGGTGACCGTGGATCCGATGTAAACATAATGCATTGTCGATCTATAATAAGTTGACTAAGGAGGAACCGACCAAGACCAATCTTAGACTTTCCTTAGCAAATCATTCATATGTTTATCCCATAGGAATAGCGGAGGATGTCTTAATTGAGGTTGCCAATATTGTCTATCCGTGGACTTCGCAATTGTAGACATTGAGGAGGATAAAAACCTGCCATTAATCCTAGGAACACCTTTCCTGACCACCGCCAAGGCAACCATCAAATGCGGTGAAGGGATTATGATACTCAAAAGTGGAAAAGGACAAGTTAGGATACCTATTGTTCCGAGATATCCTTTGAAGATTGTGGAGAAGGTAAAAGATATGAATTCGCAGGTCTCTAATAATGTCGTTAAGAAGAAAACGGCTGAATCGGAAAAAGAGCTTAGAGAATTCATGGTTCAAGGGTTAAATGCGACATTGTGGAAACGTGATAAAAAGTTAGGAAATAACTATACCACAATACAACAAACTCAAAAGAACCCTAAGGAGTTTTGAATGGAGAAAAGGTGCTTTATATAAATCAAGAATAAAAGCATTATGGGAAGGAATAAGCCAAGATGGTTTGGACCTTATACGGTGAAAGAAACTAATCTAAAAATAAACCCGTTATCATAATAGACGATGTTGGAAGAGAATTCACGGTGAGCATACAATGTCTACAACCTTATGATGAAGGCTTAGTGGAAGAAAAGAAGGACGGCAATGAAGTCACATAGGAGCACGACTTCGAGTCGACTCATAAATAAAGAAAAGCGCTTCGTGGGAGGCAACCCATGCTTAATTGTTTGCTTGTTTGTATCATATATCTTTTATTGATTGTTTATTATCATGTTTAAATTTGTAAAAATGCTTTATTTTGTCTTTAACCTCGTCTTAATTACATATAAAGGTATTTTACATAAGGGATAAGTGTAGGAGGATTACACATGTTTTCAAAAGAAACGTGAACATGAGAATTACAATTATTTAAAAGATATATATGTGTTTGTTAGAGTCAAATGCTTGTATCGAGTCATAATGGATGTTTTGCGTGAATTTTCCAGATTCAAAAGATATAAATTTTCCGAATTTTTTCGTAAAATTGCAGACCGCTTTTGTCAGATAACTTTGTGGCGTCAGATCGCAACCGACGGCGTCGAGAAGGAGTAAAACAATGATTACTTTTTTCTCGTTTTACGAGCTACTTATAAATTTTGGAATTTTCCGGTCTTAATTTTCCGAAATTTTGTAAACATCCATTCCATAAGCATTATATCCTAGTTTAAATCAAGTCTTATATATATTATTGCCACCGATTTTACGCGAAGGTTTCGCTTTGTTTTTTCAAGTGTGCGGTTTAATTTATCAAGAAGAAGTTACATAAGATTGGAAGGAGCTTTTCACGCATAAATTATTCTTGGAAAGGATTTAACAACTACTTCACACACGGATCCTACCGAGCTAATCGGGGAGTATTAGTTTCTTCGTTTTTTTATTACCTTCTATTATCATAACTTTGATACTTCGGGGAACATTGGGGACAATGTTCGGTTTAAGTGTATGGAGGGAAAATAAAGCGAGAACTTTGAAACTATGCTTATCCTTGAATATTTGCTTTGTCCAATTGTATTTGTGTAATAAACCATGAGAAAATGTCGGTTAAGGTAATTTTGGCACCAAATTTAAAAATTTTCATGACATATAGGAGTGGGCCATTAGTTTTAACAAAAGCGTCTCACGGATAGGAAGTTGCATGACTAGCACAAAACCCTTTACCACCTAAATTCCACCCAAAATGTGAGGATCGCCCTTAGATTAGTAGGAATTAAAGCATTCATCTTTAATGCTTAGTGTGTGAACCGGTAGTATAATAGATTCTAGAACTTGTTTTGTGATGCATTCCGAGATCGCTAGTAAGACTGCACTTGTGTAGTTAGGAATAACTAAATGATAAGAGGTATTAGGATAACCCTTGTTTGATACCCGTAATATAATTACTTCTTCCATCTCGGTTGAGTAATCCCCCCACACCCTTTGCGTTGTACTCATCTTTAGTGCACGATACCCTAGTTAACCCCTCGAGCCTATCCTTTTCGCGGTTCTCGTGATGTTTCGGTTTTCCGAATATCAATGAAGAGCATTGTTTACACCCCACCCCAAATATACACCCAAATCGCTTTAGCCTACCCTCGTATGCACTCACTTTTAGTGCATTATTGTTATCACCTAAAACCCTTAGTTCAATTATCTCGTTGCTTGCATGAGTTGCTAAGTCGAGTCATATCCTTTATATACGCTTTTGGGACGATTGGGATTCATGGGAAAAGTTAAAGTCTATGAAATGACGGGAAGGGAACGTTAAATTCAAATTCCTTTGTTTGCATAATAATGTACCCCAAGTGTTTTGATCTTTTCAATTCGGGTCAAATTAGTGTTAGAGTAATAAAAATCAAGTGTAGGGATGTGCCTATAAATCCTATCATTTTGATGTTACCGTAGAGGATGGTAGAGTAAAAGTGTATGAAAAAAAAAAAAAAATCGAAAAAAATAGAGAAAAGAAAAAAAATAGAGTGATAAAAGAAAAAAAAAATACGGACTACCATCCTACATCTATCCTTTAAATTTATGTTTGTTTATTTCAGTTAGCTAGAGTTTAGAGTGTCGAGTCTTGGCTTAGCAACGCCATTCTTCGTATGCATTTAACATAGAGATTTTTGACTTGCCACCACTATATAGCCTATCCCACCAAACCCTTTGTTTCCTACCGTAAGCCTAACGTTGCAACCCTTTAAAGACCTCTTTGATAGTCTTTCCTAGGTGCTTACGCCAAAGCGATGGAGGTTTGATCTATTCTCAAGCCTATGGTAATCTATGTACTAGGACCGTTAATGAGTGTTTATCTTCCATTTCCAATTTGTTATATTTCATATACACCCGAGAGATGTGAGTATCCAAACACCCCATGAGAGGTGCTAGTATGTGATTTCCGTGCTTGTTATGACTTTCTTGGGGCTTATATGTGTTATGGACTGTTTTAAACCAATGTTGCATGACCTATAACTTATAAATTAATTGGCTAAACTCACATTTGCTTGAGGACAAGCAAATACCAAGTGTAGGGATATTTAATAAGGTTTTAAAAGGTACCTTTTGAGGGTCGTTTAAGCCCTTATTTGATCACTTTTGTATCCGTTATTGCTTAATATCGCTCCTTTTCACTTTTAGGTCCGCTGAAGGCAAAATCTTTGGAATGACACTTATTTGGATGAAAAGGCGCGATTATCTGAAGAAAATGGCCAAAGTCGAATCGAGACACTCAAAGTCATTGAAACATAAGGTGACGGCCGGTGTTAATTGCGGCCGTCGGAGGATCTTTGTGACGGACGTAAGCCAAACTCCCATTTTCAAGTGACGACGCCAAGTTATAAAGAGTAGGCCGTCGCAACTCGGGCGGCCTAGATTTGATCCGACGGCGTCACAACCACAAGGTGACGCCGTCAAGTCGATCAAGACTATCACAAGATGCGCCAAGTAGTTGATATTCTTTTGGCCATAACTCTTTCATACGAACTCGGATTTAGGTGGTTCAAAAGCCCACGCGACCGAACGAGAAAATCTACAATTTGGTAAAATAGTCGTGGCGTCACTCTATAAGTGTGACGCCGTCACCCTTTGCCGACGTAAAATCGCCTATAAATAGAACATTATAACTTCACTTTTTGTAGGCTCTAAACCCTAACTCCGATTCCGTGGCTTAGATATGTGTTTTTCCAAAGAACTTTGAAGGTTTCAATCACTCCAAAACATCTTGTGATGGTTTGTTGATTATATCTTAATCCATATATTCAATTTATCATTATGTCTATCCTATGTTTGATTGATTATGTGTATGCTTGCATGTTTACCATGTCCGGCTAAATTACTTGTATGTTTGCTTAGATATATGAAACCTAGTTGTTAATTATTGTTATGTTGTCTCTTATCTTAATTGTAATTGGCTTAGGAGTACGACTAGGCTATCGTTGTGTTTAATACTTGATAAATCTTTGATAGTTTATGAATGACTTAGTGGATTTCGTTTACTAAACCCAAAGATAATCTCAAAGTTAGTTTATGAATGACTTAGTGGATTTTGTTTACTACACTTAAAGGTGACTTCAAAGAGTTAGGGAATGCACACCTTACGACCTTAGAAAACACAACGCGTTAAGAATAAGGACGTGACAATTCAACCATCAATAGGAGATAACTAGGGAGTAGTAGCATCTAGGTAAACACATCTTTAACTATCATACGAGCACACAACAATAGACATAGACTATCCTCACCTTAGTTAATTAGATAATTAGATAAGTAGTGTAATCGGTAGCAATACCAACCCCCCCCCCCCCAATTCAAACCCCGAGATTCGTACCTTTTCATTTCATAAAAATATAAAAATACAAAAATAATCTTCCTCAACCCCAACCTTAGCGTAGTAACTTCTCACTAGCATTCCTATTCCCCTAGAGAACGATATCAATACCCGTGGCTTACATTAATACTACACTACAACGATTAGGTTCACTGCCTAGGGTGTTGAAAAACTTGCTCGACGAAAAGGAAGTTCCTTTGACCCCGAACGACGCGTGTAGCGTTATCAATATCGAAGTGCCCGTCTGCTTAAGGATCGTCAAGATGGTGTATTTTTTGTCGTGCAATGATTTACCGTTTGCAAGATATTTATTTTCAAAAAAAATGTGAAAAATGAGGGTTTTTTTTTAACCAATTGATGGACCAACGTCAATCTTCTCAACGATTTTCTCTGGTTAACCCTCTTAATCTTGACAAAGATATGGTCCGCTTTTTAGTAGTCAAGATTATTCTATGGGTCAAGGTTCGGGTGGTCTTCAAAATTATTCTATGTGGCAAGGTTCGGTCAAGGTCCATCCGAACCCGTTGAAGACGACTCTCGGTCAAGAGGTAGCGCCCATTAAAGCTAAGAATACTACAAAACGCATCAAAAATCCAAGACGACCGTAGAAGCTTTTGTGCAAAACTATGGACCCCGACGGAAGAGCTAGTGTTGTGTAAAGCGTGCATTAACACATCGAAAAACAAAGCTAAAAGGAACGCCAAGGACTGGGGTGACTTACTTTGAGACCGAAATGGGGAAGCGGCAGAGGATACGATGCCATCAACATCAAATGGAAAAATAGGTTTCACCTAAAATTGGTCAATTTTGTGTCATTTACTTATAATGTAAAAGAGGTAAAAGAGTGACGCGTGTGACCTATCGTCGTACGAAAAAGCGTGTAAGGAATATTATGCGGCGTCATTGAGGACATCACAATGACTGAATGTTGGAGACTTTTGAAGGACCATGCTAATTAGAAAAAGATTGAGAGGCCAAAAGTTTACAAATCACATAAAAAGTCTCTCAAAAAATCCAAATTATCCGAAACCGCCTCACACGGCACATCAGACTCAGGACATGGTGGTTTGTGTCTGAACAAAGAAGCGGATGATTTTGAGGAAGAGCTTCGGGAAGTTCGACCAATGGTCGGGACAAAGCTAAAAAGAAATGGTCATCCTCCTCCGTTACTTCGGAATCTTCAACTACTACAGGGGGTCATGTTGATATTATAACCGATAAATGGAAAAGCATCAAATCGGCTAGTTGGGGCAAAAAGAAGGAACCGTGTGATTCTTATATAGCGGTTAAGAAGCGGCAATTGGAAATCCAAGAACCGACATGTCGAGAGCAAGCGTAACTGAAACGAGAGAGGCTTGCAAACCAGAAAGAACGACAACATTGCAACGTGAATTGCTTCAATTTCAACGAGAAAAGAAAATGGACAAAGACCTCATGTTTTATAATACACGCATCTATGAAACTTTGCCCGAAACATAACAACTGAAGATGTTGGAGATGAAGCAAAAAGTCAAAGAAAAATATAATTTAGATTCTTAGTTTAAATAATTAATTTTTATCGTAATGTACTTAATTTTATTTGAATTCTTATTTAATGTTTTTAATTATTAATGAAATTTTAATTTTATTATCTAAAAATTTATAAATGCAAAAAATATTGAAGATGTCAGTCTCCTTGTTACACAAAGTTGGTCATTAAGTAGTAAAATATGATCGAAAAAGTTGAAGTAGCAGGAAAATGTTTGGTTGAGTTTTTAGGGACGAAAGAATGGAATCCATTCCATGGGCCCCATGTTGTATACACATAGCCTCATTCCTCATCAATTTGGTATCTTTGCAATTTATTCCGTGAGCCTCATTGTTGGAATCACTCCTAAACAGTATTTCAAGTATTTATATTTCATATGTAATAGGTAGCTTTATTATGGCCTTTATGTTTGTTTAAGGTCAAGCTTATGTAGAGGCCCATAAGCTTGATCCAAGCCCAATAAGGAATAGGGAAGGAGAGGGAGTGTTGCCCTAGCTCCTTGCCTATATAAACTCTTGTAAACCCTCATTTGAGGGTTGGTTGTTCAAGTTACTCTTTCACATACATCTACGCCTAACCCTTCCTCATTTATACGTGTGTGTGTGTTTGGTATTTGTTCAATCGCCTTCATCTCTTCTCTTATAAGCTTGTGTTGTAAAACTAGTGACCTAACAGTGGTATCAATCGCCAAATAGTTGGGTGTACTCGTTTGTTTTTGAAGTTTTGGTTTTGGATCTTACGCGTAGAGATAACGCATTCTTTGGTTATCTTAAAACTCGTTTTTTACACTTTTTAATCCAAGATTCTTGTACTTTCAATGTTTTGAGGTGTTAAAATACTTGTTTTTGGCAAAAAGTTTCAAACTTTACGCGTGGATTTACGCTTTTAAGCTTGTTTTGTTCGAGGTGTCGTCCTACGCAAACCTGCTTTAGCGCTTTGGTACATCAAAATTCACACTTTTGTGTTCTTTTGGTACTATTGAAGCTATTCCATAACAAAAAATGGTTTAGAAACACATTTGGGCAGAATCAAAGTTACGAGTAATCCCACGCGTATCAAAACCCTAAAATTACGCGTAAGACTTTCCTTGGTTTGATCTTCAATTTTCGGTTTATTCCGTGTTTTCTTACTTGGATAAGTCCGAAAATACGTCGACTTTGGATATCTTTTGCACCGTGAAGTGTAAAAGATCATTTGGGAAAAACCCTAAAATTACGCATAAGCATAAGCTTACGCGTAGAAATTCTACGCTAAGATTCACTTTACGCGTAAACTTGGTCTCGATAAGGTAATCCCACGCCTAACTTTCTCGCCTAACTTTTGTCTCGCCTAACTTTAGTGCTTTTATCCTACTTACGCCGTAAGCTAAAACCTCACGCGTAACTCCTCTTTGTTACGCGTAACTTTTGGTGTTTTACGCATAAGTGCTACTTGGTTCTTGTCTTTCCTACGCCTAAGGACACTTCATCAACAAAGGTTCATTCGACTACAAAGATCCAATCTTACCACACAAGTTTATCATCATGTCTCAACCACCATACTCTAACTATTTCCTCACACTTATAATCATCAACAACAACAACAATTAACTCCACAACATCAACAATGGAATCAACAACAAGCCATTTATCAACAACAATTTAATCAAGAACATACTCCACAACTTGGTGCTATTCCACAACCACAAATGGTTCAACCACAATCAAGCCTTCAAGTTCAACCCTACACAACCGATTTCAATCAACATCCATCACGGACCACTATGAAGGAACCCACTTGGTTTGCAAAGATGTGTGAAGCTTTAAGCGACCAACAATCAATTCATGAAGTCGGATCACTTGATAGACCTCCAATGCTCACTCCAGAAACTACGATCAATGGGTGATAAGGTTCTTTAGGTTCGTGATCCAAGAAGCCACATGGAAAGTTCTTAAAGAAGGTTATCTTGGAAGGTCCATTTGAGATGCCTCATGTCATTGTACCGGAGATCCAAACGCTGCTCCACCAAGAGATGAACAAACCAACATTGCTACGGTTGCGATCTTAATGCTACTGAACTTCTACACTATGAAGTCGATGAACTTGCAATGGAATACATCCTCTTAGGATTACCAAACCCAATTCTTCGTAGTGTTGATGCTCAAAAGACCGCACAAAAATGTGGGATCATATTCGCCTTCTTATGGAAGGATCGCAGTACTCAATCGGGAGGATTTGGAATCCAAAATTTACTTGGCTTATGAATACTTCATGATTGAACCCGGAGAGACACTAGAGTCCTATCATCATCGATTTTAAGATATCATCAATGATTTGGATAAACACAACATCATCATGCCAAGAATTGCGGTGAATACTAAGTTCCTAAGTAGTCTTGGTCCGAATGGGAGAAGTATGTCATTTTTCTCCGTCAAGCCAAGAATATGCATCATTCTACTTATGGATTGTTGTACGATTACTTGAAGCCTCATGAAAAGGAAGTTGATCGGGAAAGGATTTTCCGTGCTCAAATTGCTAAACAATACAACCGGATAATCAACAACTTGCCTTATATGCTCAATGAATTATCCTCTCAACCAAAGAACTCAACCAATCGCTTCAAACACACCTCCACAATCACAACCTCAACAAAATCAATTGGTTCCATACAACAATAATGCTCAAGCATATGTCGATTGAAGCAACCGAGGAAACAGATCCGTTCAAGCATTGCAACAAGGATTCGTGATGATTGCTAACGCTTTTGGCCGTTACACCAACAAATCCAACAATCGTATTCGCTCCTCATCTAACACACGGACTCAAGTCATTGTGAACAATGGACGTGTTGAAGTTCAAAATCGTGATTATGGTCGCCGGATGGGCGGTGGTCAAGGGTTTAATGTCGTGGGTAGGAATAACAACCGAGCTCAAGTGGTGGAACAGGAAATGCTCGAAATCGGTTAAATGGTCTTAGATGCTACAACCGCAATGAGAAGGACACTGGCTAATGCATGCCCAAAGCAAGGACTAGGGGCGGTGCTTATTTCAAAGAGGCTTTACTTTTGGCTCTTAAGGATGAAGTCGGTGGATCTCTCACGGACAAAGAACGAGCTTTATGGCGATGCGCACTCGATGATGATATGGAGGACTTGCAGCTAATGCACGGTGTTATGTTGATGGCTAATATGCATGAGTCGCACATGAGTGATACAGCCCAGTGTATGACACCGATGGCTTGTCTCAGTGCCGAACAAACAATCATCATATCTCGAACTAATATCTCCGCCAATATCGAATCCGCACGGATCAAACTGCTCAAAATGAGTCTTATACATCTCTTTCGATGATTTTCAAGTTAACCACAGTAGTTACATTTGACGATCAAGATGACCTTATGGTTTCCTTTGATAATCAAATTGACTCCGTGGTCGTACTTGAGGATCTAAAGAATGATCATGTTGAGACTCACGTTGAACAAGATGATCTGTTGCCTCATCCGGATTTTGCTCGGTTAATTCAAGATCATAAAATCAAAATGGAGGAATGTTATGCATTAAATCAGTCCTTAAAAGTAAAATGCATCATTAACCAAGGATTTTGAATGTTTACAAATGCAACTCAACTTTTTCAAAACTCAAGAAAACCGTGAAAAGGTTTTGAAGCCGCTTTGCAAAATCTCATCAAAACGAAAAATATTTAGAGACAGATCGTGATCTAGCCGCCTCGAAGAATGCTTTGTTGTCCGAATTAGAACAATCAAACATGAACATAAAAAGCAACTTAACGCCTCACCTTGGAAAATCAAAAGCTAAGGTGAGTTGTTAAATTGTCAAAAACAGCCTCGCATACAAAAAGCATTCAACGAATCGGGTAGATGACCTTCTTGCGAAATTCTCGGTTTGCAAAACAAAATTAAAGAGTTTAAAACGGTTGTTTACAAACATGGTGAATCAAGAATGACTATTGAAAAGTTTACCTTAAAACCCAATCCAAATGGATATGGAAAAATCTAGCGATTACAAACCAAAGCTTTCACTAAAACATTCAAACCAACTCCTCAAGTTTCCAAAGCACAATACAAAATTGATAATACTTGTCATGAGTGTTGTTGAATACCATCGTCAAGAGGAATTAGATGCGAAGACGAGTCGATCTAAATTAAAAATGTTGTTTACAACAAACCTTTTAATTATAAAATGCGGTCACTTTCGTCACACCAACGGATTCTTCTAACACACCAAGGGTTATCATAAAAACACCGAGTCTTCTATTGCTAATCCCAAATCGCCTTTGCACAAACTTATGGTCCTTTACCTTCCATTAGCGAAGTAAACTCACAACCCGAAAATCGAAAAATTCTTCGATATTTTGACATTTTCATGGTGACCTCAAAATTTTACAACATGAGATAGAATATCGATCCGAAATCAAAGTTGAACATTTTCAATCGCCTCTGCGCGAGAACAAAGAGACATTTTCGTAAAAATCTTTTACCTAATGTTAAAAACTTGAAAAGTTGTACAATTGCTCGGGAAAAGGATTTTCATAAGGAACTTGGGTAATGAAAACGTTTTGAGAAAATGAAACATCTATTACTAACACAAAACGCAAAAGAAACCGTTGAGAAAAGATGTTGATCGACTCTTGGAAGATGTTATATGTGCCGATATCCATAATGTTGTGCTATTCTACTCGTTGCCATATGCATCGATCATATCTCTGCGATATTGTTGAAACTGTTGTAATGTTGAGAACACCGATAATGTGCTTCAGATCGAGTCTTTAAAAGTCGAAAATAAACGATTACACACGGAAATTTACAATGCAAAACGTCGTCTTCATTGGTGTGAAAAGATATTCACAACCATCAACTCGTTTTCAAAAGAAAATCGCTCAATTGAGTGCAAAATCTTCGATCCAAAAATTGAGCAACTGGATAATCAAACGTGTCTTTGAAAAGTCAAATCTCAAAATATGAACAAGAACTTTTAAAAGTTAAACAGAATATGGTGTCATATTTGATTTACTCAAAAGACTCGACTTGAAGCATCAAACGAACTTGATCACTATCTTGCTCACACTAGTGAAGTCATGAATTTTCTTTGAAATATTCGCTCGAAAATCGAATCGATTCACACCATCTCTAAGTTACGGAAATGTTAGGAAAGTATGAACTACTCCCGCCATCGTGATTAAGAGATTAGCACCAATCACACTTAGTAATCGTGAACCAAGAATTCCCACCGCCAAATCACAAGTTGCTAATGTGTTTCCTCTCTTGAAGCAGAATAGTTGCATCTTTTCCAAACGTCCGCACTCCACGACCTAGGAGCACTAAATCGAAGAATAGGAAGTTGCGACCTAAGAAAAGATCAATAAGGAATGCTAAAGTAGAAGAGCACCCTAGGACTCGAATAAAACTCATGTTACTTCCACTATAGATGTTGCGTCGGCAAATGTAATAGAAATAGTGATGTAACGAATGCTAAACCGCTAAGTACCTTTGATATTCATCGATGCACCTTGTGATATTTGTCGAAAGAGTATGAATTCGATTGTCATGACAAATGTGTTGCTAAAGCTATAATCTCTAGATTACGGAATCCTAAGAATCGGAATACCTCTAGGCCCACTAAACATTCTAAGTCCGTGCTTGGTAAACCACCTTCTTTAGATTCTAAGGCAACCATTGCTATCACAAGAGCTCAGCTTCACCTCCTAAGAATGTAGTACCACCTAGTGCTTTCACTAAGACTAAAGCAAAGAGTAGTTATAGATGGCGAAATGGATATATAACACACTAGGATTTAAATGGATGCCTAAAATTATAAATGTGTGTATGTCTAACATATCACGCTTGGAACCTCTAACATTACGGGTTCCACATCTACTTCTATTCCATCCGTGTCGTGCATGTGTAATGCGGTGATAGATCATTCTCTGATTGTTGATAGCGGATGTTCCCGACACATGACAGCAACCTTAAACTGTTATCAAACTTTATTGCAAAGTTCATTGGCACCGCCGATTCGGGAGCGATCACTGCAACCATCATGGGCTACGGAGATTATGTTAATGGGAACATCGAAATCGCAGGGTTTACTATGTGGAAGGCCTCGGTCACAACTGCTTTCGAGAGGTCAATTTTGTGATGGAGATTTGGAGGTTGCTTTCGGGGAGAAAACTTGTTTCATTCGTGATCTACAAGGAAACGACCTTATGTCCGCTCGCGTAATTCTAGTCTCTACACTATCTCTATGCAAGACATGGTTGCTTCCTCTCCCATCCGCTTACTTTCTAAG
Organism: Chrysanthemum lavandulifolium; assembly: GCA_022545495.1. NCBI lineage: Eukaryota > Viridiplantae > Streptophyta > Magnoliopsida > Asterales > Asteraceae > Chrysanthemum > Chrysanthemum lavandulifolium. Next base: position 53,996,980 of record CM040245.1, read on the forward strand.
GCAACATCAACAAAATCTCGGCTATGGCAATCCGCGTCTCTCACATCTAAACTTTCAAACCATCACCAACCTTGCTCGACACAAACTAGTTGAAGGACTCCCACGATTCCGGTATTCAAAAGATCACCTTTGCTCAACATGTGAACAAGGAAAAAGCACTCGTGCTCATTTTCCTTCAAAGGTGGAACACGACTCTCAAAGATGTGCTTCATCTTCTTCACATGGATTTGTGTGGCCCGATGCGTGTGCAAACGATCAACGACAAACGCTACATCTTAGTAATTGTTGATGACTACTCACGATGGACTTGGGTCTATTTTCTTCGTAGCAAAGACCAAGCTCCACAATGATCATCACCTTTCTCACAAAAATATGTGTTCACTCCGCAACACCGTCCGAATAATCGTAATGCACAAAGGAACCGAATTTGTTAACAAAACCCTTCGTGAATTTTATGAGAAAGTGGGAATTCAACATCAAACATCTATTGCACGACACACCGAACAAAACGGAGTTGTTGAAAGACGAAACCGAACGTTAGTGGAAGTCGCAAGAACAATGTTAATCAATGCTAAACTTCCAGACACTTATGGGCGTGTCAGATTCATCGCATGCTATACTCAAAACCGTTCTATGATCACTAAACGCCACAACAAAACACCTTTCGAGCTTGTCCACAACTATAAACCGAACCTCAAACACTTTCATGTATTTGGATCCCTTTGTTATCCGAATAATGATCGTGATGATTTTGGAAAGCTCAAAGCCAAAGCGATATTGAGTCTTTATTGGATACTTGTGACAATTCTAAAGGTTTCCGAATGCGGAATCGTCGAACTAAGGAGGTAATGGAAACGATTCATGCTCATTTCGATGAACTCACGGAGATGGCTTCGAGTATAACGACTTAGAACCCGGTCACAACCGCTTAAACTTCCTCAACCCCATCATCACCGAAGAAAGCCCTCATCTAACTCGTCAACAAATGGAAAGGTTATTTGCTCCTCGCTCGTGGACGATATTGATGAACGTGCTCTGTGTGTATCCGCTGTTTCACCGCACAACCCGATAATATTCCTATACCGATACACTGCTACAACAACTCTCGTTGAAGATGCACCTACACCAATTGACTCTAACACAACAGCTTGAACACACCGCTTCCAACAATGATGAACCGGTGATGATATTCGAATGAAGTACCCCACCGCAGATTTTGATCCAAATGCTTCTTCAACCCGTTTGCTAATGAGATCGCCGCACGGATGTTGCGGAATCTTCAACAAACCATTTGAATCCTCGAATCGCACAATGTATACCAACATCAACCTCTACACATAGATGGACAAAGACCATCCTCCGCTAACATTATTGGCAACCCGAATCAACCGGTCGTTACGAGACAACGTCTTCACTCGGACGGTGAACATTGCATTTATGCACTCACCGCTCGCCAACTGAGCCTAAAACATTAAAGACGCAATGACAAAGACAATCGGATTGAATCCATGCAAGAAGAACTCAACCAATTCAAACGTCTTGAAGTATGGAATCGGTTGAAAGACCAACAGGGTCTACGTCATTGGTCTCAAATGGATTTGGAAAAACAAATTGGATGTCAAGGAATGTTATCCAAACAAGTCACGGCTAGTTGCTAAGGGTTATCGTCGGAAGAAGGGATAGACTTTGAAGAGTCTTTTGCTCGGTTGCTCGTCTTGAGGTCGTTTCGATATTTCTCGCGTCATGCTCTCATATGAACATGACGGTCTATCGATGGATGTCAAAATAGCGTTTCTCAATGGGCAACTTAAAGAAACGGTCTATGTCACCAACCGGATGGATTCGTTGATCCCGAGTTCCCGAACCATGTCTACAAACCGAACAAAGCTCTTTATGGTCTCAAACAAGCCCCTCGGGCATGGTACGATAAGCTATCATCTTTCCTCATTGCCAATAATTTCACCAAAGGCTCGGTTGACCCAACTCTTTTCATCCAATATCACGGGCACATATCTTAATTGTTCAAATTTATGTGGATGACATCATTTTGGGTCACACATAAAAAGTTTTCAATCGCTTTTGCAAAACTAATGAAGAAAATTTTGAAATGTCCATGATGGGTGAACTTACATTCTTTCTAGGATTGCAAGTTCATCAATCACCCGTGGTATTTTCTTGAGTCGGTCCAAATATGCCCTTGAATTGTTAAACAAATTTGGAATGAAAACTGTGATACTTATGCCACACCAATGACTCATACCAAGAAGTTAGATCTTGATTTACATGGGAAATTAGTGGACCCTACCAAATACCAAGTATTATTGGGTCCCTCATGTATCTAACACTAGCGGACTGATATTGTCTTTGCCGCTTATCTATGCTCCCGTTATCGATCGCGACCAATCGAAACCCACCTCTCGAGGCTAAAAGAATCCTCCGATACATCAAGGGAACCATTAATTTAGGGATCCGTATCCGAAGGATTCTGGTTTGAACTAATCGCTTTTTGACGACGACCACGCAGGATGCTTAGACTCAAGGAAAAGTACTTGAGAGCTCTACAATTTCTTGGTGATAAACCGGTGTCTTGGCAATCAAAGAAGCGTGGATTGTACATCGCCGTCATCAACCGGCGCGAATATGTAGCCATGTCCGCGTGTTGTGCTCAAGTCATTTGATGAGAACACAACTCAAAGACTATGGTTACGTGTTTGATGTAATCCCGATGTATCATGCGACAATCGGAGTGCCATTGCAATCTCGCAACTCGGCTCAAGACTAAATCAAAACACATCGATCTACGCTATCATTTCATCAAGGACCATGTGGAGCAGTACCGTTGAATTATACTTTGTGGTCTTGAATACCAATTGGCGATCCGCTCACCAAAGCCTTGCCTCCCGCTAGGTTTAATGAGTTGGTCCACCGAATTGGTATGAGGTGTTTGACTCAAGAGGAACTGGATGACCTCTTAAAACAGTCTTAAAAACCTGTCAAACACCAAAACATCTTTTGTAAATAAATTTTTCAAAAACAAAATACAAAAATATAAAATCCTATAAAACAACAAAAATATTCTCCTAATCTATCTTTCTTTCAACATGGCAAGTACATTTCTTCCGTCAACACTTTAATCTTTCAAAATTCAGTATTTTTCCGATCAAGTGTTGAGGGGGAGAAAATAATCCATTAACTGTTTCAAAACATCTGTGTACTTGCATGTTATCACATCTCGGTTGATTCTTTTACAAATGGTGGTACACTTTCTGATTCAAAGACACTCCTTGGACTTTAATTAACAACCTTTCATTATTTTCTCAAGTCGAGGGGGAGTGTCGTCAAGTTTCTTTCCCAAAAATCTTCGTTTGGTAACCAAAATGGAAGTTAAAAGGCTTTGTGTGAAAAAGGAAAAGGTGGAGGGACTATAACTGTCAAAACCTTAAAGTTATTTTATACAAAATACTCCACCCACCACATTTATTCCCATCACATTTAATATTTCACCTAATATCATCCACGGTCCATATTCGTTTTACAAATCCGTGCTTTCGATTATCAATCTGTAAGTGTTTCTATGTTTGGATCATGTTTTTAAACAATGGTTTTGAATCTCATGTAAATCCTACGGCTAAAACTTGTTCTACGCGTGATTTGGTGTTCTACGCGTATGCGTAAGATCACACAATCAATACGTGTGTGTTTGTGGTGAAATGATTGTGTCATAACGTTCATAATACATCAATGATACTTTTTTAACCATCAAAATCCACCCAGAAATACTAATTGATGATGTTTGAAAATTAGGGTTTATAAGTCGAATTGGGTGTTTCCAAATGTGAAGTGTTTTGGTCTTAAAGATTGCTGGGTTATGCTTATGTGATGCTGAATTGATTCTATCCTTGCTCTAAAACTACCCAGAAACACTGATTTATTCAGAATTTGAAATTAGGGTTTAAGGTTCATAAGTTTGGGTATTTTTGATTCACCATGAGTTAGATGTTATAACTTGGTCTATATGCTCATACAACATGTTAGAACTACCGTAAAAGTTTGATGCAAATTCCATGGTTAGAAAACATACGCGTAAGTCATAACCCTTAGGTTTTGACCCACGCGTATGCCTTTCTCACGCCAGAATCGATTTATGCATGATTCATGCCATGTATTGTTATTGAAATGAATATATGTGCTAATATTGATGATTTGATAAATTTATTTCGTGATTGCTACACTTAGAATTCGTAATCAAGGTCATTTGATTATCTACGCATAAGGATTACCCTACGCCGTAGTTATGTTACGCGTGAAGAAAATCCTACGCATAACTTCTACGCGTAAGGTTCTACAATGGACTACGCGTATCCCGTGAAGGATATGCGTAAACAAGAACCCTACGCATAAGGTCAACTCTTACGAGTAGCCTTACGCGTAAGGTTAATATATGCTCACGCATAAGCTCTACGCATAAGGTCTCCTTTTCCCACGCTGTAACATTTCTTACGCGTAAGATAGATTCTACGCTACCACGCCTAAGCATATATCATACCGCTCACGCATAACTTTGCCAAAACTAGCTACCGATAAGGTTTTAAAAGGTACCTTTTGAGGGTCATTTAAGCCCTTATTCGATCACTTTTGTATCCGTTATTGCTTAATATCGCTCCTTTTCACTTTTTAGGTCTCTTGAAGGCAAAATGTCTGGAATGATGCTTATTTGAACGAAAAGGCGCGAATATACGAAGAAAATGGCCAAAGTCAAAATCGAGACACTCAAAGTCATTTGAAACATAAGGCGTTACGGCGCATCAAGATATCTGCGACGCCGTCGGAAGGAATTTTTGCGACGGCTCGAGGAAAAATTACATGTTTTCAAGGGACGACGCCGAGTTCTAAAGGAGAGGCCGTCGTTACTCGACGGCCCTAGATGCGCCAAGACGGCCGTCGAACGAGTCAAGGGACGGCGTCAAGAGATATAATATACATAAGACGCCGTCGAAAGGTTTACGTGGCCAAGACGAAACCCTAATGATGGCGACACGACGGCGCCACGAAACATAAGGTGACGCCGCGCATTGTAATCTTATATATAGAATCCGAATTTTTCGGTTTTGTGTGTAGTCTTTTGGAGTAAAACCTAAAACCGAACCAAGGCTTTCTTATGCAGTATTTTAGGTTCTAAACCCTATTATACATCAAGATAAGTATTTACTTCATTAATTTAATTATGTCTTTGATTATTTGTGTGTATGCTTGCATGTTCTCCATGTCCCGCTAATTTATTTGTGTGTTTGCTTAGGAATATGAAACTTAATTATTGAATATTGATTGGTTGATACTTATCTTAGTTGACTAATGATCTAGAGTGCGCTAGATTATTCACAGTGTACTTAATGCTTGATTCATCTTTGTGAACTTTAGAATATAATTATCTAGGTAATTGTAGGATAAAGTATTCAAGGACAACCGTAGAGTAGGCGTCTATAAATCACTAGAGGATTTGTAAACAAGACCCTTTGGTAAGTTCAAAGAGTTAGGAAATAAGCACGCCCTATAGCCTTAGAATCACAACGCAACTAGGAATAAGGACGTGACAAATCAACCATCAATAGGAGATAATTAAGGAGTAGTAAAACCTAAGTAAACACATCTTTAAACTATCATACGAATACACATCAATTAGACATAGACTATCACAACCTTAGCTTAGATAATTAGATAATAGTAGAGTAATCGGTAGCAATACCAACCCCCAAATCCAATACCCGAGATTCGTACCTTTCCATTTTCATAAAATATAAAAGATAAAAATAATCTTCCTCAACCTCAACCTTAGCGTAGTAACTTCTCACTAGCATTCCTATTCCCTAGAGAACGATATCAATACCCGTGGCTTACCCTAATTACTACACTACAACGATTAGGTTCATCGCCTAGGTGTTATAAAACTTGCTCAAGAAAAGGAAGTTTCCTTGACCCCGAACGACGCTGTAGCGTTATCAAGTTTTTGGCGCCACGGGGAATAGAATAGCTAGTTAGTAGTCCACCTCGCTTAGGTTTCTTTGCTTGATTCCTATCAAGTAAACTTTTTTTCTCATTTTTAGCTTTCTTAGTCTATCCCCTTCTTCGTGACCTTTGTTCGTAACACCCATCACTTTTCACCATGGAAGGTGACAACCAACCACCACTCATCAACCCACCACCAAACGACCCGCCAAGAGCCCGTACTCTTGGTGAGTACTCGAGACCAAACCACCTAGGTTATAGGAACACCATTGAGCTTCCCGACCAAGCCCAAACTACGGCCTGCGATCCGACACCATCCGGTTGGTGCAAACGGATGTGCATTCCATGGACTTCGTTCAAGATCCAAATCAACATCCGAGGGATTTCTCAAAATTGTCGATTCCATCGACCTTGATGCTACTACTCGGGAGACCACGCGGTCGTCTCTTCCAATTCTCTCTACGGGACCAAGCTAGTAATTGGCTTGAGCGACTTCCCGGCTCCATCTCAAGTTGGGATGATCTTACTTCGCCTTGCTCAATTTTTCCCACCGGGAGAACCACTGCTTAGGAATGACATCTTGATGTTCCAACAACGTCAAGGTGAATCTCTCACGAAGCATGGACCCGATTCAAGGACTTACTTCATAAAGTCCTCATCACGGCATTGATCTTTGGCTCCAAGTCCAAATCTTTATGATCATGTCAACTTTCCCACTAAGCGATCCATTGACCAAGCGGCCGGTGGAAAACTTAGTGATCTCACCGCGGAAGAATCATGGAAATAATAGAGGACCTTGCCTCTATGACAACGAAAGTTGGGATGACCCCGTGAACTTCCCAAACCGTCAAGGCAATCTCCTTGCCTCCTCCCGACCGTAGGATGATCGAACTTGAAGATCAAGTCAAATTCCTCATGAGTTCCTACGAGAATCCTAAGTCCTCGCGCCATATAAACAAAGTTTCCTCTTCGTGCGAGCCGCTTTGTGATCCTCATAACACGCGCTAGCACCCTATCCCGAAACATGCTTCCGCTGAATACGCATCCTCGTAATAATGGAACGGAGGAAGATTCCTACAACACCCGACCTAGGAATTTCAATGAAACCCGGAGGCATGGAAAACAAGCCCGACTTTTATCGGGACAAACCAAAGAATTCACCTCCAATGATTTCTCATGGCCCCACCTAACGGTCCTAACCAACAGAGTATTGAAGGATGTTGCAAAACATAGTTGGCCCCAAGAAACCCAAATGGCTAAGCTCTCGGACCGCTTTAATCATCAACAAGCCGAGATGGATAGGAAGATAGACAACCTATTGAAAGCCATAAATAGTGATAGGAAGGTTAGTGCTATCTCGACTCCCGAGCCTCCGTGTGTAGAAATTAAGGATCCAAGCAAGCTTATTAAGCACGTCCAATTCGTCAATGCCATCGCCTTTAGTGGAACCGGATGAAACAGATGACTAAGAAGACCAAACATTTGTTGAAGATGAAACACCCGAGGAAGAAGATGAAGTAGACAATGACTATTTAAACAAATTTCCTACGGAAGAGGAATTATCCCGCCACCTCACTTAGTGCGTGACCTCCGTCACATGTATGTTAGGAAAAGCCCTAGAATCAAGTTTGGGAACCCTTGGAATCTTAACATACCATGTTGCATAGGACACCTTTTGTGGCAAAGGCTTACATTGATCGTGAAATCCCCAATTAACATAATGACTAGCACCTATTACAATTGGATAATGAAGAAGCCTATCCCAACTAGGCAAGACCTCGATAATCCTAGTGATAAGTGTAATTTTCTTGGTAGAGTTAAGGGATTGCCCGCTCATGTAGGTAGTTTCACATTCCCTACGGACTTCATAATTGTGGAAGATATTAGCACGCCATAGACCCTAGCTTGTCCCACGTTATTCTAGGAAAACCTTCGAGAAAGCACCGGATGACCTATGACCCATCGTTAGGAGTAGTGCGATTCAAGGATGAGACCGACGACGTAGCCTACCAAATGCCGTTTAAGATTGAGAAGTTTTCATCACTCTCAATGATGAAAAGGAACTTAAACCATCGGTCTATTACAGAATGATGAGGATAGGGAAAAGGGAGTAGATTATGTTATGGCTAAGCTTTTCGGGTTCTATAAAGATTGTTTGAATTTAGGACCGAAATATAGGACCGAGTGGGAGAGGGTGAACTCTTAGAAAGGGGTATCATGGGACACTTCTACAACATGGAACCCCCGATAGAGACCGTCAAGAGGCGGTGATGCAAAAACGTAGGGTAGGACTACGAGTCTAGCTACAAGACTCTTAAATAAAGAAAAGCGCTTCGGGAGGCAACCCATGCTTAATTGTTTGCTTGTTAGTGTCATATATCTTTTATTAATTGTTTATCCTCATGTTTAAATTTGTAAAATGCTTTATTTTGTTTTTAACCTCGCCTTAATTACATATAAAGGTATTTTACATAAAGGATAAGTGTAGGAGGATTACACACGCTTTCATAAGAAACGTGAACATGAGAATAACAATTAATTAAAAGATATATATGTTTGTTTGTTCGAGTCAAATGCTTGTATCGAGTCATAATGGATGTTTTGCGTAAGTTTTTCCAGATTCTAAAGATGTAAATTTTCCGTAATTTTTCCGTAAAATCGCAGACGCTTTTGTCGTCGATAACTGACGCGTCAGATTGCAACTGACGGCGCTGGAAGGAATAAAACTTCACTTACTTTTTCTCGTTTTCGAGCTACTTGTAAAATTTTGGAATTTTCCGGATCTTAACTTTCAAAACAAATTTCAGTAAACATCCATTCCACAAGCATTATATCCTAGTTTAAATCGAGTCTTATGTATATTATTACCACGATTTTACGCGAAGGTTTCGTTTGTTTTCTTCTAGTGTGCAGTTTAGTTTGTCAAGAAGAAGTTACACAAGTTTGGAAGGAGCCTTTCACGCAAAAACTCTTCTTGAAAAGATTTAACCACCACTTTTACGGATCCTACCGAGCTAATCGGGGAGTATTAGTTTCTTTCGCTTTTACCTTCTATTATCATAACTTTGATATTTTCGGGAACATTGGGGACAATGTTCGCTTTAAGTGTAGGGAGGAAAATAAAACGGAACTTTGAAACTATGCTTATCCTTGACTATTTGCTTTGTCCAAGTGTATTTGTGTAATAAACCATGAGAAAATGTAGGTTAGGTAATTTTAGCCAAATTTAAAATTTTTCATGACGATAAGAGTGGGCCATTAGTCTTAACAAAAGCGCCTCATGGATAGGAAGTTGCATGACTAGCACAAAACCCTTACCACCTAAATTCCACCCAAAATGCGAGGATCGCCTTAGATTAGTAGGAATTAAAGCATTCATCTTTAATGCTTAGAGTGTGAACCGTAGTATATTAGATTCTAGAACTTGTTTTGTGATGCATTCCGAGATCGCTAGTGAGACTACACTTGTGTAGTTAGGAATAACTAAATGATAAGAGGCATTAGGATAAACCCTTGTTTGATACATTAATATAATTACTTCTTCCATATCGGTTGAGTAATTCCCCACACCCTTTGCGTTGTACTCATCTTTAGTACACGATACCCCTAGTTAACCCCTCGAGCCTATCCTTTTCGCGGTTCTCGTGATGTTTCGATTTTTCCTAATATCAATGAAGAGCATTGTTTACACCCCACCCCAAATATACACCCAAATCGCCTTAGCCTACCTTTATTGCACTCACTTTTAGTGCAAATTTATGTTATCACCCAAAACCCTTAGTTCAATTATCCGGTTGCTTGCATGAGTTGCTAAGTCGAGTCATATCCCTTGTATACGCTTTGGGATGATTGGGATTCATGGGAAAAGTTAAAGTTTATGAAACATAGGAAGAGAACGTTAAACTCAAATTCCCTTTGTTTGCATAATAATGTACCCCAAGTGTTTTGATCTTTTCAATTCGGGTCAAATTAGTGTTAGAGTAATAAAACTCAAGTGTAGGGATGTGTCTATAAATCCCTATCATTTTGATGTACCGTAGAGGATGGTAGAGTAAAAGTGTATGATAAAAAAAAAAAAAAAAAAAAAAAAAAAAAAAATCGAAAAAAAAAGAAAAAAAAAAAAAAAAAAAAAAAAAAAAAAAATAAAAATAAAATAAAATAAATATACGGGCTACCATCCTACATCTATCTTTTAAATTATGTTTGTTTATTTTCGTTGCCTAGAGTTTTAGAGTGTCGAGTCTTGGCTTAGCAACGCCATTCTTCATATACTTGCAACATAGAGATTTTTGACTATCCACCACTATATAGCCTATCCCACCAAACCCTTATTTCCTACCGTAAGCCTAACGTTACAACCCTTTAAAGACCTCTTTGATAGTCTTTCCTAGGTGCTTACGCCAAAGCGACGGAGGTTTGATCTATTCTCAAGCCTATGGTAATCTATGTACTAGGACCGGTTAATGAGTGTTTATCTTCCATTTCCGATTTGTTATATTTCATATATACACCGAGAGAGATGTGAGTATCCAAACACCCCATGTGAGGTGCTAGTATGTAATTTCCGTGCTTGTTATGACTTTTATGGGCTTATATGTGTTGTGGACCGCTTTGAATGGATGCTTCATGACCCCTAACTTATAAATTAATTGGCTAAAGCACATTTGCTTGAGGACAAGCAAATACCAAGTGTAGGGATATTTGATAAGGTTTTAAAGGTACCTTTTTGAGGGTCATTTAAGCCCTTATTCGATCACTTTTGTATCCGTTATTGCTTAATATCGCTCCTTTTCACTTTTTAGGTCTCTTGAAGGCAAAATGTCGGAATGATGCTTATTTGAACGAAAAGCGCGAATATACGAAGAAAATGGCCAAAGTCAAAATCGAGACACTCAAAGTCTTGAAACATAAAGCGCGGCGGCCATCAAGATATCTGCGACGCCGTCGGAAGGAATTTTGTGACGGCTCGGAGGAAAAATTACATGTTTTCAAGGACGACGTCTAGTTCTAAAGGAGTAGGCCGTCGTTACTCGGGACGGCCTAGATGCGATCCAAGACGGCGTCAGAGTGAAGGGGACGGCGTCACGGTCATAAGGTGACGCCGTCGAAGGTTTACGTGGCCAGACGAAACCCTAATGATGGCGACACGACGGCCACGAAACATAAGGTGACGCCGTCGCAGATGTAATCTTATATATAGAATCCGAATTTTTCGGTTTTGTGTGTAGTCTTTGGAGTAAAACCTAAAACCGAACCAAGGCTTTCTTATGCAGTATTTTAGGTTCTAAACCCTATTATACATCAAGCTAAGTATTTACTTCATTAATTTAATTATGTCTTTGATTATTTGTGTGTATGCTTGCATGTTCTCCATGTCCCGCTAATTTATTTGTGTGTTTGCTTAGGGAATATGAAACTTAATTATTGAATATTGATTGGTTGATACTTATCTTAGTTGACTAATGATCTAGAGTGCGCTAGATTATTCGTTGTGTACTTAATGCTTGATTTCTTTGTGAACTTTAGAATATAATTATCTAGGTAATTGTAGGATAAAGTATTCAAGGACAACCGTAGAGTAGGCGTCTATAAATCACTAGAGGATTTGTAAACAAGACCCTTTGGTAGTTTCAAAGAGTTAGGAAATAAGCACCCTATAGCCTTAGAATCACAACGCAACTAGGAATAAGGACGTGACAAATCAACCATCAATAGGAGATAATTAAGGAGTAGTAAAACCTAAGTAAACACATCTTTAAACTATCATACGAGCACACATCAATTAGACATAGACTATCACAACCTTAGCTTAGATAATTAGATAATAGTAGAGTAATCGGTAGCAATACCAACCCCCAAATCCAATACCCGAGATTCGTACCTTTCCATTTTCATAAAATATAAAAGATAAAAATAATCTTCTTCAACCTCAACCTTAGCGTAGTAACTTCTCACTAGCATTCCTATTCCCCAGAGAACGATATCAATACCCGTGGCTTACCCTAATTACTACACTACAACGATTAGGTTCAACGCCTAGGGTGTTATAAAACTTGCTCAAGAAAAGGAAGTTTCCTTGACCCGAACGACGCTGTAGCGTTATCACACGCTAACCTCGGATTGACCTTCATGATGAATTGTTACTTGTACAAACTTGTAAATAAACTAATCATATCATCACGAATCCAAAATGTCACTAATAAACTTAAACCGTCTGATATGTTGTGAACAATAAGTGATAAAATAAACTTTAAAACTTAAAGTTAACTAACTCACGAAACATTTCACGATATCAATGAACTATTGAACATACAAGTGACTTAGGACTCGTAACAATCATTATCACTATACATTCAATAACTAGACAATAAGACATTACATTGACTAACATTATGTCTCTTGATATGTTGGTTCTTTTGGCTAATGTTATTTCGCATCACGACATGGTTGAACAAATGAATGTGGATGCAATCTGAAGTCTCTCCATTGTCGATATCTATCCTCATGGCTATCCAATGAAGATAGGAAAGAATAACCTCCGTGTTGACTTTGACACCCTCACTTGCTCGAATCTTCATGTCTTATTGCTATTGATATTCGAGGACTCATCCATATCGTAACATGCTTACTAACTCGCAAATCGTCCCCCGAGATCTACATCCAACAGCCTGAACACTATGGAAAGGGTCAAAGGACAAATCACGTGATGGTGACTCAATCACAAACAAGTCATCATTACACCGCAGACTTAAGGGTCGTTCTCCTAATTCCCAAGTCGATCCAACCAAACTATATGCCACACCCGTCAAGAGCTCACTCTCCAATTCTTAATCGATATCGGTTATGACGAGGCTACGGGAGTAATCAACAAGCATTCTCTCGTAGAGCTTAAGAGTATTCCTCAACCCCGAGAACACTCTACATGATCATCACCAAGTCTGCTTCGGTCGTGACAGCGGATATGAGCACCCTAAGCTCATGGAACTTCAAATATTCGGGCATTGGTCAACAAGAAAGACATCGCTATCGAGCTCGATTTGGGATGACATGATGTCATTTCTCAACAAACTTGGCTCAAAGATTCCCTACATCGATACACCAAATTGTTGATCCAGAGAGCACTTGGACTTCATCCCGACATTCCCAAGAGGCTCAATGACCCCGACAATCACGACATGTTGACGGAACCTATTCTATCCGCCGTAATCAAGGAAACGTCCACAAAGAAACAAGGTGGTGTGCTACATTTCCTTCTAATCAAGATGTCGAAAGCTCGAATCATACCAAAGGTATCTCGGAGCAATGACAAGGCAAAGTTGGTCATCTCGACGAAAAATCCTCGGTACACCTGTAAGGAGAACCGTAAGAGGAAGTGTTGGAAGTGTAACAAGTACGAGATAGTCAAAGGAATATTCCAAAGAAGAAACCTATTCCAAAGAGGAAACCTACCCCTAAGAAGAAAGTTCCGCTCGAAGCCACTCCTATCATTTCACCGAACCGCAAAGACAACTCGTGGACGAGGACTCGATGCTACCGACACGTATGAAGAGATCTCATACTCAAACCGCAAAGGATGTCAATCCTCAAGTGCAAAACCTCCAAGTCCTCCAACTAATCCAAGAAAAGGGAAGACTCAGACTTGTACCTTATGATGAGAGCTCAAGAAGAAGAAGAAGAGCAACTGGATAAATCATACAGAAAAAGTTTCACAACGTCCGACACCTTCAAAAGGTCAAGAATTTGCTAAAGATCAAATGGGTGGCCCCGAGGTTCAAGTGGTCTTGCCTCTCTAAACCATCTCGATGCGGTTAATCAACCCGATAAGGGATCCGGTGCCACCACTCTTGTGCAACAACAAAAGCCTGTTGAAGACACTATTGTGTATGATTTTGAGAAACAGGAAACTGAGAAAGAAAAGTCTAAAGATGACGAGGATGATTATACAAAGTTTCTTCTCGACAGTCCAACTCACTCAAAGGAGAAAACCTCAGATACTCCTAAGGACATGAAGTCTCCTCATGTCTCCTCATCATCGGACTCTTCATCTCATTCATCACCACCACCATCAACGAAGTCAACCAGATCATCATCCAAATCCGTGAAGAAACCACCTAAATCTTGGATTTCTCAAACACATGCAAGAATTGTGAAAGTCACAAACAAGTTAGAAAGAAGGACATGCTTCAAAAAAACTTAATTGGTATCTCGAACAAATGCAAGACTTACATGATGAGAATGACGAGATGCGGAAAGATAGGAAAGCTATTCGAGAATTCATGAAAAGTCATCGTCGGGAGGAACTCGAATGAAATGATTGAAGGTTACACTCAAAAGTACCTTCGGATATCGCTCCAAAAGTCCAAAAGGAACTGGAGAAGTCGCAAGAGAACAAACCCACAAGTTTCTTCTCGACATCGTCCCCGTGTGACTAGAGAAGTATTCTCCGCATAACTCACCCCTAACATCATCGCATTGGTTAAATATACAATGGCCAAAGAAGCCGATCTCTCGAATGAAGTTAATCGCTAAACTAGTGATGCAAATGTCAAAGCGATCCGAACGCTTACTCGGATGAAGCTAAATTTTTCAAGGTCTACTTGCTTTTCAACTCGCTTCATCATGCAAGGAGTCACCGATCAACCCAAACGCCAAGAGATGGCGATGATAAGGATAAGGACTATGCACCTAAACGTCGAAGCGATCGGTCAATCTACATCTATGCCACCTCCTCCACCACGGACTTCTTCTCAACATAAGTCTCCTCCACCTCGGTCTTCATCGATAAACCTCGGGACGATTCCGAGTTACCACCCCGACTCATAAAACGGTGATCACTTTGAGTATACGGGTGGTGACGATGAAGAGGTCCTCGAGCCCCACAACAACCCACCTCACCCAAACAAGTGCGAAAACCACTTCATCATCAAGGCCTTCCAAAAGAAGAAACAGACGACTCGGCCGGTGTCATATCATGGTTAGATGACGATAAAACCAAGAGTTTGAATGGTTCTCCACACTTGTCAATCAAACTCCCTACCACGATGAAGGCCAAGAATTGGTAGATGGTTCAACATTGGAGCATGCAAAACTTTTGCAAGAAAAGTTCCATGTGAAGAAAATGACAAAATCAATTGAAGCGAATCAAGAATGAAGCTTTTCAACTATGGAAAGACAGCTCGAAAGCGCCTCGAGGTCGAATATCATCTTGAGAACATCGCCGAGCTATGTCTAACAACATGGATTGGCTCAATCCGAAGCAAACATTGACTTCACACAAAGGGACAACCTCCATACTACACCGATTGACCAAACCTCTACCGACAATTGGCCAAGCAGGTATTTAACCAAGGATTCCTTCCGATATTTCTTCAACAAAGACACGAATTTCTTCTCCATGGTGGCGATGGTTCGAGAAAATACACTACATCATTGACTCTTCCATTCCCAGTGCCATTTACTCTAACTGCATAGCTATCGAGGAACGTGCAACTTACTTGTTTTCGACAACGTCAAGCATACGACCAAGATGCATTGTATGGGATTCATCATTGGCACGAACGCCGAAGAATCTACTACCAAGCCGCACGGTTCAAAAGTCTCAACATGAAGTGTATAGCTCTAAGTACATCGTGGCCATCAAACAAATTGATCTCAAGTCTAAGTGGGACTACACATTCTTAAAGAATATCATAGTCAAACGACAAGATGAACAGACTATGGATTCTCCGAGGTCGACTTTGAGAACTTGTCCTCAACGACATCGAAGACATGTATCTTGCCAAAGTATGTGGTCGTATGAGACAATTCTCGTCAAGTTCAACGTGCATTTATCAAGTCGGTTCTCATCTTCATTAGACGATCGTGATCAAAGAACGTGTCGAAGATATCCGGATGGTCGTTGAATCATATCGAAACGTGTAAACTTCACTCCACCAGCTTGATCTTCCCGACATCAACCGGCTTAAACAACTCACGCTCATCAAGAAACCTTCGGGCGTTGTTTACCGCAGTGAACTTCAAAGAAACCGCTTAATGGCGTGTAGTGAGCTCCACAAATTCGGGATCATACCTTGAAGATGGTTAGGGATGGATTGGCGTCTGATTGAAGGATATACGCATGAAAGTTGGGAATCCTAAGCGTTGGAATTCTCGGGAAAGGAGGGATGTGAGGGCGTATCATCACCATGATTGATGAGCGGTTGTTCGAAGGATCGATTCGACGATCGGAGAGCTATGTTGGTGGTCGACTCAGAGAAACATCATCGGCTTTCAACGCCTGTGCGCACTCACAGGAATATCACCGCACTCCTGGTACCCTTTAATTGGTTTCCTTCATATAATTTTGGATGTATGATTATATATGTGAATGGCTTGTGCACACATAATGGTACAACCCGTAATTGTCAAGAAAGGACCACGTAGTGCGCCTCGGTGCCACAATCCTTATAAAAGGAGCGAAAGCTTCTTATTTTGAGTAAAACCTATCAAACCTTTCACTTTTCAAGGTTTTGCTCAAAAGACAAGTACTTCCCATAAGATTTCTCATAACCTCAACCGATTATATCACTAATTGAGGGGAGTATTTGATGAAAACTTTGTTCACAAATTGTTCACAAGGTGGTCACTCTTCCCAACACTCAAAATGGTCATATTTATTCTCAAACCGCTTCAAAATAACATTTTATATGCCATTTTGAGGGGAGAAAATTGTGTGATAAGAAATATGTTGTACAAAATGCAAATGAATCATGTACCTCGGACTTAACCAACGAATTGACGGTACTAAACTGCTTGTAACTCGAAAAGACTTGTCCCGGACGGGTAATAATTTCAAGCTAGTCCACTAGTGATGTAAACATGTCTCGCATGAAGGACTTGTCCGAGTAGAAAGTACCATTCGAGAAACTTTTGATAGACATGAACTCGACGGGTATGACAACCTTCCAGGTTTGTCTACACCTTCAAGGTAGTTATTAGAGCTAGTTGTCACCTAAAAGTCGACAATGTATCTCTTTAACTATTCAACGTAACCGTGTCTCGCGGAGATTGTCTATCTTTAGTGGATCAATTCAAAAGTGCGGCTCTTTCCTCACTGTGCATTTAACCATTAAAACTATTAAGCACATGTGGGGGAGTATTTATGCAAAACTTATCTCTCATGTGGTTCAAACATGTTTTCATTTACAAACCCTTTGAGAGATATTTTAACTTACGGTGGTTATAATGGCAAACATAGGTTAGTCATGGAGTTATAAGGTGACTAAGGTTAGGAATAACCGTCCTATGATCCGCCAGAGCCGGAGGATCTACCCATGGACACTACCATTAGTTAGTGTTAGATGTCCTTAGGAATGATTATAAAAGGAGAAAATGAGAATCGGAGAAAGAAGGAGTTGAAGAATCAAAAGAAATGTAAAGTAAAGGGTGAAAAGAAATAGCCCTCCAGATTATTCAACTTAGGGCGATACACGGGTTCAATTCATATACTCTTGGTTGTCACTTAGTGACACCGGTATTGAAGATTAAAAGTCGTCATGGACCCGATGACGCATGCACTAAACCTTCTTAGCCACTCAAGTTTCTCTCAACGTAAGCTTGTTTCATTCTCACAGGGAACCCTACATAATCTATTGGCTTTCTCTTGAGATCACCGGTATTGAAGAAGGAGACCTCTCCCTTGTCTCCCTCGGGAAAACCAAAACGCACTATTGAGTCTAGAGCCACGAGATTCATCAAAAGATCTCTTAGGTACACTTGACATTTAATCACTTAATGATCAACAAATAAGATCATCGATGGTTCATATCGAGTCCTTCACGGATCTTAGCAACTGTCGAGAACATTTATGAGAGGTTCACATCATGCTCCTCGGTGATTGAATGGAAACTCCCGCCGTGGTCAACATCAAATGACCACGGCAAAGGTCGCTTCGGTAACTCCCGTGGATTACGGAGTGTGTCTCAAACGGTCTACGATCGTGAGGTGATGCTTGGTGTACCTCGGTGACTATCTCGAATCAGATGTACTTCGGTACATCGCGTTATCTCACTTGGGGACTCCAGGTTCAGAACGGCCTTTGTAAGAATTAGAGTTGTGTTTTCACACTATCTCATTAACACTCTCAAGTTCAAACTTGTAAGTCTGGAAACCGCTTATTACTAACCGTTTGAAATGTTTTCTTATGGAAGCTCCGAGCGGGATGATCGTCTTGATTCTTCTCATGTTCACACCAACATCATCACTAATGGAAGTTCTATTCAAAAGCAACACAATCGTCGAATGATTCTTCGTCAAACCAAAGAATCTACAAAGTTAAAGACTTAGAGAACTTCATCGGTGATTGAATTCCAACGTCATAGGCGTGTGAGCATGTTGAAGAATGACGTGGAGACACCGGAGCAACAAGGCACTGAAGCGGTGATCGATGCGCACAACAACATACTATCACTTTCACCACAAAGAACAATGATCAAAGAACAAAGTTAATGATGACGTCGAGCATAATCGCTCAAAGATAACGATCTCTCTACCGGGAGATTGTTCGAATCAAGACAATTCCTCTCACAAGAAGAAGAATGTCGAAGACGTCACTGCTACTATTACATCAACGCCTTCACCGTTTACATTCATATATACTTGAGGGAGATTGTTGGAATCACTCCTAAACAAGATTTCAAGTATTTATATTTCATATGTAATAGGTAGCTTTATTATGGCCTTTATGTTTGTTTAAGGTCAAGCTTATGTAGAAGGCCCATAAGCAGATCCAAGCCCAATAAGGAATAGGGAAGGAGAGGTTGCCTGCTCCTTCCCTATATAAACTCTTTGTAAACCCTCATTTGAGGTTGGTTGTTCAAGTTACTCTTTCACATACATCTACGCCTAACCCTTCCTCATTTATCGTGTGTGTGTGTTTTGGTATTTGTTCAATCGCCTTCATCTCTTCTCTTATAAGCTTGTGTTGTAAAACTAGTGACCTAACACTCATGATCTTTCTTCTTTTCCGCTATAAAATTCAAATATATATACATTTTTACTTATAGTATTTTGCAATCCAAACATTAACATAGTTAATGATAAACTTAATTATATCAAATATGTTATTCTACCACATACAAAATGCGATACACATTATGATTCATAGGAACAAACCAAATGACCCGTTAATTAGTATCGGGTCGATAACGCGTAACGGATGATCTTGACTCTTTTGTGTTTTACGACTATGTTAATCTAAGGCTGCATGCAGTAGTAACGATCGAGTATCGATCGGGTGAATTTGGCGATCGATTTCAACTCGATCGTCTTGTTGTGGCGATTAGATCGAGTCCCACTTTTTCCCTATCTTGGTCGTCCTCCCGATCGAGTTGTTTGGGCATTTAATTTGCAAAAAGTGAGTGTGGAAAAGATATTATTACCGTCGGCCTTTACTGGGGCACCCAATCGCCTGAAAGTCGTTGGAGAGAGAAAGCTGACGTGGCAGGAAAAATGAGAGGGGTTGAATGCCCTTAGTGTGGGCAGCCTAAATCCAAATATCATCAAGTACGATTAACGTTCTTTTATCACATCAATAACTGTTATACTCAAATTACTATTTCGGAAATATAATTTACCTTTTGCACCAAAAGTTACTATTTCGCTCTTGGTCGTTTTGGAATAAGCATTGATGGTTTTGAAATGTGCAAACTCGAGGTCTTAACATAAAGCTTTCATCTATCATATTTAAAAGTTTACATGTAAAAAATAAGTGTAAACGTGTTTTGACTCATAGACTAAAATGTCACACAAACTCAAAAGACGAAAGAAAATTAATTGTGGACAGATTGTTGAGGTTTTAACCAATTGCAACAAGTGTTTAATTGATAGTCATTGTTATGTTTTGAACGATATAAAAATAGAATAAATTGTGTTTCTTACGTGCTTCATGCACATACGCCCTTGAATCTCTTTCTCGTACTTTTTTGGATCTAAAAACTCGTTTATAGTCGTCACTCGTATAAAAAAGCGTAAAAGAAAATTCGATTAAGAGTTAATAAATACAATTTCAAACAAGAACTGAAGGATGAAATTGCAAGATCTTTAGCTCATTCAAAAACAAAACCTACAAAAAGATCACATAGGCAAACTATATATTAAACAGTTTTACATGGAATAAAGAGAGAACCGGAGAAGAAAGAAGACCGACAAAACGGACAATCATGTTGTTTCCGCTGAATCAGTTTTCCGACACATTCGGAGTGGAACACATGACCACATCGGCTGAGCTGAGACACGATGTCATCACTAACATAATTAGCGGAACATATGAAACACATTTCCTCAACCTCTCTATGCCTTCGTTCTTCCAAATCTTCGAATCGTATTATGGGAAGATCCACCAGATATACTTCCTCATTTTGGAGATCGAGTTTGCTGTATAGAAAAATATTCTTAAGTAGAATATATAGTTCGTGTTTTATTCTTAAGACTGGAAAGAGAACAGCGAAGCAGAATATAATGTTGATCAACATTATTGTTAGAGGTTCATCAATAGTAGTACTAACTAGTAATTAAGGTATTAGATTTAATGTGTGTTATTGGGTAGAATGTGTACGTCTTTTATAGGAGAACAAGTAGGTTGGATGTTGAAAAATGGTTAACTTCGTAAAATTACATACAGTAGTTGATAGATAAAAGATACTTTATGGTCAATTTGTTGCCTTTAATAGCTAGTAGGGACTGTAGGGTATAAAATAATACTGTATAATGACTTAGAGGTTACATTATCCTATATAACTATTGAAAGGCGTGTGTTCACACTGCAAACATTAGATCTCTTCAAACGACACGTGTCTTAACGTTAATTCTGAAACTTTCATGAGTTAGCGAAAATAATCACTGAGGTTTAAGTGTCATTGCAAAGTAAGTCAGGGTTAGCGAAAATAGTCCCTAAAGTTTAAGTATTCTTTGCAAGTAAGTCCTTTTATGATTTAGAAAATAGTCACTATCCAAATTCACTTTCTAAAAGAATCCCATTGCGTCATGTGGGTTTCATATTCGTTATTATCAGAATCGCGTCGAAATCCATGCGGTTAATTAAACTAATTGACACTTGTGATAGATTTTCAGTAGATAAATGTAATTGCATTACTTTTTACAAGAGGGAAACTCGATGTCATGAGTAAAGTATATAACTTAAGCTATATACACGTTGCACAAAATCACATTATGTGAGATCGATAATTACATATTACTAGGGAAACATATGAGAAGAAATCCTTACGTACGTAATATAATTTGAACATTTCATTTATGAGTCGTAATAGTATATGCAGCAGGTCAAAAAAAGCATGCAGAAGACGAGGTTGATCATAATTTATACCAGTTTGGATTTATTTTGAATTTCTTGTTTTTTTCTTTTTTCTTTTTAACATATTTTGAATTTCTGTTTAAAGATACGTTTATACTAGGATCCGGTTTCTAGATGAGGTCGACCCGTAGACATCAACGTGGGGCCAATGTTATTGAATAAGAAAACAACTCATCAGTCCATCATCGAAAGCTACTTCTTGGCTTTTTAAGATTAACGAGTACTTTTCTACCCTGTGTAGGGGTGTCCACGGATTGGGTAATATCCAGTAACCGAAAACCGAAATTGAACCGAACCGAAAATAACTGAATCGAATTTGTGACTGAACCGAATTTGTCAAAACCGAACCGAAGCAAACTAAATATTTGGTTATCGGGTTGGATATGGTTTTGGCAATGAAAACCGAAAACCGAACCGAAAACCGAATTCATATAAAATATATTTTTTTCTATGTATATATATGAAAAAATCACTAAAACTCTTTTTAGTATAAATATAACGTGATTTAAAACTTGAAAAAATATTTTGTGCTAAAAGTATATATAATTAAATAAAAAATAATTAAAATTATGTAATTCGGGTTATTAGGTTCGTTTTGGTTATAGGTTTTCGGTTATTCGGTTGGTTTTGGTTCGGTTGAATCAAATTTAATTTCGGTTCGGTTCGGTTTTCGGTTATACCGAACAAAAAATTAACCGAACTAACCGAACCGAATAAACCGAATAACCCGATAATCGAACAGATGAACACCCCTAACCACCGTGTTTCATAGCGTGCCAAGGATTTTACTTTACATAAACATTCGTTAGATATTATTTAGAATCGTTCGAAAATCGACGGTAATTACAAGGACTCATTAGGTAATTACAAGGATTCTTTACACTTTAAATTTAACCTACAGATTATGTTTGTAATTGCAAGTCTTCGTGACACAAACAATCTCTTGTTTTAACCTGGGGACTGTTCCTATAAACGCAATTAATGAGAGAGACTTAATTAAGGACTTTTTTGTGACACAAGTTAACTGGAGGGACTTTCCAATAAAAAAAATTACACAAATATGGTGGACAACATAGGTGTAACATATAGCAACTTAAAATTTTATTTAACACTTAAATAAGCATAACTATCAAATAAACATGCACAACTAAGACTTACTATTAAAATGTAACTCAAATCTGAACAAATAATTCTAGGGACCGATATTGCCATTTCTATTCTCGGTTTATAGCTTTGGAATCTTTTGTTGTGGTTGTCAAAGATGTGAAAGATGAAGAAATTTGAAGGTGGACCTATTATAGAGTCGGTGGAGCTGGGCTATATTAAGAAAAAAGACAAGAGATGAGCTCATAACTCATCTCTGCTTTCTCTCTCTATTCTCTAGTACTTCATCTCACTTGTAAACCTTAGTTTTCTGATATTCAGTGTCTCTTTGGTTTATAATAGAACTAATATCACGTAGATATTAGATCCACAACAGAGTAGATGGGGTGGATTATTGGTTACTTTGGTTTGCTGTTTGAAAACAGTTTGTTGTATTGTTGATTGAGATCAATATATTAGTTTGATTGTGTTTTTTTACATGGTATCAGAGCAAGGCTGTCTAATCTTGCTCTAAAAATGATTTCTGGAAAAATAGTGTCTTTTAACTACTGTATCTAGGTTGATATATGCTATATCCCTTAACTAAGTGAATCAAGGGTGTAGTAGGTTTGTTATTCCGCTGTTGTTTTTTCTTTTTCATGCACTGTAACACCTCTCACGCTCTCTCTTTAATTTATGTCTTTTATTTTCTTTTAATAGATTGCCGGAGGATAGGATTGTGACACATTGAAAGTTAAGGATTGATTGTTGTGGTGATTTTGTGTATTAGTTGTTTAATTTTTCGTTTATTCTTGTTGAAATTGCTTGTGTGCGCTCTTGACCAACCACTATAGTGGCAAGAAAATCCTGGGAATTATCTTATCTCCCTTCTTGTGTACTTGTTTTTTATGATTATTTGTTATCATGTCTGTTCATGGTGGACTGGTGGTACACCTCCTGGTTCTGTTCATGGTAGTACACCTCTTGGTTCTGATGAGGATGATACTTTTGAACCTGCTATTACCTTAATTAGTAAACTTGATATAAGTCACCCTTTGCATTACACCCTAATGACTCTGCTACACTTACTATCATATCTGTTAAACTTAAAGGAACTGAAAACTACGTAGTATAATTTTTGGTCTTGTGTAATGCTTTTGGCTTTAGAAGGTAAAACTAAAATTGGTTTTGTTGACGGGACTTGCACAAGATCACATACTGATGAAATTTTGGGCAGACAGTGAGATAGGGTAAATGTTGTTGTGCTTGGTGTATTTGGAATTCCATATCAGAGGAGTTATGGGTCAAATCTTTTCATAAAGAGCCTCTGTTGTTTAGACTGAACTACAAGAAACTTTTAATAGAGTTGATGGGCCTGTCTTTTAATCAACACCATAAAATTAACTCTTTATCTCGAAATAGAACTTCTATTTCTGAATACTTTAGTAAATTGAGTACCATGTGAAAACAATTTGATGCTTTTTGTTAATACAAATATCGTCATTAAACGTTATTTATATTTTTGATCTTTTTCGACGTTTTGTTAACGACAAAAGTAAATTTAATTTTTATAAAGCTTAAAGCTTGTCAAGTTTAATAGATATTAAAACAAGCTTTTTCAAATAATATCTTCATCACTCAAGCATTTACATTGTGATTAATCATATCTTGATATGACTCTAACCATAATGTATGATAGTAGTTTTTAGAATGTTTTAGTTTCTTAAAAACTAAACATTACTTATGTATTTGCATATTTCTAAAAATAGAAAAACAACACATGACATCATGTGATGCATCATGGAAATCATTGGAAGATTTCATTAGATATTTTGTGTAGATTTGGACTCTTCATATCTTACACAATCTTGCATAGATATGGTTGACTTTGGCAAGATCTTGATATCTTCTTTGTCGGACATGACGACACTAAAACTTACAACCGTGGAACCCTTTTAAGGGGTCCATGGTCCGTGGTGCTATTGATGGTTTTGGCTATAAATAGCAAAGCCAAACCAAGTAGTTTTCATCCCTTTCTATCATACTCATACATATCTTCTCTCTAACCTTTCTAACTCAGTTTCATATCATATTAGTGATCTCTTTTGTAGCAAAGAAGATCAAGTCACATTCAAGCTTCAACGAGAAGTTGGAAGTCTTGTTTGTTTGGTGTTGTATGATCTTGTGTTGATTCATACTTCATTGTTGTACCAAACTATCATAATCTTGTGAGTGTGAGTGGTTAGTATTTTAGTCCTCAAAATACATTGTGTGTGGGAGTGGTTGTACCCTTGGAAAGAACTCGACATTTAGCTTAGTGTCGGAAATAGTGTAAGCGAAGTGTAAAGGTTTTCTCCACCGGTGAAAGAAGCTTGTTTAATATTGAAGTTAAACTCTTGAGTGTGAGACTCGTGGAGTTGAGTAGGGCAAGGAAAAAGAGTCCTTGTAGACCGAACCACTATAAACAACTTGTTGTGGTTTGATTGTTTCTTTCCTTATCTACTCTTTACATATTGTTTACATATTTCATTAACATATTTAAGATCAATATCAATTGATCTTTCAATAAGTTTCAAAACAAAGATTTTAATCGGTAAACTATTCAACCCCCCTTCTAGTTTTCTACAATTGGTATCAGAGCCTCGTTGCTCAAGAATTTCTAAAATATATTGTATTTTATAAACTTGAAACGATCCATGGATTCTGAAAACTTTAAACGATCCATGGATTTATCTATTGAAAAAACCGTTTTGAAACATATGTAAAATCAAAAGATATAGATCTTTGGTTTGTTATTATTCTGAGGATTTTAGTTCTACAACAAAAGATATTTCATTGATGAACAAAAGAAATTAATCGCTAAAAACAATGAAGCTAAAATGATGCTTTACAATGCTTTGCCTAGAAAAGAATATGAAAAAATTTCATGTGTGAAACCGCCAAAGATATTTGGGAATCTTTGATTGTTACACATCAAGGAAATTACAAGTCAAGGATAACAAAATTGATCTTCTTGTTCAACAATATGAACAATTTGTTATCCCCGATGATGAAACCATTGATTGTGGCTTTGCTCGCTTTAATACTATTATTACATCACTTAAAGCACTTGATGAATCTTTTCGTAGTAAGAACTTTGTCGAAATTTCTTAGAGCACTCCATCCGAAATGGAGAGCTAAAGTGATGACTATTGAAGAATCAAAAGATCTCTAAAAATGTCACTAGACGAGCTAATCGGTAACCTCAAAGTACATGAAATGGTGATGGAGAAAGATTCGGAGATCATCAAAGGAAAAGGGAGAAGATCAAATCAGTTGCTCTAAAAGCAAAGGCGGAATCAAGTGATGATGACGAATCTTGCTCCGGTAGTGAAGATGAGGAGTATGCCATGGCCGTTAGAGACTTTAAAAAGTTCTTTAAAAGAAGAGGAAAGTTTGTAAGACAACCTTGAGAAGAAAAGAAGCCATTCCGAAAAGACCGGGATGACAAAAAGGGTAAAGGTGAATGAAAGTGTTTTAGATGTGGTGATGCAAGTCATCTCATAATAGAATGTCCCAAACCACCTAAAAGCAAAACTCAATGAGCTTGTGTAAGTGGTGCTTGGAGTGATAGTGAAGATGATGAAGAGTCAAGCAAGGAAGAGATCGCTCTAATGGCATATGAGTCAAACGAGGTACATTCCGACTCTTCTTATTCTTCTATTGATGATGACACTTTGCACTGTTAGATATAAATGGATTTCACAAACACATTAAACCATAATCGAACATAATGGGCGTTAACAAGAAATAGTTTAGAGAGAAAGTTCTAGTGAGAGAAAGGAAGAGAGTTGGGAACTATGTGAAACAAAGAAAAATAGTATTGAATTTGCTCAACCCTAGTGTTAAACTACCTTGGGAGGTAGAGGTTAGTATTTATAGTGTCTTACAAATAAAGAAAATAGCCACCTACGGGAGGTAGAGGGTATTTATGGATCGGGCATACGGGTGGGTAAAGACCCGTCCGTCCTCCACGGTGTTACTTAACAAACTACTAACTAATATATCATAACTACGACTACGAGCTTTCTATTGAATGCTTATACTTGAGGTGACCGACTCTTTAATGATGAATTTTCTAATTCCTAACAATCTCCCCTAAGGAGGTCACCTCAATTACAATGATTACAAATAGATATTACATTAGATTGTTCTAGGATTCTTGATTAAGTCCTTTGCTCGATGCTCGTAGTCTTTGAATCTTCATTATTGCATGTTTGGGAATTCCAAGTGGAGGTCTTTAAGCGATCCACGTGAGAATGATTGTTGAGCTGCTTTGAGATCATCGGTCATATTAAATCTCGACTCTTCCTTTGTGATGTTGGTATTATGTGATGTTGTGACTTTTGGACCGACATGCTCACATTCGGATCATGATTTCTTCTTATCGAGTAGCGGAAGCTTTCGTTGATTCATGATATTGGCGGTGCGTGGCGAAGCATGGAGTGAAAATATCGAGTCATTGATGCACTAATCATGATTTCTTTTAGAGATGAATGTGTTGTGTGAGCATGCGGCTATGGATTGACCGCTTCATTACGATCATACAAAGCGTCGGGATGTACACGCATACAACGATTAGCAATAAAGCGCACGAAAGTGTCTTTGATCACTTCGATGAATTGAGTACACGCCCACGGTTCCCGTTGATCGATACAAATCTTTGTGATCGGTATAATTCGAAGAATTTCCTTGACGGGGTTTCGCATGTTGCTCTAGGTTGTTCTCAAACCGGAACATCTCAAAGAAGACAACACGGAGTGAGTGAACCAATGAATAGAGATTCAGCGATTGATGAAAAGATATTTGAAAAACAATCGTGTATTGCTCAATAGAAATTGTTTTTGCAATACAATGAAGGTTTTAATGAAAATCAATTATCAATCATAAAACACCTTTTGATTTGAAATATAAGTACACGGTCGATGTGCTAAAGAAAAGAGTTTTTAAGCACAATGACCGGTTTTCAAAGGTATCCGTCAATCCATAACTTTGAACCGGGATTGATTCAAAGATTGAATCGCCCCATTGTTTACATTCGGTTGTCACATGATTGATCTATTTGAATAGACCTCACATGCCACCTACCGGGAGCTTGTTAGATGTTGGCTCGAAGGCTTTCCATCTTCATTGTGAATATTTTGCATATCACTCGGATGTTACGGCAATACCACAAGGATAATCGTGGGACTCAAGATATAATCTCTCTTTCCACATTGTGTGAAGCAGAGAGTCTTCATTGAAAGTGTCCTAATGAGATTTATTGATGATCTCGAGGCTCTAGACTCAATTTGTGCATATTTGGTTCTGTCTTGGGAGACTAGGGAGAGGTCTCCTTCTTCAATATCAACAATCTCTAAGAGAAAGTCGATAGATTATGTAGGTTCCCGTGAGAATGAAACAAGCCCTTTTAAGAGGAACTTGAGTGGTTTGGGAAGTTGTAGTGCAGGCGTCCTTTGGGTCCATGACGTCTTGTCTTCAATACCGATGTTACCATCGGTAGCATATGAATTGTACCGGTTTACGCCTATGGTTGAATAAATGGAGGCTATTTCTTTTCACCCTTTTCTCATTCAATTCTTTTTCATTCTTCAACCCTTGATTCTTACGAGACTTCATAGCTAGAACCTTGTTGGGTTTGTTCGATACTAGCTCGGTCTCGATCCGCACTCTTCCCATATCTCATTTTCTCCTTTTATCATCATACCTAAGGACTTCTACACTAACTAGTGGATTGTCCACAGGTAGATCCCTCCGGTTCTGGCGGATCATGGGACCATAACCTTACCTTATCATCCTTATATCACCATGCATAAAGTAGGATTGGTCGGTCTTTTGGTATAGTTCTTCCGCCTTGAAACCAATTGAAAACCATTTGAAAAATCAATCAAGATACTTGTGATATAAAATCAAAGCATTTTGTATCTCAATTGTTTTGATAATTTTAGAAATGCTCCCCTCAACATATGCATATAATTGAAATTGTTTTAGCATATGGAGGCAAGAGATCTTTGAAATCATTAGATTAAGAATGATAGGTCCAATCTTTTGATTAACATTTTCTAAAATGATCATCATCACTTCCCAATCAATTTGAGTAGATAAAACATTTTAAGGAAGGATGAGGTTTTCACAATTTTGCTCCCCTCAATATGTGCCTCGAAACATGAAAGAGTTTGCACATATTAGAGGAACACACTAGAGACAATTCGATCACGTTTCAATAATTTGAGGTTTAAAATAGATGCTCCCCTCAACATGTGCATGGAAAATTTGAAATCGTTTGTCACATGTGGGAGGAGAGCTTGTACACCCTTATAAAACCATTTATCGAAATATCAGTTTAAATCCAATTTAAATCACAAATTCTCCCCCGATCACAATTTTCACATCATTTGAGATTTGTGATCTCTGTAGATTTAAATTGATTTTGAAAGCTTTTAAGGAGAATTATGACTTGATTATGAAAACGTTTTAACTGATAAGGGTCGAATTTTGAGACTTTAGACTCCAACGATTTACATTAAACATGCTTGAATATCTTTTGAAAACTTAATAATAACCACGATGCGGTACCATTGTTTGAAAAATACACTTTTATTTAATTGAAAATCATTCTCCCCTCAATCAATGACATAAGTTGTTGATTGAGAGATAGATATTTTGACCACCGATAAGTACAAATGATTTTCAAAAATTAAGTCAGAGTAATTTTTCAAAGCAATTAGTTTTCATTAGATAGTAAGAAATTGTTTTTTGAATCGAGCATGAGATTTGAAAACAAGATAAAGCATGGCTCTGTTCTTTCTTTTATAACACGGGTTCTTGCTGAAATGACAATAAACCACTATTTTTCTCCGCCTCAAAATTTTTTTTTTTTTTTTTTTGAAACTATATGCATTCGAAGAACATCTAAAACCCGTGACATTCTTTGAATGTCGGCACAAAGTCCGTAGATGATATCGAAAAGAAAAAACATGACATAATAACAATATTTTGGGAATTTTCAAGATTTTCTAATTTTATGGATTTTGAAAATTTTATATTTTTCTATTTTCTTTTTGAGGGTTTTCAAGTTTTGTATTTTGCTTTTAGAATAAATATATACAAGAGATAGATGAATAAAGACCTTTACTCCTCGTCTTCCTCTTGAAGGCGTTTGAGTGTTCGGTTGAAGGCTTTTCAAGCCAAGTCGTGGAAGAATAAACTCAAAGCGTTCTCTTGGAAGAGCTTTGGTGAAGATGTCGCTAGGCGGTATTCGATCCTCACAAAATAGAGTTCCACCACACCTTTTCCACTTGTTCCTGATGAAATGATGTCGAATGTCGATATGCTTTGCTCTTGAGTGTTGAGCGTTGTTGCATGAGAGCAATAGCACTTTATTATCATCGATGCGGAGGATTTTGTTGAATTCAAAGCCATAGTCGGATAATTGGGATCTCATCCATAAGATTTGAGCACAACAAGATGACATGGCTATGTATTCAACCTCTGTAGAGGAAATAGAAGTACTCATTTGCTTCTTTGAAGACCGACTCACAAGCTTATCACCCAAAACCGAGCACCTCGGGCGTACTTGACGTGTATCTTGACAACTGCATGATCGGCATACGCATAGGCCGTTAGTGACATACCGGTGTCCTTGGTACCATAGTCCCATATTGATGGTTCCTTGGAGATACCGAAGACCCGTTTAACCGCTTCAAGGTGCTTTTAGTAGGCTTAGCACGGTATCTAGCACACATGCACAACGAACAAGATGTCGGTCTACTAGGCGTGAGGTACATCGGGATCCAATCATACTACGATATTTCGTTTGGTCTACCATGATCCACAGAGTGGTCCTCATCAAGCTTGGTTCGTTCAATCATGGGAGTGTCAGCGGTCACTAGAATCAAATCAAATTTCTTTAAAATCTCATTTGCATATTTAGATTGATTTATAAAAATGCCTCCGGGACTTTGTGAAATTTGTAATCCCAAGAAAATGACATTTGTCCCATCATTGACATTTGAAATTTTGAACTCATTTCATTAGAAAAGCGGTCACACTCATTGGGGTCGATCGAGGCAAAGATGATATCATCAACATAAATTTGAGCGTGAATTGAATGTTTGCACGACTTTACGGTGAACAAAGTAGGATCAACTGCTCCTTTCTTTGAATCCGGTAGATAGAAGAAACTTTGATAGCGTATCATACCATGCTCTAGGAGCTTGCTTCAAACCATATAGGGCCTTTTTCAAGCGATAAACATGAGTAGGATGCTCGGATTCACAAAGCCTTGGGTTGGTGGCGTGAGCGACCTCTTTAAGATCTCCGTTAAGAAATGCGGTTTTAACGTCCATCGATAAACAACCATGTTCTTGCTAGCGACATTAGCCAAGAAGATTACGATCGCCTCGATCGTGCAAGCGGAGCAAAAGATTCCTCAAAGTCTATCCCTTCTTCTTGACGATACCCTTTAGCCACTAACCTAGCCTTATTTTTCAAAACATCACCATGCTCATCAAGCTTCACTTTGAAGATCCACTTAAGTGCAATGATCATAGCACAATCTGGGCTGGTACTAATTCCCATACATCTAATCGATCAAACTCATGAATTTCATCTTGCATGGCATTGAACCATTGTCTTCATTCATAGCGGTTTAACATCTTTAGGTTCGATCTTTGAAATCTTGAGTTAAAGAAGCACCATAAGGCATCGATGCAAGTTGTTTACAGTGGATACCGGACGAGAAGGGTTTCAATGATGTTATCAATGGGTGATCATGTGTCCATTTTCTAAGATGTTCATGTGGTTGTGGTTGTGGAACCGAAGTAGCGAGTCGATGTCTCTGATGAAGATGGTTCGATGATGATTCGAGGAGCAAATATATTTTCAAATGGAGCATCTTGAGGTAGCAAAGGGATTAACTTCATCATTGAATCGAAGCATTTCCATGATGTACATTTGAAGATTGAAGATTTGTTGATGAAAGCAGTTATCGTGACGGCGCTTCTTGGCTTAATGACATAGAGGTTAAAGGGTTGACTTCATTGGCGAGGATAAAGCGACCTCGTTGATTGATTTGTGATATCATTGTTACTTGGCTCATATTGTTCATCAAACATAGGATCAAACAATTTCTTTAAATCATCTTGGATGGAGGTACATATGGAGTTCTTTGGAGAAGAATTTGGTACAAGGATGAACCAATGGGATTGTTTTGAAGTGCGGGTCTGAAATGGATTGTCCGAGAGCCATTTGACCGGTCGACTCATCAAGCGTGGCGTGAATTGTTTCCATAATATTTCGGGTTCTCTTGTTGTAGATTCGGTAACCTTTTGAGTTAGGTGCATAGCCTACAAAACTCAATGTCCGCTTTAGCTCTCGGTTTTCCTAAATCTTGACCATCATTAGTTGGATAACATAAAGCACCGAACACACGAAGGAATGAAAGATCGGGTTTTCTGTTGTGGACAAGTTCATATGGAGTTTTCCATGAGCGGTGTGAATCGGGGATCGATTTTGGGTGTAGCATGCGATGGCGATAGCTTCACCCAGAGAAACATTGGAACTTTTGAGTAAATCGGCATAGTCCTTGCGGCTTCCACAAGAGTTCGATTTAGTCTTTCAACTACACCGTTACATTGAGGAGTTCGAGGAACACTTCTTTGATGGTGATTCCAATACTTTCATAAAACTCACTAAGTTGTTTGTTAACAAACTCGGTTCCATTATCTGTTCGGATGATTCGACCGTTTTGTTAAGGCGAACTGCATTTGTTTGATGAGTTTGATGATGATATCGGAGTTTCATCCTTTGTCTTTAAGAACTTTACCGGTGAATCTAGAGAATCATCAACCACAACTAATACATATTTCTTCCCAAAGATATTACGCACTCTCATGGGTCCACATAAGTCCATGTGAATTGTATGAAGAACTTCGTGGTCGAGTTTGTAGGTTTGGATTTATGGGCATACTTCTTGCTTTTTCCCAATGGCATCTTGAACAAAGATGATCCTTTTCATACTTAAGTCTAGGTAGACCTACAACTAAGTCCTTTACGGAGAGATCATTGATGGTGCGAAGTTCAAGTGATTGAGGCAGCGATGCCATAACCATGACTTTGTTTTAGAAGCCTTTGACAACAAGCAAATTGGAGAAGACTTCATCATATCTTCGATAGAGATGGTGTATAGATTTGAGCCACGTGAACCTCTTAAAGTTCCTTACCATCAAGTTCTCTAACGAAACAAGTATGTTTTCGAAGGCTACTTCTAGATCGAGAATCGCGAAATTGACCAACGAGAGAACAGTTATGACCAAGACCTTCCACATAATATACCACGGAGATAACACTTTTCCAACAACATAATCTCCATAACCCTTAATAGCATCGAAATGATCATTCCGAATCTAAGCGTCGATGAATTTGCTCACGAAGTTCATGAGCATGACCGGTCTCGGTCATATGCTTGGAGCGACTGAGTCCGGTACCACGAGCGATTTGAGCGATCTGCGGTTGAACACAAACAAGAATGGATAAGCGGATATTTGGGATCCCCATGCAAGAATGGGTTCCATTTGGTTAATGTGATGGTTGGAACACCCGCATCGAAATAGAAACATCCATATCGAGTAGAAGCAATGGAATCATTGGGAATAGATGCGATCTTGGTGTACATATTTGACCTATTCAAAGTATGTTCACTTCTTAAGGAATAGTTCTACCGTGAGGCATCCATTTTCTAGTGGGCATAGTCTTAGCGGTTTGAGGACAAAGCGATTATTCTTATGACCAAAAGGTATCCAATAATAACCTATCTTTATAAATGTTCTTCTGTGGGTTTCCTTTGTTTTCTAACAATCTTCGTCTTTGCCTTTTAGCCTTCTTTGCACGATTATTAGCATTAACAATTTTAGCGGGCATTTGACATTAGACAAAGCATTCACACCACATTCATGATTAGCAGCGAAATTCAAGCGAGACATCATTACAAGGTTTGCAAATAGTATCGAATTGAATTAATTATAATGCGCCTATGGCTAATACTAGAATCAACACGATTCGTTTTATTTAACTCAAACTTAGTGTTCCTAGGGTGATCTTCTACTTTCTTCCAATGCACATTCTTAGCTTGCGAGGTCCTATCATTCCTTGTATTGTCTTGAGACTTTGACACCTCGCTTTAATGTCACTTGTTTACTCTGTAGAGGAATGGGAACATTAGTTGGTTTTGCTAATTTATGCATTTCTGTTTAGATGTCTTTGGGATCGAACTATTTGAAGGCACAATAAAGTTCATTCTCTTAACGATAGAAGTCTTTGGGAGTTGAACTCCTAGAGGGCACATTCGAGTTCACATTCTTAGCACTAACAGATTTGGAATCTGAACTACTTGAAGGCACACTAAGGTTCACGTTCATAACATTTGGCATTGAATGACTTGCATGCTTGGCATTAGGCATTGAACAAGGTATCAAGGGATTGACTTGCTCACCTAAGGTTTTAGGGCATATTGTAATTAAGCATTCTAGAAGTTCTTGAGATCGTTTGGCATATAAGCATGCATGGCCAATTGCATTATCAAGTGGTTTCTCTAACTTATCCTCTTCTACAATATCACGGAGACATTCTAGGCTGTCCTTAAGATATGAGAAATATGTTTGAATTGCCAGTTTGTTATTCCTAAGATGAGGAGGAACATATTTCACAGTCAAAGCATATTTATTACAGACATGCACCTTTGAAGCACCATTCTCCCCATTGGTCATTGGCATTTTCCTTTTACGACTCTTGATTCTCAATTTCCTTTTACCTTGAGGTTATTTTTCGTTATTTTTGTTCGAGTGACTTTAATTGACTCAAATAACTCATTGAAATGACGTTTAACCTTTTCATTTTCTTCTAGAAAACTCTCATTTTCCTTTTGTAAGGCATTAACCAAGTTTTGAAGATGAAAATTTTGAGAATTCGAGAATCTAAAGGAGGAGGCATTTGGGAACCCGTCATATTGTTCTTTTCACCCTTTAATTGAGAGATTTGGGCTTTCAACTTTCGATCGTGTTACGGTGAGCTTGAATCGGTTCGTCACGTTTGTTTAGTTCAAAAGCGCATCAAACTACGGAACATCCGAGGATATCTTGATGTTTGAGGTTTTAACATTTTCTTTAAGATGTTGATATTTTAGTTGCAAGTCAAAATGTTCAACTTCTAGCTTAGAAAAATGTTTTACCAAATTATCGTGATCATCATGTTCAATTTTATCACTTAGTTTAGAGTTTTTGATTTCAAGCTCAATGACACGATCATGGGAGACTTTCAACGCAATAGATAATTCATGAAATTGAGAAGCGATAATAGAGCAATTAGTAGCGATATAAAACACATCTTGAGAGATACATTCGAAATCGATTCTCATTTAAGGTATGCAAGTTCTTCCTCTCAATTTCATTATATTTTAATGCCCGCTCATAGTCACTAACCTCAACTATCATTGCATCAAATTCCTTTTCCATTTCTTTAATGTCTAAATTCATTCCCTTTTAAGACTTTCAAAATGATCTTTTAGTTGTTTAAAGAAAGGCATGACTTGATTAAATAACATTCTTTTGTTTGCTCAAAACCCTTTCCCTTGATTATACCCGTGGGTGTGATTCTTTTCTTACAAGTTTTCTCAAAATCAACAAATAGTTGAAAAATAACATATTGGTGATTAAGGTCTTGCTTTTAGTGGCAATAGTCCTAGGAACTAAATGCATTGGTGTATTGGGAGGATACACGATCGGTGAAGGCATTTTCCTAAAGGGAGGGTTTGTTACAACAAGATTCTCGCTTTTGCTTATCTAAATCCTTTTCCGAACACTTGTTCGGTGTTAACAACGTCTGAGGCTTAAACATGTTCAAGGAAATCCAGTTCTCCTTCTTGTAATCATGGGGTGTGATATTTATTTTCTTCTCTTTACAATTAGGATCATCTAATTTCTTGTTCATCTTTTCCTAGTGACTTCATCTATTTCTTATCTTCCTCGGTGCACTCAACGCAACTAGGTTTCTGTCTAGGTTTAAGGATTTCATTACCATCATAAAGAACCTTATGAGCATTTCTAGCTTTTTAATGACCTCTGGATTTGGTTTCTCAACAAGGGAATGCTATGCTTATCGCTTAAGACTCTATGTTTAGTGATTAAGTGAGCGATCTGAATGGTATTTCCTTGTCGTACAACTTATTTTCAAGCTTGTTTTCAAGGTTTTAGATTAGAAAAATCATTCAAAAGTTTTGATTCCTTAGCACTGAATTCTTGCTTAAGCATTTTAACATTTTCTTGAAGTTCTTGTTTTGCTTAGCGGTTTTAGAAAGCTTTTCTTGTAAGGAGTTTAACTCTTGTTTTAATACTTCTTCTCTAAACCTACTTTTTCTAATAGTTATGCGCATTTGGTCATCCATCTCACGCTCACGGGTGGTCAACTCAAACTTAGCACGTTGTTCATAAATAGCAACACGTTCTTTATAAGCATTTAGCTCGAGATAACGAGAATCATCGAGGGCACATGCGGTGTATTCATCAAAATCATAGTCATTGTTGATGCGGAAGATGCATCACTTGGTACAACTTTCCTTTCACTTTGTTTCACATATTGATCATATGGGACAACATTGATATTCCCATATTTTCAATATTTGATTCAATAGTTTCGATTGTTTGTACTTTGTCATGCATCTTTTGCACATCGACATCATCGTATAGTTTTAATACCTCGAGATGAGTTTGTCTTTGGATGGGCCACTTTTGGTGAAGATGAGACCTTAGGAGAAACCATTGGAGAAATGCTAGCCATAAAAATTGTGTGTGCGATGGGTCCATCATCCACATCAGTCGTATGCATCACAATCGGCGACTTGAAAGGCATTCGATGATTGTGACCTATCTCACGAATTGGTGCTCATCCACATCGCATCATAGGTCTTGGCATTGCCTCTGCGAAAACAACAACTCTTCTTCATCCAAAGCGCACCATTATCCCGAGCTTGCACAAGCAACATCTTATCTCACAAGTATTTAGCATTACGTGGACGTTTTGGAGATGTGCGGTTCCTAGCAATGTGTCCTTCACCACCACGGTTGTAGCATTTGATTGGCTTTGCTTGACCACGGTTTCCATTCCTTCCCTATTCGATTTGCGGCATAACCTCTACCGCTCCACCTCTTGCTTGTTCGTCTTGCCTTTCTTGAGCCGGGCTGCACCATAACCTTCCCATCTCGGCGGTGGCTTGATTGTGTGGATTGGATGCGATTCGAGATTGTTGTTGGTGTGTGGAAGAGAGTTCATGTTTTGACTAATCGGAAGAGCCGATTGATTAATGAAGTTTCCAGCGTGTGCATCGGCATCGACTTGTTTGAACATAGGATCGGGAATGAGTTTGTGATTACCATTACCCATAGGTATGACTTGTGAGGCTTTGGTTGTGATTCCGATGTTTGAGTGAAAGCGGTTGAATCATTCGATGAGCTTGTCTCTCCTGGTTGGTTTTGAGCGATTAAGAATCCTTTTTCAAACATAGCATGTCTCTCATTACGAAGGAGGAAGGCATAGAGTTGCTCATAGTTTGTATTCTTCAATCCTTTGGTTAGCTTCTGAGTGACAAACTTGTGCCATTCGGGATTCATGTTGTTCACAAACTTTGAGTTCGGTTAAATGTTTGGCATGGTCATTCGATGTTCCTCATGTCATTAACAAGCTTGTGGAATCTCACATAATACTCATAGACACTCTCATCGGTTTCATCTTGAAGTGCTCAAATTCATCATAGAGTTGTGATTCTCTGTCTTCCATAGTTAATTCAAAACTTGAGAAAGCATCTTGACATTATCCCACTGCCTTTGCTTGATGTTGTGATTGATCGACTTGTAGATATCTTTTGGAAGACCTTGAAGTACGATGTTAGAAGCCACGATATCGACATCGAATCTCTTTTCTCCTTATCATCGAGCTCATCATACGTCTTTAGTGCATCTATTCCATAGATCATTGTTCCATCTTCACCGTATCAATTAAGTCTCTAGTAGTCTCAACCCGATCGGTCCTTCATCAATCGATTTGAGAATGTTGACTCCATTTTCCTTTCCAAGGCAATACAATCGATTCTTTGAGCCCAAGAGTCGTAGTCGGTTACATCAAGCATAGGTGGACAGTATCGACCTGCTTGCTGAGCGTCCTCGACTCGGAAGAAACAATAGTAGGAGCGATGTTTGCCATGATTACAAGTTCTACGGGATTTTACAATTCTTTGATTAAACCGGAAATTGATTCTTTCACGGATTTTACTAAACCAAAAGAACAACCGTAAGAATGTATCACGAAGAAGTGACAAGTCTAAAATTAGACAAGTAGTAAAACACACAACTCGCAGTTATCAACTCGCTAAACACCCAACTCGCTCAAGGAGACAACTCGCAAGGGATCAACTCGCTAAATAGCCAAGTCGCTTTAGCATCAACTCATAACACTTGTCAACACGCTTAATGAATCAAGTCGCTAAATAGCCAACTCGCTTTAGTATCAACTCGCAACACAATCAACTCGCTTGAACACCAAGTCGCTTAAATTAACTCGCTAGCTTTACAACTCGCTTAATAGCTAAGTCGCTTTAGATCTCAAGTCGCTTAAAGAAACAACTCGCTTAGAACCCAAGTCGCATAAATATCAACTCGCTAAACACTAAGTCGCATGTACCAACTCGCATCCAATAACAAAGCAACTCGCTTTGAAGAAAAAGCTATCCGAGACACAACTAAGCTTCAGTACAAACTTCAAAAATAACCACTTTATCAATCAAAACAACCAAACCACAAAGATTTAAGCCTTCCAATTCAAAACATAAACACATATGATGATCCTAAACACAAAAGTACAAGCAAAATTCAAACTTTAACACTAGAATTTGTCCAATGAATCAAACTCTCCTAAACCTTTAATACCCCAAAACCTTATGAAATCCACCAAAACAAGAAGCATGAAAGATGAGTGATCAAACCATGGCTCTTGATACCAATTGTTAGATATAGGATTTCACAAACACATTAAACCATAACCATGTGGGCGTTAACAATGTTTAGAGAGAAAGTTCTAGTGAGAGAAAGGAAGAGAGTTGGGAACTATGTGAAACAAAGAAAAATAGTATTGAGCTCCAACCCCTACCTTGGGAGGTAGAGGTATTTATAGTGTCTTACAAATAAGCGCCACCTACGGGTGTGGATCGGGCATACGGTGGGTAAAGACCCGTCCGTCCTCCACGGTGTTACTTAACAAACTACTAACTAACATATCATAACTACGACTACGAGCTTTCTATTGAATGCTTATACTTGAGGTGACCGACTCTTTAATGAGCTGAATTTTCTAATTCCTAACAAAAAATACTCAACAACGACATAAAACACAAGGAACTTAAAGCAGCTCAAACACCAATTGCAATTTAGATCGGGAGAATCGGTGGATTCCGGGTCGTTAAGTCCCACGGAGGATGGTGGTGTTTAACACATCGGGATGTCGAATAACCACTAAGGATAGTGATCGATGGGTTTTGAGATATTTGTACCTAAAGAAAAGATTAATAAATTACAGGGACTTAAATGCAAATTAAAGGAAATTAAAAGTTAAAATATATTAAATAAATGCTATCACTATTTTTAAACTGATGTTTTGATTTTATGTTTTATAAAACTTAATTTAAAAACTACGTGACGTCTGAATAAAAGCGTGAAACTTACACAATATTAATCCTAAAAATATGAAAATGATATTTTACAAACCTAATGATATAAGAAAATTTTAAGAAAAAGAAAATTATTTTTATAACTATTTAATTAATTATTATTAATTAAAAACTATTTTAACTAATTAATAATAACCTAAATTACAAGAAAATAGGAAATAAACCTAGAAAAATAAAATTATGACTTGGAAAAATCTAAAATAACAAAAAGAATTTTCAAAACTATTTTTATATTTTTACGATTATTTTCTATTTTTATGAATTTTAAACTATTAAAAACTAATTAAATTACTAAAAATTACAAAATAAACTATGAAAAATCTGGAAAATTACTTTTTTACTTTTTATATTTATCTAAACTTAATAAAAATGAAAAATTATTTTTTGGACTTTTTCGATTTAATTGTATTAAAAGCTATTTAAAATTACCTAAAAGCATTTTTAATTAAGAAAAATAGCAAACAGTGTTGGAAAAATTATGAAAATTTCAGGAAAACTCTAAAATGATATTAGGAATCTAGGAAAATAGAAAAACATGGTGTTGTTTGGAAGAAATTGAAGCTGCTATAGTAAGTGCTTATGAATAAGCACTTGAATAAGCAAATGATGTACCAATGGAAACCAAACCAACACGAAGCTATATTATGCTAAAATGACCCAAATGCAACTTAAACAACAAGCTTTAACCTCTGATAAGCAATTACCAAGATTTGATGATTTGAGCTTAAGTACTAAAAAGCAGTTTGGGTACTACTTTTGAGCTTAAGCACAAGCTTTAACATAAGCTTGAAAATGAAAACAAAAATTGGAACTTGTTTTAGACACGGCTAACTACTATCAAACCAAAAATAGACCAAGAGAAGCTCTAATGAGCTCTGGACAAGCTATGCAAAAGGCGAGAAACACTCGACTTTGGTGAGTGTTGGGCGAGGCATATAAGCCACCTTGATGAGCTTGTTTGAGTGCTTTAGAAAATTAACAAAATCAACAAAAATGACTAATAAGAAACTAGACCAAGAGAACTTATAAAACCCAAAGTTTGAATTGATTTGGCCCAGAGATGAATCATGAAAAATCCTCTAGTTGAGCTGGCGATTTTTCAATATTTTGACTTTTGATGATTTGAAAAGTTTGACTTTCTTGAACTTTGAATCAAATTTGTTGGATGATTATGATGTAATATGATGAAATGAAGATAATGCAAGCTATCTCTATGAATTTTAAGCACAAAACAAGAATTTGAACTTTCAAAATCACAACGATTAAGCTTATAAGAGCAGATTATGTGATTTTGACTTTTGAATGTACTGCGAGCACAAAACTTTATAGACAGATATGAGTTCAAATAGATCCTACACAAGCATAAACCAACAAGGACTCTACCACTGAACAATCCTTAACACAGTTTAAGCAACAAATCCAAACACCCTTTTAAACTACTAATTTGCAAATTAAAACTAAGCTAACTACTAACTCTAGCTAATTTTATTGATCAAACTAAGTTAAATTAACCTAAATACTACTAATTGAGCAGGTTTAAACCACTTATAACTACAAAACAGTTATGCTATGAACTTTGAAAATCACTTACAAAATGGTCCTTTAGCCACGTGGCTTGCAAGCACCAACCAAACCAAACTACTAACCTATCTAAACCAACCACATTGAACTCAAAATCAACCCAAATCCATATACGCATCACCAAATTCCATTTCGCATCAATTTTGCTTCTCTTTGACTTTTGTTGACCAAGATCAAATTGCTTGAAACTTGATAAAGCTTACAAAAAGCTATAATAAGCTTAAATAAGCTTATTTGAACTTAAAAATAAGCTTATTGAAGCTTGGAACATAAGAGTTTGAATTTTGAAATTTGCAAGCAGATGAACATGAAACATGAAATCTAAATGAAAATTGAATTAATACTTGAAAATAGTTTAAATACATCTAAACAACTTAATTTGATATCATTAAACTTGAAGATACAACTTAAAGCTAATTTAAGACATTTTAATAAATTCGACATACATTAAATTAAAAAACTAAAAACTTGGCTTCTCTTGCTTCTCTCTCTCTTTTATGCTTCAAAATGTTCCACGTGGCCTTACGAGAGAATCCCACTCTTTGTTTGACCAATGGGAGAGTTTTGAGTGTTTAGCTCATTTTATCATTTTGGCGGAAAGACCTGGATTTGACTTGTAGGCTGTGTTTTATCAACTAGGGGGTGGCATTTATTGTGGGGGTAGTGGTGATGATGAGGGTGGTGGAAAGGTGATGGTGATGGGAGGTGGCGAGCAAGTGGTTGGAAGAGCAGAGATGTGGGAAGATAAGCGATGTGGTGGGCGCGTTTTTTGGAGGTTTGACTTTCTTTGACCAAAGGTCCAAAATGGCTAAACAGGGGGCAAAAGGGTAATATGGCGGGGGGGGTCAAAATGTTTTGACAAGGCTTAGGTTTAGTTATGACAAGGACTAATCTTGCAATTACTCAATTATTGAGGACCAATCGCCAATTTTCCAAAGTTAACATAAGGACTGAATTTGACAAACTTTAATAGTACAAGGACTATTTTTGACATTTCAAATTTCAAAGGACTATTTTGCCAAATTCAAAGTTCGAGGACCTAAGTTGTAAATTTGTAATTTTAAGTCTCAAGGACCAATTTTGACAACTTAGGAATCCTAGGGACTCAAAATGATATTTTTCTTTATTTAGATTTACGAGGGACTGTTTTGACAACTTTTGAAACTTGGGGACTAAAGCGCCAATTATGCAAACTTGATCGTTTTCACAGTTTTGATATTTTGCATTTAAAACACATAAAACACTTATTTGTGATATTTTATCATTTGATGCATTTACGAGTGTTTTCGGATGTTTTTGCGATCTAATTTGTACAAAATGATGAGTATTTACACACTCATCAATCCCCACACTAAGATATTGCTAGTCCCTAGCAATGTTTTGAGAAAAATTAATGGATTTCATCTCTTTACCAAAAGCCATTACTTACGGA
This sequence comes from Chrysanthemum lavandulifolium, assembly GCA_022545495.1. Lineage (NCBI taxonomy): Eukaryota > Viridiplantae > Streptophyta > Magnoliopsida > Asterales > Asteraceae > Chrysanthemum > Chrysanthemum lavandulifolium. The sequence continues at coordinate 54,039,235 of CM040245.1, forward strand.
GTAGCCAAATGTTTCGAGTTCAAGTAAGAACCTTGGTACAGATAACGAATGATTTTGAGCAAATCACCGACTTCAACGGTTTGATTTGTCTTTACGAAGCCGTTTGCTACGGACTAGCCAACTCTTAGATAAAATATCTTTGGTGGTGATTACCAATTATGGTTTTCAAGCGCCTTTACCACAAGCCATAAACTTGCGGGCTAGCCAACTCTTCACTTTTAAGGATATGGTGGTGAATACCATACAATTTTGGGCAAATTGCAAGCCGTCAACGGTTTGAGATATCTTTACCAAGAGCCGTTTGCTCTGGATTAGCCAATCCTTTTGTTTATTAGACAAAGCGGATGATAACCAAATGAGTAAGTGTAAAACACTTACTCCAAAAAAAAAATTTTGGCCAAAATGGGGAATTAGGCGGTATAATTACATGATAAAATTAGTGAGAATTCCCCACATAGAAATGAATATTGCCCTCAATATTCAAAGTACCGCGGTTATGCGAAACATAGAACGTAAAGGGAAATACTAAGGCCATTATTTAGCAAGGATTTTTTTTTTTTTTTTTTTTTTTTTTGAAACTCTTATATATACACAACATGTGGGCAACTCCCCACACTAGGGTGGTAGAAAGTAGAAAGAAGAAGCTAAGCATCAAGTTTTGTCACACAAGCTAGCCACTTGTGAATGGCTAACCGTAACAAACTTGAGACATTTCGAAATATGGGTGAAAACCCATATGGCATCTCTTGTTTTTGATTCCGAGTCGCTAGCTTGACTCGATCCCGCATTCATTGGTTCATGGGGAAAGTTTGTAGATCCGGGACAATCACGGGAGGAATGTCCTCTCCAAAGTAATGCTTCAACCGATGACCATTCACTTTAAAGTTTGGACCATCGGGTTGAGATAACTCAATGGTGCCATAAGGATAAACCTTAGTGATAGTAAATGGACCGGACCAGCGGGATTTAAGCTTTCAGAAAATCTTCAATCTTGAATTGAAAAGAAGGACTCGATCACCAACGTTGAAAATCGCGGTTCTTGATTTTAGAGTCATGAATCTTCTTTGTCTTTTCTTTATAGATCAAAGAGTTCTCGTATGCTTGATCACGGAGTTCATTTAATTCATTCATTTGAACTTTCCGGTGATCACCGGTATCGAATATCGAAGTTGGCATGCTTCAAGGCCCGGTATGCCTTGTGCTCTAGCTCAACCGGCGGATGACATGCCTTCCGTATACAAGCTTGTATGGAGTACACCGATGGGTGTTTTATAAAATGTCTGGAAGGCCAGTCGTCATCTAGCTTATCCGACCAAGAGGCGCGGTTTTCGCCAACCGTCCTCTCAAAATTCTTTAATCCCCGGTTGGAAACTTCCACTTGCCCACTAGTTTGGGGTGGTGCAGCGATGAGAGGCGGTGAGTTACACCATACTTACGCATGACTCTTTCAAGCGGTCATTGCGAAATCGTACCACGATCACGATTATGGCTCGTGGGTTCCAAACCTAGCAAAGAGAGATTTCAAGAATTTCACAACAACTCGGGCATCATTGGTATGCAAAGCCTTAGCTTCAACCCATTTTGACAAGTAGTCAACGACCACGAGTATGTACTTATTACCGCGAGAAGAAGGAAATGGCCCGTAAAGTCAATGCCCGGATGTCAAAGATCTCACACACTTGAATGGCGTTTTGTGGCATTTCATTTCTTTGTGAGATATTCCGTGGCGTTGACAAGCGTCACGAGCTTTGACAAATTCGTGGGCATCCTTGTAGATAGTGGGCCAATAGAATCCGGAATCAAACACCTTCTTGGCGGTGTAGTTGGGGCTATGATGTCCCCAGTGGGTCGAATGGCAAGCTTTGAGAATGTCAATAGCTTCGACCATACACACATCGCTGATGACTTGATCCGCGCAAATTTTAAACAAGTAGGGTCGTCCCGAGTAATGTTTAACATCTTTGAAGAATTTGTTCTTGTTGGGACGACATCCCTTTCACTATGAAGTTACCCGCATGGTAATTTGCAAAGTCGACAAACCATGGGGTAGAAGAGTCTCCACGAAAAGAAACCGCATTGAGTGTCTCGAGAGGAAATGTTTCATTTATTTCCTTTTCTCGAAAACATCTTGGTGAGGTTCTCTAATCGGGACGAGATGATCGTGACGGGTTCTCGGCTCCTTTTTATCACGTATAATGATATCAAATTCACGGAGGAGGAGAACCCAGCGGAGCAATCTCGGCTTTGCATCTTGTTTTGCAAAGAGATATTTGAGAGCCGAGTGATCCGTATACACCACGCATTTGGTCAAGATGAGGTATGGCGAAATTTCTCAAGCGCATACACCACGACTAATAGTTCTTTTTACGTAGTGGTGTAATGGGTTTGAGCTTGATCATAGTCTTACTTGCGTAGTGGATAGGTGAAAATGCTTGGTTTTCGTTGCCCCAAGGCGCACCGATAGCAAAATCACTTGCATCGCACATGAGCTCAAAGGGTAAATCGATCGGGGCAACTAGAATGGGTGCTTCCGTAAGCTTTTTCTTTAGTGTTTCAAAAGCTTGACACTCGGGAGAGAAGATAAAAGGAGCTTCTTTTTCAAGAAGATGGGTCATAGGCGGCGATTTTAGAAAAATCTGTATGAATCTCGATAAAACCGGCATGACCAAGAAAACTCCTAATACCTTTGGCGGTAGTAGGATGAAGCGGTTTAGCAATAACATCAACTTTTGCTCTATCGACCTCAATCCGTTTTTGAAATCTTATGGCCAAGGACTATGCCTTCTTTGACCATAAAGTGACTCTTCTCCCAATTTAGACAGAGATTGGTGTCTTCACACCTTTTAAGCATTTTGTCTAAATGGGAGACATGTCTGAAATGAATCCCCATGGTGAGAAGTCATCCATAAACACCTCCATTGTTTCCCGATCATGTCGTGGAATATGGCCATCATACATCGTTGGAGCGTGCGGGGAGCATTACATAAGCCAAAAGGCATCGTTTGTAGGCAAAAGTTCCGTATGGGCGGTGAATGTGGTCTTCTCTTGATCACGTGGATCAATGGGGATCTGAAAGTAACACGAGAAACCATCAAGGAAACAATAGTACTCATTCCTGCTAATCTCTCAAGCATCGGTCCATGAAGGGTAGAGGAAAATGGTCTTTCTGGTGGCGTCATTCAACTTACGATAGTCAATACACACACGCCATCCGTAACCAATCGAGTTGGAATTAACTCGTTTTCTTCATTCGTGACAACAGTTATGCCACCCTTTTTGGAACACGATGAATCGGGCTAACCCAAGGACTATCGAGATTGGGTAAATCAATCACTGCATCAAAAGTTTGATAACCTCTGTTTGATAACATCATGGATTTTGGATTTACTCTTCTCGATGTTGAGCTATTGGTTTGAAGTCATCCTCCATCAAGATTTTGTGAGTACAAAATTCGGGGTTGATACCATTAATGTCGGAGAGTTTCAAGCAATTGCTTGCTTGTGTGACTTCAAGACCTTTATGAGCGATCTTTTCATCTTTACTCAAATCTCGAGCAATAATGACGGGCAATTTATCATCACCTTCAAAAATGCATACTCGAGATGAGGCGGTAAGTCCTTAAGTTCGACTTGAAATTCTTGATTTTCTCAAGCGACTTGACTTCCTTGTTATGAAGGTTGGCGGGAGGAGTGGAGGAGAAGTGTCTGATTTAACAACTTCTCAAGAGTAAGAATATCTCCTCGGATTAATCTCATGGTGATTAATCTCTTACGGAATTGCATCACTAGTGTGAGGGGTTGATGAGTGATCATCTTTAAGCAACTTCTCAATGAGAAGTATGTCCCCTCGATGTCAATTGGGCGTGATCAATTTCCCATGGAGCAGAATCACTAGCCAAGTATGCTTCAATCTCTTCCAAGATGAAGTCGCTTCCCTCAAGCGGAGTGAGAGAAGGAGTAAATTGGCTATGATAGGTTGAGAAGATGTGGTGGGATCCCACTCACGAAATTATGAGAATAACCAAGAACTTCTTGAGTACTCTTGAAGCAACATCAATGATATCTATTCGGTTAACAGACTCGGAATCATAGTTTGCGGAGTACCTCGAAGTTTGATCAAGGTTAAAGGTGTGACTTCATTACCAACACGTAATGTGATTTCTTGCTCAAATACATCAATGAGAGCACGGCCCGTTCTCGGGAATCCTCTTCCAACAATGAGAGGAACCCGTGGATCGACATCGAAATCAACAACTACAAAGTCGGTGGAAAATGGAACTTTCCTACTTTCACAAATCGTCCTCGGCAATTCCAAGAGGACGGGATATTGTCGATCTGCAAGCTCGAGAGTCATGCATGTAGGAGTAAGATCCGGAAGAAAGTTTCTTCCATCTTGAATGAGGCATCGGGTTTATGCTTGCACCAAGATCGGCTAAGGCAAAGCATTCAACCATTCACGAAATACACAAGGTAAGAGGAACTTTCCGGGATCTCCAAGCTTCTCGGGAAGCTTCTTCAAGATAGCTGCAGAGCGAGTTCTCGTTGAAGGAGTTTAGCCATTTCAAACGACTTTTCCTTGTTGCTTAACATGTGTTTGAGAGTTGATGCAAACTTGGGCATCAACATGATAGCATCCATGAAGCTTATGTCAAAATGAAGTTCTTGGAAAATTTGAAAGAATTTTTCCATTTGTTGACTAGCTTTCTCGCGGAGCTTTGCTCATGTAAGCGTGATGGGTAAGGAATAGAAGATTTGGATTTTTACAATAGCTACGGAGGTTCAAAAACAACTCTGGATTGGATTTTGGTTTCGGACAACTTTGAGGATGGACATTGTTGGTACTTCCGTTATTAGTAGGAAGTTCCTTGTCCTTTGTCGCCTCGGGTTCACTTTCCACTACCTTCGGGAGAGAAGAAGAAGAGGTAGTAGGAATAGCGGGTCCATCATCTGAAACACCACTTACGGTTGTGATCGCCTTTGCATCGCCCCTCGGATTAGCGATCGTGTTGCTAGGTAAAGTACACAGGCAGGGTCGATCATTTAAAGACTTCTTTAATTCGTGATCGGTGACCAACAACTGTTTGTCTCCTCTTGAGTCTTCATGAATTGCTTTAAAAGCTCATCGGATGTTGACACGGGAGGAGGTGGAGGGATAATTTGAGGCCGTATGTTACGGTTATAGCGAATTCCCTTGATTAGGGTTCATATTCCCACGAAATTGATTCCCTCGATTGTAAGTGTTTTGATTAAGATTTCCTTGATGTTGGAAACCTTGATTGGGTCCGAATAGAAATTACCTTGGTTTTGATAACCTTGGTTCATTCTTGGTTGGTTACGATTCGGTTAGGATTACGGTTGAAACCGGGTGGTGCACGATAAGTGTTAGCACGGTAGTTTGGTTCATTTTGAGGGCGGTATTGATTACCTCCTTGATTTGAAGTACCGGCTATAGCATTAGCTTCAAAGGACTACCATCGGTGGCGATCAGTTGTAGTATGCATGAGGACCACCACAAGTAACACAAACTTCAACTTTCTTCACTTCACCATATGATGGTGCTTGTGTGAAAGTGACTTTCTTTAGTTAGCAAGAACCAAAGCTGAACAATATCCGTGAGTTTGTCAATCTTAGCATCGGTGCTAGATGTACTCACGGGAGATGAAATAGAAGGTCCGACATTAGACTCGGTATGATATGTCTTTGTGCGGAAAGGACGGACACAGGACTTGTTTTCAATGATTTGCAAGGCTTCTTTTGTGGTCTTGCTCAAGAAATTACCTCCATGGAGGCATTTAGAAGTCTTGATTGGCTGGTTCGGACCATTGTAGAAAGTATCCATTTGCATTAACTCGGTAAAACCATGATGCGGACACTTGCGGAGCAAGTCTTTATAACGATCCCATGCCTCCCGAATGATTCATCAAATCTACGAGAGAATTTCATTATCTCATTCTTAAGACTTGTAGTTCGGGATGGAGGATAGAATTGTTCACAAACTTTGTGACAAGATCTTCCCATGTCTCAATGGAGCGAGGGGTTGTTTCTCGAGCCAATTCGGGCTTGTCCTACAGAAAATGGGAGCAGAAGAAGCTTGATAGCTTCATGTGGGACATTCTTGTACTTGATGGTAGATGCAATCTTGTTAAACCATCGAATGTGTGCATGAGGATCATCCGCTCAAAACCATAGAATTGGCTTTGGGTTGCAGTTAAGTAACCGGTTTTGAGCTCAAAAGTATCGACCACGATGGTTGGGACAACAATAACATCTCCGTAACCCTCGATGGGTGCTTGGAGAAGCTCATTCATCGGCTTGTCTTACGCCATTATGGCGGTGGTGGTGGTGGTAGGCGTTCCTCGATCACGGTGAAGGAGCGAGCGTCCTCTCGTCTCGAGGAATCTTTCAAGTTCGACAATGGACTTGTAGAAGCTGGAAGAGCAGTGCGCATGCACTAAGTATAAAAATCGGTTTTCAAAACAAATGCGAGGCAAAGCGACAAGTGAACTTAACCAATAATCACAAATGAAATGGCTTCTTTGAAAAAGGTACACCAAATCACAAGGACACAAAGGCAAGTTTTAAATCGATGTTCGGGAACTTATTATGGTCGCACCCCAGTTAGGTAGTGCCTTTGCCTTGATTTGCGGTGGTTGATTTTATGTATATATTAAGTATCCTTTGAAAAGGCGTAGGTATAGATTTGTCTTGATGGGTTTAAAAACTTTTGGACAATATTTTTGGTATCGTCTCGTTTAACCAAATCGTATTTCTTTAAGAATCACCTTAAAAGAAACACAAGCTAGAAAACGTTACGATTGTTTTGTTGTTTTATATTTTGTTTGGTGTTTTAACACTTTAGGAAAAGTGTTAATGAACTTTTGATTTTGTTATAACTTTACAAAAACTTTTTACAAGCGTGGTATATGTGCAAGTGCAGGTGCGAAAATGCTTAGAACACGCTTCTGACCTCCCGTGGCGCCAAAATTTGATTGGTGCAAAACAGTCAAGTTTTCTCACATGGTGCTAACCACTTGTGAATGACCAGCCGTAAGGAACTTAAAGCAGCTCAAACACCAATTGCAATTTAGATCGGGAGAATACGGTGGATTCCGGGTCGTTAAGTCCCAGGAGGATGGTGGTGTTTAACACAATCGGATGTCGAATAACCGCTAAGGATAGTGATCGATGGGGATTTTGAGATATTTGTACCTAAAGAAAAGATTAATAAATTACAGGGACTTAAATGCAAATTAAAGGAAATTAAAAGTTAAACTCTATTAAATAAATGCTATCACTATTTTTAAAGCGATGTTTTGATTTTATGTTTTATAAAACTTAATTTAAAACTACGTGACGTCTGAATAAAAGCGTGAAACTTACACAATATTAATCCTAAAAATATGAAAATGATATTTTACAAACCTAATGATATAAGAAAATTTTAAGAAAAAGAAAATTATTTTTATAACTATTTATCTAATTATTATTAATTAAAAACTATTTTAACTAATTAATAATAACCTAAATTACAAGAAAATAGGAAATAAACCTAGAAAAATAAAATTATGACTTGGAAAAATCTAAAATAACAAAAAGAATTTTCAAAACTATTTTTATATTTTTACGATTATTTTCTATTTTTATGAATTTTAAACTATTAAAAACTAATTAAATTACTAAAATTACAAAATAAACTATGAAAAATCTGGAAAATTACTTTTTTACTTTTTATATTTATCTAAACTTAATAAAAATGAAAAATTATTTTTTGGACTTTTACGATTTAATTGTATTAAAAGCTATTTAAAATTACCTAAAAGCATTTTTAATTAAGAAAAATAGCAAATCAACTTGGAAAAATTATGAAAATTTCAGGAAAACTCTAAAATGATATCTAGGAATCTAGGAAAAATAGAAAAACATGGTGTTGTGTGGAAGAAATTGAAATCGCTATAGTAAGTGCTTATCGAATAAGCACTTTGAATAAGCTAAAGTGTACACCAAAGCTACCAAACCAACACGAAGCTATAATATGCTAAAATGACTAAAATGCAACTTATTTCAACAAGCTTTAACCTCTGGATAAGCAATTACTTGTGATTTGATGATTTGAGCTTAAGCTAAAAAGCAGTTTAGAGGTACTACTTTGAGCTTAAGCATAAGCTTCAATAAGCTGGAAATGAAAACAAAAATTGGAACTTGTTTTAGACACGGCTAAGAACTATCAAACCAAAAATAGACCAAGAGAAGCTCTAATGAGCTCTGGACAAGCTATGCAAAAGGTGAGAAACACTCGGTTTTGGTGAGAGTGTTGGGCGAGGCGAGCATAAGCCCTACTTGATGAGCTTGTTTGAGTGCTTTAGAAAATTAACAAAATCAACAAAAATGACTAATAAGAAACTAGACCAAGAGAACTTATAAAACCCAAGTTTGAATTGATTTGGCCCAAGAATGAATCATGAAAAATCCTTGCTAGTTGGCTCAAAACCGGATTTTCAAATATTTTTGACTTTTGACAAAATTGAGAAACTTTGACTTTCTTGAACTTTGATCAAATTTGTGGACGATTATGATGTATTATGATGAAATGAAACTAATGCAAGCTATGTCTATGAATTTTAAGCACAAAACAAGAATTTGAACTTTCAAAATCACAACAGTTAAGCGGTTAAGAAAGATTATGTGATTTTGACTTTTGAATGTTTGCGGCACAAAATTATGAGATATGAGTTCAAATGAGCTACACAAGCATAAACCAAAAGGACTCTAACACATGAACAAACCTTTAATGCGTTTAAGCAACAAATCCAAACACCCTTTTAAACTACTAGTTTTGCAAATAAAACTAAGCTAAATACTAACTAGCATAATTTTAATGATCAAACTAAGTTAAATAACCTAAATACTACTAATTGAGCAGGTTTAAACCACTTATAACTACAAAACAAATTATGCTATGAGACTTTGAAAATCACTTACAAATGGTCCTTTAGCCACAATGGCTTGCAAACAGTGAACCCATGAACTACTAACCTATCTAAACCAACCCATTGAACTCAAAACAAACCCATTTCCATATGCGCATCACCATCTCCATTTCGCACCAATTTTGCTTCTCTTTGACTTTTGTTGACCAAGATCAAAACTTTGCTTGAAACTTGATAAAGCTTACAAAAGCTATAATAAGCTTAAATAAACTTATTTGAACTTATTAAATAAGCTTATTGAAGCTTGGATAATAAGAGTTTGAATTTTAAATTTGCAACGATGAACATTGAAACATGAAATCTGAAAATAACTTTGAATTAATACTTGAAAATAGTTACAATACATCAATTGACTTAATTTGATATCATGGAACTTGAAATTACAACTTAAAAACTAATTTAAAACATTAGAAATAAAAACGACATACATTAAATTAAAAACTAAAAACTTGGCTTCTCTTGCTTCTTCTCTTCTCTTTTATGCTTCAAAATGTTCCACGTGGCCTTGATCGAATCCCACTCTTTTTGACCAATGGGAGAGTTTTGAGTGTTAGCTCATTTTGGCGGAAAATTGATTTTGACTTGTAGCTCTGTTTTTGATCAACTAGGGGGTGGCATTTATGTGGGGGTAAAAGTGATGATGATGATGAGGTGGAAAGGAGAGGTGATGGGAGGAGGGGCGGCAAGTGGGTTGCAGAGGATATGGGAAGAAGAAAGCGATGGTGGCGGGCGCGGGTCGAGGTTTGACTTTCTTTGACCAAAGGGTCCAAAATGGCTAAAGGCAGGGGGGGTCAAAAGGGTAATATGCGGGGGTCAAAATTGTTTGACAAGGCTATGGTTTAGATGACAAGGACTAATCTTGCAATTACTCGAATTTTTGAGGACCAATCGCCAATTTCACAAAGTTAACACAAGGACTGAATTTGACAAACTTTAATAGTACAAGGACTATTTTTGACATTTTCAAATTTTCCAGGACTATTTTGCCAAATTCCAAAGTTCGGGGACCTAAGTTGTAATTTTGTAATTTTAAGATCTCAAGGACCAATTTTGACAACTTAGGAATCCTAGGGACTTAAAATGATATTTTCTTTATTTAGATTTACAGGAGTATTTACACTGTTTTGACAACTTTTGAAACTTGGGGACTAAAGCGCCAATTATGCAAACTTGATCGTTTTCACATTTTGATATTTTGCATTTAAAACACATAAAACACTTATTTGTGATATTTTATCATTTTGATGCATTTACGAGTGTTTTCGGATGTTTTGCGATCTAATTTGTACAAAATGATGAGTATTTACACAACTTTAAATTATTTCAAATGGATGTTAAGAGTGCGTTTCTTAATGGGTTTATTAACGAAGAAGTATATGTTGCTCAACCTCCTGGTTTCACCGACTTTGAGAAACCACATCATGTCTTCAAACTCAAGAAAGCATTATACGGTCTTAAGCAAGCACCAAAAGCTTGGTACGATAGACTTAAGACTTTTCTTGTTGAAAACAAATACACCATGGGATTAGTAGATAATACTCTTTTTACCAAGAAAAAGGAGTCACACATTATCATCGTTCAAGTATACGTTGATGACATCATATTCGGATCAACTTGTCAAGAGCAATGTGATGATTTCTCTAAAATCATGCACGACGAGTTTGAGATGAGCATGATGGGTGAATTAAACTTCTCTCTAGGACTTCAAATTAAACAACTAGAAGATGGCATATTCTTTAACCAATCTAAATATATAAAAGACATGCTTAAAAAATTTGGTCTCGAAGATTCAAAACCAACTAAGACACCCATGTCCTCGGACACTAAACTCACCAAGGATGAGGAAGGTGAATCCATAGATAACACTAAATATAGAGGAATGATTGGTAGCTTACTCTATCTTACGGCTAGTAAACCCGACATTATGTTTAGTTTTTGTCTATGTGCTCGCTTTCAAGAAAACCCAAAGGCATCACACTTAGAAGCCTTGAAAAGGATTTTTAGATACATTAAGGAAAACGTGTTTAGGATTATGGTATCCCAAAGGAAGGTGTAGAAACCATAGTGTATGCCGACTCGGATCATGCCGTGACTATGTCGATAGAAAAGTACAAGTGGTATTTGCACTTTTTTGGACATTGTCTCACCTCATGGTTTGCAAAAAGCAAACGGCTTTAGCCATCTCAACTCATCGAAGCCGAGTACGTCTCGGCCGGAAAAGCATGTCAACAAGCTCTTTGGATGAAGCAAGCTCTAAGTAGATTACGAATTCATCTCAACGACATTGTTATACTTTGAGACAACAAAAGCTATCGATCTCAGCAAAAATCCCGTCCAACATGCTCGTACGAAGCATATTGATCCGTCATCACTTTCTTCGCGATAATGTTCAAAAAGGAAACATCTCAATTGAGAAAGTGTCCTCCGAAGACAACATTGCCGATATTCTAACTAAGCCTCTCAAACGAGAACCATTCAATCTTCTTAGACTTGGTTTGGGGTTAATGGAACCAAACATGTAGGATAAACATAGCCTAAACCTTAGAATAAACAAAACAAAACAATTTTGTTTTGTATCTGCTACTGTACCCACGACACCAAACGACAACAAGGACGGAACCAAAAATATGGTGCCATATGGTCCGTGGTGACATGAGTGGCAAAACTGCTACCTACAAAATATCTTCTTCCTCAAAACTCACTTTACCAAAACGTGTAAACATTAGACCCAACTCATTGTTGACACCTTCTCACCCACTAATCATTGGAGATAACATCATTGTAAGTATCCTAACTACATTTTATCTCTTAATTCTGAGTCTAGGATTCTAATTTGTGCACAAAATCACTACATGGGGTTTGTATATATTCTTATACAAAACACGGATTCAATTGGCAAATTGCATAACTAGTCATTGAAATTAGGTAATACATTATCATAGTGCATAAACAAATCATGTTTCCCACTAATCAAAAGATAATGACTATAAGGCTTTATTCAAAAAAACCAAACACCTCATGTCAAATTTTTTTGAAAAGCTTCTCACTTGTAGGAAAACAATTTTTCATTGTTAATACTAATAGAAACGTTAAATTTTTATCACTTGCATGCTCTTGAATACTAAAGGTATTGCATAACTAATATGCATTCCTGGGTATATTCAAATGAAGCCACATTGAATTAGGAGCATTTGGGTTATCTCATGCCGTTTGCCAAACACCCCACTAAAGACAATTTTATGCATAAAATGAGTCGAGATAACCGCAACTCCAAATCGTTTTCATATAGACACACACTAGAATCAAAACGTTAAGTTTATTCTCATTCTTAACATATAAATTCGTGTTCATAGGAATAACCATGGTAGCCGCAAAATTCTATGATCACAAGGATACCGTTAACTACATTCCCAAACACCACAAAACCAAAGGACTTTCAAAGGAGCAAGTCGAAATCTTTAAAAGTCTAGAGACTAGGTACTTCCATGAGGGTAGAACCATTCACTCCTCTTTTATCGAAAATACCAATCTCCGTGAAGAGCTAGCCGCTATTCAATTCGATTGTCTCCTTGACATCGATGAACCCATTTGTCCTAGGTTTGTGTTAGAGTTTTATGCTAGTGTCATCGGTTTCATTGATGAAGATGATGAGTTTAGCCTTAGGTTTAAGATAAATCAAAACGACTACACCATCTCCTTAACCAACTTTGCTCAATTACTAGGAATTCCCAACCAAGGGACATGTGTCTACTCGGATAAGTGGTCACTCACCGTCCTTGATGCAATCAACGATCGCTCTCTTCCCTACCAAACACCTTTAGCGGATAAGGATGTCATCTGTGAACGCCTATTTAACCCAAGGGGAGATACAACCCTAGTCACCCGAAAGGGAAAGGAGGTAAACCGAGATCCATATGGAATGGAGCTCAATAAACTTAAGCCCGAATTTAAGAAATGGGAAGAACTACTTAGAGCCAACGTCATTAGCACCATAGGAAATAGGGATCATATCAATGCTTGCCTTTGTCTCATGCTATACAACTTGTCCACCCGTCAACCATTCAATTTAGCCTACTACATTAATAGGAGAATGATTGATATTCCAACTCAAGGATCGGTTGCTCTTCCGTACGGGATGCTTCTCACCCGTCTTTATAGAGCTTACGCACCAATTCGACCAAGCCCAAAAGGGATGCACCTTCACTATGAGCTCATACCTCACATCTTTGTGCCCTTGAGTGATGAGCGAGTTGCTAAGACAAAAGGCAAGAGAGCAAAACCTCCAACTCCATCATCATCATCATCAAATAGCTCCGAAGATGGTCTTCCAAATTCTCGTCTTCCACCTCATGAGTATTATGCATCTCTTCCCGAGATTGAGAATGAATCGTGAGTTCAAGCAAACCAAGGGATGTTCAAGTGCCTTGGTAGGATGATGAACAAGATCTACAAGAAGTTGGACAAGTGAGAATCGGTTTAAGGAGTGTTTGGAACAATACATTATCTTTAATGTTTGATAAAATTTGGTTGTTTTTATTTTGTAGGATGATAATATAACTCAAAACAATGTTGTATGCTAACTATTTCATGCAGGGGATAGCACAAGTGTGTTATCAAATTTTACCCATTTTCACTTCAATGTGGAAATCATTCACCCTTGGTCAAAATCTATGCTCCATTATGTTTGTGCATGTGTTATTTACTTTTCCTAACTAGAAATAATTAATGTCACATGTTTTGAGCAAGATTTCAGGTTTCAGAAATGTCGCCGACACTTAAAAATACGTTCTGTGGTGATTTCTGGTGTCCACGGATCAGACGGCCCCAATCTTTTGGTTCCGTCTGTTATAAGAATCGCACCACAGAATCAGTATAAATGAGACCAGCGGCACCCTTTTAAGGGTTCCGCCTGTGTAAAATTTTGGTGCCGTGGATTCTCCAAGTAATTTTCTGAATTTCGCCTATTTCGACTTTCCAAATTACCATACATTGCTTGTAAGTTAATCTTGACTAGTATTTACCCATATTAGAACTAGTATAACATACTTAGGCATATAGGAAATCCACTTCCACCAAAATTCAAAATTTGAAAATCAACCCATGGAACCCTTTTGATAAAGGAAGGAACCAAAATTTGGTTCCTTGCAATCCGTGGTAATCGATTGTTTGGATCTTACAATCATTAGAACACATTTATTGCAAATCTTTGCCTCTTCACTTCATCCCTCTTGTATGGCTTGACTTGGGTGATATGACTAGCATTTAACCCACTTCTAAATCATTAGGAACCTCATCCCTTCTATGGTTTAACATCAAATCAAACACATTTCTCCATAATTTTTTCACTTCTATAAATTAAGAGGTTTTACCATGATCATCTTCACACCTTCTCCATTCTCACCATCAACTAGCAAAAACTCAAGTCAAAATGACAAAAACTTCTCCTTCAACCAAGCCTTGCAAGAAAACCGCTAGGATTAGCGTAAGACCTTGTTGCTTTGTCAACTTGAGCTCTTCATCCGAGTCATATCCACTCACCATCTCATCTCCTATAAGGGATGATACACATCTCACTTTAGCTACTCCTACACCCATTACCATCACCACTCCACCACCAACAAAGATACCAAGCTCACCACCACCGGCACCCCTCCAAACATCAAAAACACCATCATCACCAAAATCTCCAACCCTCGTCCCATTGGAATTATTTTCCACACCTCCCACTTCTCCAAATCCTTTCTTAGAGGACTTGGAAGATTTGCCTCTAGGCCCAATCATCCACCACCATTGCCATCATTTGGCACTATTGAGCGGATTGCTCATGAGTCTCCTAGACCATCCTTCGACCCAAAGGCCCGTTAGAATAAGACCTCTTCTCCTTCACCCCTTCCACAAAGACATCCATGGTCCTTTGTATGGGGATCAACCACTACCTACATCAAGGTCCCCTCACATAGAGGACTGTTAGGAATTGGAAATTCCATGTTAAAGTATCGGTCACCCCAATTATAGTCTAGCATATGTTAGCTCATAGATTTGTAGTTTGTTACGTTATTTAGTAGCCTATTAGTAAGTTAGTAGCATAGTTTAGCATAGTGTAACACCGTGGAGGAAGGACGGGTCTTTACCCACTGTATGCCTGATCCAGAGTCCGATAGGAGGACGTATTGTTTGTAAGTATAAATACCCCTTCCATCCATGGAAGGGGTGGAGCTTTCAATCTAACCTTTTACAATTTGTGAAGCAACTCTCTACCAAGAAATCTCCCTCTCTCTACTTTCTCTCTCTAAAATGTATAACATGTATTTCCATCATCCAAGACCACCCGAATCATCAACACAATAAATATATCGATCCTATAAATGGTACCAGAGCTAAGGTTATTGTGTTATCTTTGATTTGTGTGGTCCGTACCATGGTTGTTGTTTGTGTTTTTCTTTGTTCATGTTGTTAACCGGTTTTTGTGTACTGATTTGAAGGTCGGATTATTGGTCAAAACTGGTACAAATTGATTTCAACATTTGCTTTGTGTCAATATTTGTGTCCAAACTTCTGTGTCCAAGAGTCGTATACAATTTGTGGTTTATCAATCTTTTATTAACTTTGGCACAAACTTCTGTGACTTATTTGTGGTCATATGGGCATAATATTCTTGGTCTTAAATCTGGTCATTATTGAGGTCAAAATGGGTTAACTGTAATGTTTTTCTGCATAAGTGTTTCTGGGTCGGAAAAATGGTCATTATTGTTCTTTATAGCGATTTGTCACATAATCATGTTAGCGACTGGTTCGTCATGTTTCTCTTCCTAGGGACTTGTTACATGTACTCGTGGCGACTTGTCATTACAAGTCGTCTAAATTCATTGCATAAGTGTAGTGAGTTATGCTAGCGAATTGCTTAAAGAAATCTGTAGCGACCAGGTGATTTGTTGACTTTCTTTAAAGTCAACATCGACTTGTCATTTTCGCTAGCGACTTGTCACAAACAAAAGGACCTAGCGACTTGTTTTTTAACAGGTTTGCGACTTGTGTTTTGGATGTGAAGTAGCGACCTGGTTCTGCAACTTGACTCAAAAAGTGGTAGCGACTTGACAAAATATAAAAAGGCTAGCGACTTGTGTTTGAGCAAAAGAGATAGCGACTTGATAAAACTACCTAGCAACTTGGTGACTCAACTTGACCAAGACCACAAGACCAATATTACCTAAGCCTATTCTAAATCACGACCTCAGGCTGTTTAACCAATCAAAATGAAAAAATAAATCTCAATCAGACCCAAACATATCATTATCTAATCCTAATCTATCACCAACACCCTTATAAATCAAAACCCACTCCATCTTACTTCAAATAATATTAACGAAGAAATGTTAAATGTAAATGATCTCAGACTTGTTCAATATGCACCTCAAGTCATTAAGACTTTCTTGGTTGAACATTCTCTTCATAGATCTATTTGTTTTTATATCAATATCCGAATGCACAAGATAAATCAAATGGCAAGTATGTCGATTGATTTTCCTTGATTCGTTTTAAAGTCCAAATCTCAATCTAAGTAATACCTTGGTTATGTTCGAACTAAAAGAAAATGATAATAACAATCATGTTAAATCATTGTTCTTGATTCGTTTGTGACTCTATTACTACAATCGAACGACAGTTACCTACCTGGTTCTCAACGAAACGACCTCAATACCATCCCTGTGGCATACATCTTTGGCTGTTACAAGACCCTCAGCCATCCCTGTGGCTAGGTCATTCTTGATCGGTGTAATTGTTGTGCACGAGGTCTTAAGATTTTTTGCTTGAGGAAGATTGTTATGAGATATAATGTTTGAGATGTGGTTGTTGGAAGATTAGGATAAATGAGATTCATATTATTTTCCAGTTCTTGTGAGAAAAACATTGTGGTAGGCGGTTTATTAGAGGGTTGTAACTAGGGTTTGTGACATTTTTTTTCTGATGGGGGCTGATAAGTTTTTGTGTGATATTAGGGTTATGATAAGTGTGATAAGTGTGTTTTTATACCCGAATGATTAGGGCATGGTTATGTGTGGCACGTTACTACTGTTCTCAGGGGCTCATAAGTGTGATCGGTTGTGTATTATTTTGATGGGCCGTGTACTACATGGATCAGGTTTGTCATGGGCTTCTAATACTTGTAAGGACCAACCTTTAATGCATCTCTTGGGCCGTGCGTTGTGACTGAACTTGGATTAGATTGGACTTCATGCTAATAACACTTTTACACGAGAAGTTCAATAAGACTTACTTATCGATATACTTATTTGGATATACTTCTCACGTAAATGCTTGCATATGAATATGCTTGGGCCGTGTGTTCTTATTACTTATGGATCCGCATACATGTGTCATGTCTCTGATAAATTGATTACACCTATGGGTAATATTAGCTTAAGGATCCGTTGTAAGCATCGCGTGTTGGACCGGGTATATGAGTGCTTTTGACATGGGCTTTTGATTCATATGTGGTTTGTGGAATTTTGATCCGGGTGATGAGATTATTGGGTCGGACGAATATTGAATTGAATGGGTTATTGGAGTGATGATGAGATTTGATGTGCTATGTGGCTTGATAGTTTGATTTATGCATTTTCACGAAGTATATTTTGTCACGGCTTGAATTAATTGAAAATGTTGACTACGGGGTTGTTTGGACGGTATTTCTTATTTGACTTTGAAGTGAGGTTTTTCCGGGCACGGTTACTTATTTCGTCTTCTTTCTTTCTACCCTTCCGCAAAGATGACTTGTTTGGGCGTTTATTGAGTGTGATAAAGACTTGGCTATTTAGTTGCGGTTGTGATTCTTTCTCGTTTAACCCACAACGTAGCTATCACTTTGGTGTCTCACGCAGTTGAGGATACGTCAAGAGGTTTTGTACATTGGGTACACCATTTCTTTTTCACAAGGATTAGTACAAGTTTAAGTAACATATCTGGGGAAGTTCACTTCATGATCAAGTTTGACATTTCGGGTTTACTTCACCAAGTGGTCACAGCAACAGCGAACAGAATACGTGAATGATGTGTTTACCAAAGTGTTTATTGGATGGTTGATGATGTTAATGATGTTGGATATTGAGCTGGCGATGAACCGTGCATGTTTCCTAAAAATGATATTCACGAAACCAATGTTGTCATAACACATTCAAGTCGACATTGTTTACGGTTTTGTCTTGATTTTGTAAAATTCCTCGAAGAACCTATTTCTCGGTTTAAATCGAGATTTGTAAAATCCGTGACAATGGAAACATCACGGTAATAGTAAAGTGCATTTCGGATCTATCTTATGGTTTATTCTTAGTCTTGTAAAATCCCATGAAAGAAACTATTTCGGTTTAGACCATAGAATTGTAAAATCCGTGATGATGAAACCATCACGGAGAGAGGAAAGTAAATTTCTAGATCTTATCTGATCTTTGGTGCTACGGTTTACGCCTCGAAGAAGGGATAAAAGGGTGTATTTCATGAATTGGATGTGTATTTGGATTATCTTCATGGCAGTTTGGTTATTACATGGTTTTACGGGGTGATGTGCTTTTAACCATGGTCGGGATGAAAACCATTATCATAGTTCACTTAAAACGTCAAAGGAGGCTAGAGTTGAGTTTTTAACGGAAGATGTGACAACGGCGTTAATTCAAGATTATTTATTTGAGGTTGAAGTGAAATATCACGGCAAGTGTACTTAGTATCCGAAGGTATCGGGATGGTTGGATGAAGATTCTTGAGATCCTTGTTCAAGCTTATTATCAAAACGAAGACTTGGAAATCTAGTTATTGTTGGGTGACTTTTTCCTTTTCTTTTACCACTTGGGGGAATTGGGCTCTTATCATCTGTAAATAACTATCACTTAAAGGAGTTACGTTGTAGTGCTCGATGTCACATTCAATTGTGGATTTTCAAGAGGTAATGTACGTCTTATACTTGATGGTTGGTTGGTTGAAGAGTATAGAGTACATAGAGTACTTAGAGATGCTAATGGAAATCGGCACCGCTCTTTGTTACATATGTGCAAGCTTAAGTCACGAGTTCGGGTAGTTTACTTGGTCAAATTCATCATATTGGGTTTTCTCCATCGGTTGTCACGACAAAGAGCCTCTTGTATGATAATGGGGTAATTACATGTTTTGCTAAGAGAGTGAAAAGAGAGATTATGACGCCCTGCTCACATCGATTCGGCCTCGTACTTCAAAGAAAAGAAACTTTATCTTCAAGAAGAGAAATCTTCTTATTATGACCATTCTCATCAACATGCTTCATACTTTTCCATGCGCTTGGTCATCTAGTGAACCGGGCTACCACCGATTGTTTTCTTATTCCACTTGCTCGATTATAATGAAGATGGCAACATCATGTGCTGATTTTGCGGGAGAGAAGTGTGAATAGAACATTCGGATGATTTTCACTTATTTAATCAAGAATGGCATCTCCGTATGCAATTCTTGAGGGGGAGAAGAAGTATGATAATTCTGCATGGTTGATCGATATCTGAGAATAAATGGTCAAACGGCTCCAAACTCATGTAAGAACCGAGCTTCTTCTTATCGGGTCATCTTTACATGGTGTTTCTTCAAAGAGCCGTTAGTTGACATCTTCACAAGCTGATATGAGTTTATTGACAAAGTGCTTTTGGTTAATGCTTCACGTGCACATCAACATGATGATTCCGAACAACCTTATGTTCTTGTTTGATGTGATTGTTTGCTTGGTGTTACCATTTCGTGTGTTCGCTGCGGGCTGATTGTTGATTTCCTTGATGAACATCCTTCTGTTCTTGTTTGATTGGGAGGGATCTTAATTAAGGGGATTTGCAAGATGTAAGTTAATTGGGATGCTTTTTGGTGATGTTCTTATGTTTTGGTGAGTTGAAGATGTTAACTATCTATTCCCCATTTGGACAATCTTGAAGAAGGTCGAGTCTACAGTCGGTTCTACATTTTCTGCTACATGTTAGAAGACTAAAGACGAGTTGCATTTAACGATCTAAAGACTTCTTCTTATTCAAAGCATTTATCATACAGATTTTCGGTTTAGGGGAGAGCACTAATTGGGGGAGAGTGAAATGTCTGATTTAATCCCCAATTAGACTTGCTCACATTCTGCAGCAAGTTGATTCTCACAGATACATCTGAGCTAATGATGTTCTTCTCAAATGATTTCTAGTACATGGGCTTACAAAGTGTTGCTGATTCTTAAGTATCAAAACCGGCAGGGGAAGGAGACACGTATCAAACGCGAGTAAACTTGATGAACTTAATACTTCTAAGTAATTGAAGATATCCAGGAAGACAAATGTTATTACATGAGAAAACTCAAGGTTTGACTCATGGCAAGTAAAACTTGATGAACTTAATTCTTCTAAGTGATTGAAGATATCCCGGAAAACATATGTCATGACCGCAGAGAAACTCAAGGTTTACTCATCAAGGATTTAGTGTTCTTATTCCAACTACGTGGGGAAGAGATGTAAGAGTTAGTTTCGATGATAAAAAGAGGTACACAAGTGTGTGATGATTTCGATGTTATCGCAATCATCGGGGAGAAAAATTGTGTACATTGGGACGCCAATTGTTTCACTTGAGGGCTTAATCGTGATTCGTAGATATAATCACTTATTCGGAATGGACATCCGCAGATTGTCATCCGCAGAGATAATCGATGATTCGACCCGCTTCTTCAAAGTTATCGGTTATTCTCTCTTTGGGCATTCGGTACTTTGGGTTCTTGAGATTCATACACTTCTTTAGGGGGAGAGAAAAGTATACATCGAGGTTATTCTTTGGATATTGGACTTAATCTGCTACTTTGATGGTATAAGTTTCTTTGTATTTGGGTTTATGTGTATTCGGGTTCGTGAGCTCTAGTCTAAGAGATTGACTGCATCAATTCAACTACTCGGGAAGTGGTCTCTTGACATCTTTTGGAATGGATTGCTTGATCGACGTCGATGAAAAGAAATTTGAGAAGATTGTTTTAAATGTGGGATGATACGTTGTTGTTGTTCTATTGGATGATATAACCCCGAACGATGAATCACGATGATTATTCTTAAAAGGAGCAGCAAGTTCGATGATAATGGTGTGCTTCTTTGTGCACCTGGCTAAGGGAAGCTTGAATGAAACCTTTGAATCTGCTCATCTTATGGATCTTCGGTTTGGGGGGAAGCTGCCAAAGTCTCACTTTCAGATGGTTCAATTTCTTTCTTCAATGCAAGAGCCTCGGAAGCTTTGGTAGTGAAAGTTTTAGGGGTGATGACTTCTATCTTCTTCAACGGGGCTACTCGATATCCTTATCTCGGTACTCGTATCATCATCTTCTTTAACTATATCATCTTCTCTATCTTTGTAAATATTTATCAAAAAGAAAATACAAAAATAGAAAACCAACAAAAGAAAATAGAAAATTATAAAACCAATAAAAACCCATAAAAATCAGAAAATTTCAAAAATACCAAAAATATGTTTTTTCTAAGACATGTCTTCTGGTATCGATAACATCTGCGGTCTTAGAAATGTCATTCAATAATGGCACGGGACCATAGATGAAGTTCGACGGGAGGTGTAAATATTCTTTTCTAAACATGTCTCAAAATATGGCTTGCGATTATTTAAGATCGTAACTCGTGCTTTATACTATGGCTTGCTATTATTTCGAGATAGCAACCGTTCTTAAAGAAAGGAAAGTCTTTGCACTAATACAAATTTTCAAAATATTTCGTGCACTTATCCTAAAACAAATGAGGAAAGTATGTCGAAGGATTGCTGTTCCTACTCAAATATTTTTCCTTCAAAAATTCTTCGGAAAAATATTTGTTTTAACAAAATGGTGGTAAATGAGTTGCTTTAAAAACAATCAGTTTCATAGTTTTTATTAAATTTGCAAACTCAATCAATGACTTCAGCGCTTTTAAACTTTTCAAAAAAATGAGTCATTGATTGAGGGGGAGAATGTTTTCAAATCTATATCATCTAACGAGCTTTCTTAATTATCCTACGGGCTTAATTAAAAATGATATTTTCCTGTGTCGAAGGACTAGGAATTTAGGATATGATTGTTAGGTTTAGATGATTAGAGTTTGATGAACACATAATTCCCATACCTTATATGAACTGATTGATATGTTGAATTGACTTGAATTAGTCGATTGTTGTTTGGGTGATGTCGACCACCATATATTTGTATGTGTGTTCACTAACGTATGCGGTATATCGGTATATAAGAATGTTCCGATCCGGATCCCACAATTGAAGACGATTGGATGCCGAAGGAAAGGGTAACTATATCTTGGGTTGACAAATGAAGAAACGGAGCTTAATTGGACTTCAATGTAGAGTTGGCATAAATGCAACGTAAGAGGTGTCCTTGCATCACCGGATGGTTTTCTTCTAAGTGATTGAAGAAACGGAGCTTAATTTGACCTCGATTGGCATTAAAATGCAACGTAAGAAGTCTCACGCATTTGCGGACGGTTTTCTTCCAACCCTCGGCAACAACAACAACAAAAGCTTCTCAACCACTAATGTATCTTTGTGCGGGATACAATTTTTAAACAATTTTTTAAAAATTTGATTAAAAATTGTTTTGAAAATGGAAAATATTGTTTTGAAAATTAATTGGTCTTAATTTTGAAAATCACCGGACTTCATTTTATCAAAACATAAGTCACTCAATCATCGACTACTGTCATCGATTGAGGGGGAGAGTGATTTAAAATAAAATATTTTCAAACAATATATCTTCAAAAGAGTCCGTTTGTACGTTAAAATGTGGTGATCTAAAGATTTAATGTTATATCATGGTATGATTTTTTCTTTTGAATCAAGGTCTTTCAAAATGAATTTTTTTCTGTTCTTGTTTGATTGTGAAATTATTTTATTTTACTAAAAGATCTCTTAAAAAACTATCATACCTGACACTAACAATCTTTAATGTCTTAAATTGGTCCTTATCTGTCATTTTTCAAAATTAAATCTTGCCACGTCTTTCCCCAAACTCTTTTAAATGATTTAAATCTTTTGGGATCACAAATCTCAAATGGTTTGAAATTTTTGATCGGGGGAGAGATAGTGATTTAAATCTCTTGTCTGTTTTAATGGAATTGGTTTTAGTCCTTTAAAGGCACTCCTGCCTCCATGTGCCAAACGATTTCAAATATACAATGCACATGTTGAGGAGGAGCATTTATCCAAAACCGAAGAGTATTTAAACAAGGCCACATTTTCTCCCATGTTTTCTAAACCTAATTAAATCACTTGGGATCCAAAATCTCAAAGGGTTTGATATTTTTGATCGGGGGAGAATTTGTGATTTAATAATGAAATTTGATAAAAGGTGATCGTTTTGATTTAATTGTGCAGGCTGCTCTCTCATATGTGCTAAACGCTTTCGAATCTCGAAGCACATATTGAGGGGGAGCAAATAAACTATCGAGGTACGAAAGATTTTTAAAGTGATTTATAAAGTACCTTGATTGAGTTTTCAAATGGTTTCTTAATGGCTCTTGTGATTGTGGATGTGCTTCAAATTAACTCTTGCCTCTATGTGATAAAATGATTTCAAATATCCTCTGCACATATTGAGGGGGAGAATTTACCAAAGAAAATCAAATGACTTTTTCTATGAAAATTGTGATCAAATAAAATATTTCAAAGCCCTCTTGCCTCCATGTGCTAAACAATTTCTAAATCATATGCACATGTTGAGGGGAGGTTTTCTAAATGATCAAAACTATTAAGGTACAAAATGCTTTGATCTCGTATCACAAGTACCTTGATTGTTTTCCAAATGATTTTTCAATTGGTTTCATGGAAGAATGAACAATACCAAAAGACCGACCAATTTACTTTATGCATGGTGTTATAAGGATGGTTAGGTTAGGTATTCTTTCCCACGACCCGCCAGAGTCGGAGGATCTACCGAGGACAATCCACTAGATAGTGTAGAGTCCTTAGGTATGATGAAAAAAGGAGAAAAGTGAGATATGGGAAGAGTGCGGACCGAGGCCCGAGCTAATCTTGGAATAAACCCAACAAGGTTCTAGTAATGAAGTCTCGTAAGCACCGAATGGGTGAAGAATGAAAAAGAATTGAATGTGAAAAGGGTGAAAAGAAATAGCCTCCAATAATTCAACCTTAGGGCGAAACCGGGTTCAATACATATGCTACCGGTGTCTACTAAGGTAACACTGGTATTGAAGACAAGGCGTCATGGACCCGGTGGACGCTTCGCACCTAACTTCCCAAGCAACTCAAGTTCCTCTTAAAAGGACTTGTTTCATTCTCACGGGGAACCGACATTATCTATCGACTTTCTCTTAGAGATTGTTGATATTGAAGAGAGACCCTCTCCTAGTCTCCGGCATAGGAACCAAATGTGCACTATTGAGTCTAGAGCCAAGAGATCATCCACAATATCTCATTAGGACACTAAATTAATGAAGACTTGTGTTTTTCACACAATGTGGAAAGTAAGAATATTTTAAGAGTCCCACGCATTATCCTTGTGGTATTGCCGGAACATCCGAGTGATATGTAAATATTCACAATGAAGATGGAAATCCTTCTAGAGCCAACATCAAACAAGCTCTTGGTGGGTGACATGTGAGATCTTCTCGTAAGATCAAGCTTGTGACAACCGGATAGAAACGATGGGAGATTCATTCTTGAATCAACCTTGGTCCAGAATGGAATTGACGAATGCTTTTGGAAAAACCGTTCGATGTGCAAACCTTCTTTTCTCTAGCACGTCGAATGTGTATTCATATTTCAAACTCAAAAGTATCTACGA
This sequence comes from Chrysanthemum lavandulifolium, assembly GCA_022545495.1. Lineage (NCBI taxonomy): Eukaryota > Viridiplantae > Streptophyta > Magnoliopsida > Asterales > Asteraceae > Chrysanthemum > Chrysanthemum lavandulifolium. Next base: position 54,064,035 of record CM040245.1, read on the forward strand.
TTGAAAAATACTTTTGGAAAACCGTTCGATGTGCGAATCTCTTCTTTTCGCTAGCACGTCGAATGTGTACTCTTTCAAATATAAAAGTATTTATGATTGAAAATTGATCTTTCTCATAAAACCCTCGTCGTATTGCAAAACTCTTTCTTCAAGCAATACGATTGTTTTCAAATCAATCTTTCATCAATCGGTGAATCTCAATTATTGGTTCACTCACTCCGTGTTGTCTTCTTTGAGGCGTTCGGTTTGAGAACAAATTGTGAAACCCTTTCAAGGAGATTCTTGAATCATACACGATCACGAGCGATGCTTATCTTGATCAACGGGAACCGTGGGCGTGTACCTCAATTCAACAAAAGTGATCAAAGACACTTTCGTGTGTTTTATTGCTAGCTGTTGTTTGCGGTACATTTGACGGATTCTGTTGATCGAAATCGAGGAGTCAATCCAAAGCGCATGCTCACAAGATCCACACTTAATTGAAGAAATCATGACGGTGCATATCTACGAACAGGCTCGGATATTTCTATACTATGTTCGTGTTTGCTGACTTGCAAATATCTTGAACCGATAAAGGCTTCCGCTACTCGATGAAAAGATGTCATGATTCAAAAGTGTGAGCATGTCGGTCCAAAAGTCACAACTTCACATGATGGCAACATAATAAAGGGTGATCCAGATTTACGTGGTGATGATCTCAAAGAAAGCTCGAAGATCATCAAAGATGTGGATCAGTTAAAGGCCTCCACTAAAAGTACAAATCAATGCGGACTTTGAAGAATCGCTACAAAAGCAAAAAGATTGCGGAATTGAAGAATTGAAGTCTACGAGCTCAAGAACAAAGACATAGAAAGAATGCTAGGATGAAATATGTATTTCATGGGGTGACCTCCCTTAGGGGGAGATTGTTAGGAATCGGAAATTCCATGTTAAAGTATCGGTCACCCCAATTATAGTCTAGCATATGTTAGCTCGTAGATTTGTAGTTTGTTACGTTATTTAGTATCTTATTAGTTAGTTAGTAGCATAGTTTAGCGTAGTGTAACACCGTGGAGGAAGGACGGGTCTTTACCCACTGTATGCCTGATCCACAGTCCGATAGGAGGACGTATTGTTTGTAAGTATAAATACCCCTTCCATCCATGGAAGGGTGGAGCTTCAATCTAACCTTTACAATTTGTGAAGCAACTCTCTACCAAGAAATCTCCTCTCTACTTTCCTCTCTAAAATGTATAACATGTATTTCCATCATCCAAGACCACCCGAATCATCAACACAATAAATATATCGATCCTACAAGGACATTGGCGAGTCCATGTGGAAGATCATCCCACAAGAGAGAGATTCAAGCCGAACTCCAACATCTCCACCAATTCTCAAATATGGTGGATTCTCACCTAAGTGAGACTATGCAAATGCAAAGTGCTTTGCTAGCCTCCATAATCACCACCCCAAACACCAACACCAACATCAACACATCTACCATTCCACTACCACAAACTCATCAACCATACTACCCTCCTAGGCATGGTTGCTCAACTTGTGAGCAAACCGCCCAAACCATTGATCGGACCGGGTGATGGTCCATGAGTTCCAAGAGGAAATGAGGTTCATCCTCAATCACATCCTCGAGCGACTCAACGCTCTTTCTCATCCACCATCTCATTAGAATGGTCATAGATTAGCTCTTCTAAGCATTTTTTACTTTTCTAGGATTTTTTTTATTGTACTAAACACTTCATTGTGTTCCCTTTTCATGGTTTTTAAATCATGAAAAAATTAAACTAATGAATGGTGTTTTCTATATTGTTGGTGCTTATTACATAGTGTATGGAAATGCTTGTGAATGATGATTATTACTAACAAATCTTTTTGTAGATTTTTCACAATCCATGTATCCTCCTATTGGCACCCAATTTAAGGGGGAGCTTTGATCAAGGGGGAGATAATGGCTCGGACTCATTACACATTCCGCATCGCATCTTCTTTTTATTGAGACAAAAAGGGGGAGAAATATATAGAACTTGATTATATTTGACTTTTGAAAAGTCAAGCTGCATACATTGACTTTCCGAAAAAGTCAACATGATACTTCATTGGTAATATTTGACTTTCCGAAAAGTCAAGCGCATACTGACTTTACGAAAAGTCAACATCATGCTTTAACTAGTGAAGACTTTGACTTTCGAAAAGTCAAACATCATATACTTGCATTATCATTTCTCTTTCGAGTTCTAAAACTAATATTTTTATAACTCTTGTACAATCTTTATATCTTTTATAAAAATAAAATTTATATTTTGTCCTCAACAAAAGGGGAGATTATTAATACAAATGTCGTCATTAAACGTTATTTATATTTTTGATCTTTCTTAGAAGTTTTGTTAACGACAAAAGTAAATTTAATTTTATAAAGCTTAAAGCTTGTCAAATTTAATAGATATTAAAACAAGCTTTTTCAAATAATATCTTCATCACTCAAGCATTTACATTGTGATTAATCATATCTTGATATGACTCTAACCATAATGTATGATAGTATTTTTAGAATGTTTTAGTTTCTTAAAAACTAAACATTACTTATGTATTTGCATATTTCTAAAAATAGAAAAACAACGCATGACATCATGTGATGCATCATGGAAATCATTGGAAGATTTCATTAGATATTTTGTGTAGATTTGGACTCTTCATATCTTACACAATTTTGCATAGATATGGTTGACTTTGGCAAGATCTTGATATCTTGTTGTCGGACCTCGGCGGCACCAAAACTTACAACAGTGGAACCCTTTTAAGGGTCCGGGTCCATCAGTGCTGGCGATGGTTTTGGCTATAAATAGCAAAGCCAAACCAAGTAGTTTTCATCCCTTTCTATCATACTTTCACATATCTTCTCTAACCTTTCTAACTCAGTTTCATATCATATTAGTGATCTCTTTGTAGCAAAGAAGATCAAGTCACATTCAAGCTTCAACGAGAAGTTGGAAGTCTTGTTTGTTTGGTGTTGTATGATCTTGTGTTGATTCATACTTCATTGTTATACCAAACTATCATAATCTTGTGAGTGTGAGTGGTTAGTATTTTAGTCCTCAAAATACATTGTGTGTGGGAGTGGTTGTACCTTTGAAAGAACTCGACATTTAGCTTAGTGTCGGAAATAGTGTAGCGAAGTGTAAAGGTTTTCTCCACCGGTGAAAGGAGCTTGTTAACTAGTGAAGTTAAACTCTCGAGTGTGAGACTCGGGAGTGGAGTAGGCAAGGAAAAAGAGTCCTTGTAGACCGAACCACTATAAACAACTTGTTGTGGTTTGATTGTTTCTTTCCTTATCTACTCTTTACATATTGTTTACATATTTCATTAACATATCTAAGATCAATATCAATTGATCTTTCAATAAGTTTCAAAACAAAGTTTTTAATCGGTAAACTATTCAACCCCGCTTCTAGTTTTCTACACTTTTGTCAAATCACCTAGATATATACTTGTCATGCATCTGAGGATTTTAACAAACATAATCGGCTTATGAAATTAATGCAATTCTTAATGGGCTCGGATGATTCATTCATGCAAATAAGTAATATTTTGTCCGAGACCTCTACATGATGTTAAAGAGGCTTTTGCCATTATTTCTAGTGAGGAGTCTCACAAAGCTGTTGTTACTGGTTCAGGGGCTGGCACCTCCGAGAGGTCTCAGTCATATGTGTTAAATTCGAGTGTGCCTAATAGAGGAAGCTTTCAGGGGCCCCAAACCTCTGGTACTTCTTTTAAACCTAATAATGTGCCTAGACGTAATAATAATGGGAATAGAAGGACTATTGGTGGTCCAACTCTGGTTTATGAACATTATGGTTTTAATGGGCATAATGTTGATAGATGTTTCAAATTGATTGGGTATCCTGCGATTTTGAAAAAGAAATAACACTTCTTGTAATAATAACAATCGAGGTACTCAAAATTTTAACAAAAGATTTGTTAATAAAAATTATGTTGTTTCTAGCTCTTCTATTTTTTTCTAATGAGCAGTTTCAAAACTTTTATCTCGACTAAAGATACATCTGTTAATGATAACGGAGAAGGAAAAGGTGTACATGCCAATATGGCGGTATAGTTTTAAATAACGACAAATATTTTAATAAAAACTTTTTTGTAATAACAATAAAATCAAGTATGCCTTTGGTTAATTTGTCGGTATTATTGTTGATTTTGGTGCCAACCGCATTTAACATATACTAATAAGTATTTGGTTAATGTAATTGATATTTCAAATAAGGAATTAAAGTTTCACATCCAAATTGAACTCAAGCTTTAATTACTAAGGTTGAAAATATGGTTTTAACCAAATACTTAACTCGACATGATGTTCGGTTGTGCGAATCGTGTAAGTTTAATGTCTATTCATAAAGTAGCTAGAGACAACAAATTTGTTATTGCTTTTGATGAGTCAAAGTGTATGCTTTACCTCGGGATTTGAAAGGAATGAATATTCTAGGATCGATAATCAAAATGATTGTTTATATTAATTTGATGAAAATCAAGGTATTGACTTAGAGTTTAAGAATTTTAAGTCCGAATGCAATTTATCTAAAAGTTTATGGCACCTGCAGCTTGGTCATCCTTCCGATCAAGTCTTAGTTGTGCTTAAAAATAAAATTTGTTTTGAAAACAAAATGATAATAAACCTTGTGAAATTTGTCAAAAGGCTAAACAAACCAGGGAACCCTTACCTTTAAATGAGCACAAATCTACTGTGCTTGCTGAACTTGTTCATCTTGCCCTTTGGGGTCCTTACAGGGTTGTTAGTAAGGAAGGTTATAGATATTTGTTTGACCATGGTTGATAACTTTACTAGAGTTGTGTGGGTTTATTTGATTAAAACTAAAGATGAGGTGTTTGATTGTATTACTACCTTTTACAATCTAATAAAAAACCAATTTAACAAGACTTTTAAGGGTGTGTTTGGTATTCCACTATAGGAATGAGACTATAACTATGAAAGTGATTAAGGTGTTTGTTTAAGATGAAGAGGCCCACCACTATGGTAATGAATGATAGATATAATCTATACTCCATATACATCAAGTGAGCTTGGTATGGATCTTTCATAGGTGAAGGACCCACCACCACTATCAAACTCATATCCATTGTCATTCATGGCAACATACCAAACGCACCCTAAAGCTTTTAGAAGTTATAATAGTCTTGAGTTTATTAATCATAAGTTTTGTGCTAAAAATTGTATTATACATCAAATATCTTGTACTTACACCCCACAGAAGAATGAGATTGTGGAAAGGAAACATAGGCATCTACTTAATGTTGCCAGATCCCTTCTGTTTTAGGGGGAATTCCTCTAAATTTGAGGTCTAAATGTATTCTTACTGTTTGTTATTTGATTAACAGGCTGCCTTACTCAGTGTTGAATGGAAAATCATCTTATAATTTGATTTTTAACAAAAGGTATTTTTTAAATCATTTAAGATCTTTTGGATGTCTATGTTTTACTACTTTTAAATAATTCAGATAAATTTTGTTGCAGATAAGAAAAAATGTGTTTTAGTAAGGTATGCTTTATTTAAAAAGGGGTATAAATTATATAGTCTTGAAAGCATTTTTTGTATTCCAGAGATGTTAACTTTTTTGAAAAAGTTTTTCCTTTCAAGATCAAAACTGTTTCTATGGACAAAAGTAATAGTCATGATCTGGATCATACAAATTTCTTCAATGAAATTGTGTATGAGGGTCATGACATACCAAATGATGATCTAAATAAAAATGCAGCACCCCATGCAGAGGGCATAAACTCTTTTATTAAAGGCAGTCCAACAACTGACCAAAGTGAAAGTGATTTGGGGCACTTTCATGATTCCAATAGTTCTACCTTAGAGAATGAGAGGGCTGCATGTAACAATTCGCATTTTCGGGTCACTATTCATTTTTACTATTCACTGTTACTATTCACTTTTCACTATTAATCCCGTAAAATTTTTATTTCACATTCTCGTAGGATAAATTATTTTAGTAATGACCTGAGAGTTCGACAATCGCTAGATCATTTTCATAAAAGTTATTAAGAAAACATCGTCTTAAAGTTTCATTTGATCGGAACACCATTTTAACATCCGCACATAACGAAAACCGCCTCGACAATTTTCCCGCATCAGTTAATTTTAGATCACTCATAATTAATTAGAGAATTTTAAGATTTCATCTTAATGTTACCAAATAAGCCCAAATAAGAAGACAAAACTAAACTTACGTTTAAACAATTCTACTTACATCCGGACTTAACGATTCACCTTGTATTTCCTAAGATGATTAAATACTTTTATATTTTGGAAAAGTCAAACATATTTCCTCCTCCTTTGACCATAAAGAAATTAACCTTATGCGTTCTACCTTTTTCTTAAATCACAGAACTTTTAGACTTCACGTATAAGCTGTTAAGTTATCCCACTGACGAAAACCACATTTTGACATCTCATATCACTTTTAGACTAATTTTAGTCTACTCTAAATAAATCCACGGTCATTTCCGAAATCTCGTTCTTTTCGATAAATTGCATTTTACGCGTTTTGACCCGTATTTCCGACTTTAAGCGGCGTTTTTGCACCCAATAAGACTTATCACCCATTTTATATTTTTAGATGGAGTATAATGATGAGTTTCATCATTCCTGCAAGTTTCATATTTTTACGATACCGGTTTCGTTTTATGGCTTCGGTTAGCATTTAACAGAACCAAAACTCACTCCGTAATCAAGATAATACCAAAACTATCCACCTAAGTCATCTTATCTCTATATGAACGAAATTAGGGAGGGAGTCATCACCTTGGTGTCAAAATCCTAAGCATGCTACCTTTAGATCATTACATGTGTAAATTTAACCATGGTTAGTTTTTAACCCAATATATAGTTAACTAAAATCTCTAGCCTATAAATACCAAGCATAAACCTTCATAATTTCTTGCACCACCCCTTCTTAACATCTAAAGTCCTAAACCTAAGGCATTTCTCATAGATCTTGTAAGAACATTCATGTGTTCTTGAAGAAAAACTAACGTTTGATCTTCGTTCTTGGAAGTTTTCAAGAAAGAGTCGTTATAATCTTCAATTAACTTCAAGTCTCCAAAAATACGCCGTTATAATCTTCTTTTCTTCTTCGGGTTCTCAAGAAGGCGTTGTTATAATCTTCTAATAGTCGTGGGTTTTCAAAGATTGCAAAGTCTACGTCGAAGTCTGTTAATATTTTATTTTTCCATAATACTCAAGCATTCTATTTTAAGGTAAGTTTATATAACTCAAACTTATTTAAATACTTAAAACTTTGTTAGTTTATTTATTGTATTTATAAACTCTTAATATAGCATATAATCAAATAATTAAAATACATGTTTTACGTATTGAGCACTACAACACTAGGGAACTTCATGTGAGGGTTCATTTGGGTAAGCGGATCGACGAGTTCTTTGGATTTACGATTTAAAGTGCCCTAGCTCCTCGAACGTTCATCGCATGACCTCTAAATTATGATGGCCCGAATCGGTAGTACGATATGTACAAACTAAAACCATTTCTATAAACAAACATACAAATACTACGTCATGATCAATATAATGGCATATATAGGCTCGCTCATGTTTTCTTAGGCATTATTCAACCTAAGATGTAGGATCGATATATTATTGTGTTGATGATTCGGGTGGTCTTGGATGATAAAATACATGTTTGCCATATTTAGAGAGAGAAGATAGAGAGGTGTTCTTGCTTGAGACTTGGTTCTCAAATGTAAAGGTTAGATTGAATGAGCACCACCCTTCCATGGATGGAAGGGTATTTATAATTCTGAATATAACGACCTCATATCGGCTGTGGATCGTGTATACAGGTGGGTAGGTGTTACACTCGCTAAACTAAACTAATAACTAACTAATAAACCGATAAATAACGTAACTAACGACAAGTCTACGAGCTAACTTATGCTAGACTATAATTAGGGTGACCGACACTTTAATATGGAATTTCCAATTCCTAACAATCTCCCTAAGGAGGTCACCCCATGAAATACATTTTGCATCCTAGCATTCTATTCTTGACTTTGTTTTGAGCTCGTGACTTCAATTCTTCAATTCCGCAATCTTTGTGCTTTAGTAGCGATTCTTCAAAGTCCGCATTGATTTGTACTTTTAGTGGAGGCCTTTAAGCGATCCACATCTTTGATGATCTTCGAGCTTTCATTGAGATCATCACCACGATAAATCTCTCGGATCACCCTATGTTGTGTTGCCATCATGTGAAGTTGTGACTTTGGGACGACATGCTCACACTTTTCAATCATGACATCTTTCCATCGAGTAGCGGAAGCTTTCTTTGGTTCATGATATTTGCGGTATCGAAGCATAGTATAGAAATATCGAGCCGAGTTATGTAGATATGCACCATCATGATTTCTTAAATTAAGTGTGGATCTTTGTGAGCATGTGGCTTTGGATTGACTCCTCAATTACGATCACCGCAACCATCCAAATGTACCTTCAAACAACGAGTTAGCAATAAAACACACGAAAGTGTCTTTGATCACTTCGTTGAATTGAGGTACACGCCCACTGTTCCCGTTGATCAAGACAAGTATCGCCGTGATCGTGAATGATTCAAGAATCTCCTGACGGGGTTTCGCGCTTGTTCTAGTCGTTCTCAAACCGAACGCCTCAAAGAAGACAACACGGAGTGAGTGAACCAATAATTGAGATTCACCGATTGATGAAAATTGATTTGAAAAACAATCGCGTATTGCTTAGAAGAAAGAGTTTTGCAATACGACGAAGGTTTTATGAGAAAGATCAATTTTCAATCAAAAATACCTTTGTATTTAAAAGAGAATACACATTCGATGTGCTAGAGAAAGAAGATTTGCACATCGAACGGTTTTCCAAAAGCATTTTTTTCAATCGTAGATACTTTTGAGTTTGAAAACATAAGTACACATTCGACGTGCTAGAGAAAGAAGGTTTGCACATCGAACGGTTTTTCCAAAAGTATTCGTCAATTCCAATCTCGGACCAAGGTTGATTCAAGATTGAATCGCCCCATCGTTTCTATCCGCTTGTCACAAGCTTGATCTTTGCAAGATTTCACATGTCACCCACCAAGAGCTTGTTTGATGTTGGCTCTGAAGGATTTCCATCTTCATTGTGAATATTTTACATATCACTTTCGGATGTTCGCAATACCACAAGGATAATGTGGGACTCTTAATATATTCTTACTTTTCACATTGTGTGAAACAACAAGTCTTCATTAATTTTGTGTCCTAATGAGATATTGTGGATGATCTCTTGGCTCTAGACTCAATTGTGCACATTTGGTTCCTATGTCGGAGACTAGGAGAGGGTCTCCTTCTTCAATATCAACAATCTCTAAGAGAAAGTCGATAGATAATGCCTGGTTCCCCATGAGAATGAAACAAGCCCTTTAAGAGGAACTTGAGTAGCTTGGGAAGTTTAGTGCAATGCGTCACGGGTCCATGACGTCTTGTCTTCAATACCAGTGTTACCTTAGTAAACACCAAGAGCATATGTATTGAACCCTGTTTACGCCTCTAAGGTTGAATTATTGAAGGGCTATTTCTTTTCACCCTTTTCATATTCAATTCTTTTCATTCTTCAACCCTTCTGCTTACCAAGACTTCATAACTAGAACCTTGTTCGGTTTATTCCAACATTAGCTCTGTCTCACCACACTCTTCCCATTTCTCATTTTCTCCTTTTTCATCATACCTAAGGACTCTACACTATCTAGTGGATTGTCCTCGGTAGATCCCTCCGGCTCAAGCGGATCGTGGGAACGAATACCTAACCTAACCATCCTTATAACACAATGCATAAAGTAAATTGGTCGGTCTTTTGGTATTGTTCATTCCTTCTTTGAAACCAATTGAAAATCATTTGGAAAACAATCAAGGTACTTGTGATACGAGATCAAAGCATTTTGTACCTTAATAGTTTTGATCATTTAGAAAACCTCCCTCAACATGTGCATATGATTAAGAAATTGTTTAGCACATGGAGGCAAGAGGACTTTGAAATATTTTCTTTGATCACAATTTTCATAGAAAAAGCCATTTGATTTTCTTGGTAAATTCTCCCCCTCAATATGTGCATAGGATATTTGAAATCATTTTATCACATAGAGGAAAGAGTTCTTTTGAAGCACAATTACGATCACAAAAGCCAATATAAACCATTCACTCCCCCTCAATATGTGCATCGATATACGAAAGAGTTTGGCACATATTAGAGAGAACCTGCGCTTTGAATCAAAACGATCATCATTAATCAAATTTCATTATTAAATCACAAATTCTCCCCCGATCAAAAATATCAAACCCTTTGAGATTTTGGATCCCAAGTGATTTAATACGGTTTGGAAAACATGGGAGAATATGTGCCTGATTTAAAAGCTCATCTTGTTTTGGGATAAATCCTCCTCCTCAACATGTGCATTGTGTATTTGAAATCGTTTGGCACATGGAGGCAGGAGTGCCTTTAAAGGACTAAAACCAATTCCATTAAAACAGACAAGAGATTTAAATCACGATCTCTCCCCCGATCAAAAATTTCAAACCTTTTGAGATTTGTGATACCAATTGATTTAAATCATTTAAAAGATTTTGGGGAAAGACGTGGCAAGATTTAATTTTGAAAAATGACTGATAAGGATCACTTTAAGACGTTAAAGATTGTTAGTGTCATGTATGATTGTTTTAAGAGATCTTTTAGTAAAATAAAACAATTTCACAATCAAACAAGAACAGAAAAAAATTTATTTTGACAGATCTTTGAGTTTTAAAGAAAATCATACCATGACATAACATTAAATCTTTAGATCACCACATTTTAGCGTACAAACGGACTCTTTTGAAGATATATTGTTTGAAAATACTTTAAATTTGAAATCACTCTCCCCCTCAATCCATGACATTAGTCGTTGATTGAGTGACTTTAGTTTAAAATGAGGTCCGGTTGATTTCCAAAATATGAGTTCAATTTATTTTCAAAAACAATATTTTCCATTTTCAAAACAATTTATTCAAATTTTTCAAAATTGTTTAAGAATGGTATCCTGCACAAAGATATGTTAGGTGGTTGAGTTGCTTCTGTTGATGTTGTTGCTGTAGGGCTTGGAAGAAAAACCGTCTGCTGATGCAGTGAGACTTCTTACGTTGCATTTTAATGCCAACTTAGGTCAAATTTAAGCTCCGTTTCTTCAATCACTTAGAAGAAAAACCATCTGATGATGCAGTGAGACCTCTTACGTTGCATTTATGCCAACTCTTCATATAAGTCCAATTAAGCTCCGTTTCTTCATTTGTCAACCCAAGATATAGTTACCCTTTCCTTTCGGCATCCAATCATCTTCAATTGTGGGATCCGGATCGGGAACATTCTTATAATCCATGATATCTGCATACATTAGTAAACACAAACAGATATATGGTGGTCGACAACACCCAAACAGCCATCGACTAATAACAGTCAATCCAACATATCAATCAGTTTGTATAAAGCATGGGAATTATGTGTTTATTAAACTCTAATCATCTAATCCTAGCAATCATATCCTAGGCACCTAGTCCTTCAACGTAGGTTAACATCATTTTTAGTTAAGCATATTAGGATAATTAAGAAAGCCCGTTAGAAGATATAGATTTGAAAACATTCTCCCCCTCAATCAATGACTCATTTTCTAAAAGATTAAAAGCTGAAGTCAATGATTGAGTTTTCAATTTTACGAAAACTCTAAACCGATTGAATTAACAAGCTACTCATTTTCCACCATTTTGAAATACTACAAATATTTTTAGAAGAATTTTAGACGGAAAACATTTGTGTAGGAACAATGATCCTTGACATACTTTCCTCAAATTGTTTTGGGATAAGTGCACGAAATTTTTGAAAATTTGATTAGCGCAAAGACTTTCCTTCCTTGAAGAGCGGTTGCTATACAAATAATAGCAAACCATAGTTTTAGCACGGTTTGATGCAAAATAATCGCAAGCCATAGTTTAAGTCCCAAGTTACGATCAAATAATCGCAAGCCATTTGATATGTGACATGTTTTGGAAAAGAATATTTACACCTCATGCTCGAACTTCATCTATGGTCTCGTGCCATTATTGAATGACATTTCTAAGACCGTAGATGTTATCAATACCAGAAGACATGTCTTGAAAAAATATATTTTTGGTATTTTAAAATTTTCTGATTTTTATGGGTTTTTGAAGGTTTTATATTTTTCTATTTTCTTTTGTTGGTTTTATATTTTTGTATTTTGTTTTTCTGATAAATATATACAAAGATAGAATAGATGATATAGTTTAAGAAAGATGATGATACGAGTACCGAGATAAGGATATCGAGCAGCACGTCGTAGAAGATAGAAGTCATCATCCCTAAAACTTTCACCACCAAAGCTTCCAAGGCTCTTGAATCGAAGAGAGAAATTGAACCATTTGAAAGTGAGACTTTGGTAGCTTCCCCCGAACCCGAAAATCCTTTAGTGAGCGTAATCGAGCTCTATTTCAAGCTTGCCTTATCCAGTGCATGAGAAGCACACCATTATCATAAATCCCGCTCCTTTTAAGAACGATCACCGTGATTCTTCGTTTGAGGCTATATCATCCAATAGAACAACGACAACGTATCATCCCACATTTAAATAATCTTCTCAAATTTCCTTTCCATCAAGTCCAAACGATCCATTCCAAAAGGTGTCAAGAGAACACTTCCCCGTGTAGTTGAAATGATGCGTCCGTCTCTTAGTATAATGCTCAAGAACTCTCCCGAATACACTTCATGAGGGAATGAAGAACACCTTCCCATGTTCACATTTTTCTTCCCCGATGAACGTATATGAAGCTCAAGAACCCAAGTACACCAATATCCAAGAACTCTCCCGAATACACATCATGCCCGAGAGAAAACACCTCCCCAATGTTTGTGGTAAACAATGGCTTTCTTCCACGATGATCGTGTATGAAGCTCAAGGACCCGAAGTACACAATTCCCAAAGAGAGAACAACCGATAACATTGAAGAAGCGGATCAATCACGATTATCTCTGCGGATGACAATCTATCGGATGTCAACTCCGGAGTAAGTGATTATATCTACGAATCATCGATTAAGCCCTCAGTGAGAAAGGCGGCGCCCCGAATGTACACAATTCTCTCTCCACGATGATTGCTATAACATCGAGATCATCACACACCATTGTACCTCTTTTTATCTTCAGAAACTTTTATTTACATCACTTCCCCCACGTTGTTGGAATAATAACACTAAAAGCCTTGATGAGTAAAACCTTGAGTTTCTCTGCGGTCATGACATATGTCTTCCCGGGATATCTTCAATCACTTAGAAGAATTAAGTTCATCAATTTTACTCGCTTTGTGTTTATCTCCTTCCCCCTTGCTGGTTTTGATGCTTCAGAATCAACAATACACTATAAGTCCATGTACTAGAAATCATTAGAGAAGAACCTTCTTAGCTCAGATGTATCTGTGAGAATCAACTTGCTGCAGAATGTGAGCAAGTCTAATTGGGGATTAAAACTGACATTTCACCCTCCCCCAATTAGTGCTCTCCCCTAAACCGAAAATCTGTATGATAAATGCTTTGAATAAGAAGAAGTCTTTAGATCATTAAATGCAACTCGTCTTTGGTCTTCTAACATATAGCAGGAAATGTAGGACAGACTGTAGACTCGACCTTCTTCAAGATTGTCCGAATGGGGAATAGAGTGTTAACATCTTCAACTCACACCAAAAAGCATCCCACCAAAAAGCATCCCAATTAACTTACATCTTGCAAATTCCCTTAACTAAAATCCTCCCAATCAAACAAAACGAAAAGATGTTCATCAAGGAAATCAAGAATCGTGCCACAACAAACACACAAATGGTAACACCAAACCGCCAATCACATCAAACAAGAATAGAGATTGTTCGGAATCATCATGTTGATGTATACGTGAAGCATTAACCGGAAGCACTTTGTCGATAAACTCATCAATCCGAGTGAAGATGTCAACCAATGGCTCTTAGAAGAAACTCCATGTAAAGATGATCCGATAAGAAGCTCGGTTCTTACATGAGTTAGGGCCGTATGACCATATATTCTCATAAGTCAATCAACCATGCGAAATTATCACTTCTTCTCCCCTCAAGAATTGCATACGGAGATGCCATTCTTGATTTAACAATGAACATCATCCAAATGTAGTTTATTCACACTTCTCCCCGCAAATTAGCAGGATGTCGCCATCGTCATTATAGTTGAGAAAGTGGAATCGGAAAACAATCAACAAGAGTCTTGTTCACTTGATGACCGCGCATGGAAAAAGTATGAAGCATGTTGATGAGAATGGTCGTAATAAGAAGATTTCTCTTCTTGGAAGATAAAGCGCCCACACGCATACACTTTTCTTTTCTTTGGAGAGCGATGTTTGAACCAAGTATTCAAACGTCATAATCTCTCTTTTCATCTCTTGGCAAAACATGTAATCAACCACCATTATCATTCAAGAGGCTCTTTGTAGTGACGGTGATGGAGATAACCAATATGATGAATTTGACCTCAAGTAAACTACCCCGAACTCGTGACTTAAACTTGCACATATGTAACAAAGAGCGGTGCCGATTTCCATTAGCATCTCTAAGTACTCTCTATGTACTCTATACTCTTCAACCAGCCAACCATCAAGTATAAGACGTACATTACCTCTTGAAAATCCACAATAGAATGTGACACTGAGCACAACAACGTAACTCCTTAAAGTGATAGTTATTTTGAGGTGATAAGAGCCCAATTCCCCCAAGTGGTAAAAGAATAGGAAAAAGTCACTCAACAATAACTAGATTTCCAAGTCTTCGTATTAGATAATAAGCTTGAACAAGGATCTCGAAGAATCTTCATCCAACCATCCCGATACCTTGGATACTAAGTACACTCGCTGGTGATAATTCACTTCAACCTCAAATAAATATCTTGAATTAATGTCGTTGTCACATCATCTTGTTAATCGCTCAAATCTAGCCTTCTTTGACATTTAAAGTGACCTATGATAATGGTTTTCATCGACCATGGTTAAAAGCACATCACCCGTAAAACCATATAATAACTAAACCGCCATGAAGACAACCCAAACACACCCAATTCATGAAGTACACCCTTTTATCCCTTATTTGAAGCGAAACCGTAGCACCAAAGATCAAGTAAGATCCGAAATTACACTTTCTCTTCTCAAGATGGTTCCATCATTACGGATTTTACAACTCTATGGTTTAAACCGAGAAATAGTTTCTTTCGCGAGGATTTTACAAAACCAAGAATAAACCATAAGATAGATCCGAAATGCACTTTACTAATACGGGATGTTTCCATTGTCACGGATTTTACAAGTCTATGATTTAAACCGAGAAATAGGTTCTTTCGCGGGATTTTACAAAATCAAGACAAAACCGTAAACAATGTCAGCTTGAATGTGTTATGACAACTTTGGTTTCGGTGAATATCTGTTTTTAGAGGAACATGTAGCGGTTCATCAACGGTTCATTTACCAACATCAACACCATCATCAACCATCCAATTAAACACTTTGGTAAATACATCAATCACGCATTCCGTCGGCTATTGTAGTGACCACATGGAGAAGTAAACCCGATATGCCAAACTTGAGCAAGAAGTAAAATTCCCCAGTTTTGTTACTTAAACTTGTACTAATCCTTGTGAAGAAGAAACGGTGTACCCAATGTACAAAACCTCTTGACATATCCTCAATTGCGTGAGACACCGAAGTGATAGCTACGTTGTGGGTTAAGCGAGAAAGAATCACAACCGTAACTAAATAGCCAAGTCTTTATCACCCTCTGTAAATGCCCAAACAAGTCATCTTCGCGGAAGGGTAGAAAGAAAGAAGACGAAATAAGTAAACTTGCCCGAAAAACCTCACTTCATATCCAAATAAAAATACCGTACAACAACCCCGTAGTCGGTTTGTTCAATCATCAATTCAAGCCGTGACATAATATATTCCGTGAAAACGTATCAACCAAAGTACCGCTCTTTTGCCAAGTATTATACCAAAGTTAGCCGTGAACTTATTTACCCCCATGAAAATGAAACTTGATGATCAAAATAGTACTCTCCCGAAATTAACAAATAATGTCCAATCTTTTGGAAAAAAAATATCTCCATCAAGATTTGATATTTTCAATACTTTCATCACAAGAATGTATCCAATGGTAAAATATCCGGGTAACATAATTATCATTGTCCAAGCCAAATCCAACATCCAAATCCAATACATCACATATCCTAACACATATGATTTACATACAAGCCCATATTCGTTGTAGCCCAACTCCATAACCGATCCAACCCTAGTGAAACTAACATCATGATCCAACTCATAACTTATCCAACCTAAGCCCACTATCAAAGATACAATCATGCGATCCAATTAGGAGTTCCACCGGTCCAACTCGCACATCATGACCGTCAAAATCAATACCCAATAACTTGGGTATATAAGAATGCATACTCGAGATAATCCAAACCCTAATCTCACTTATTTACCAAAACACGATATCTCTTAGTTTTGTCCGCCCTTTTCTCTCTTTCTTATCAAAGCGTATCAAAAATTAGGTGCGGGAGCGGATCAATCGTCAACTCAAATGAAAACATCAATCCGTAACTTTCACACCATCAAATCCATCAGACCAATCACAACTAACATCGAATCGATCTACTAATAGACCTCGCCACATAGATGGCTTGAGGTTATGGACTTAACTTTAGAGATCTAATCAAAGGGTCTTGGGTAAGATTTATCTTTGTATTGTATTCGTTTGTGTAATACTAGAAAGAAAAGATGGGATTCGAACATCCTTGTTCTTGTCCTTTCTTTTAAGATGTTTCAATATTGACAAGTATTTTTGTTAAGACCGAACCAAAGAGATGAAAGGAATAATACTTGTGGAAAACGTAGGGGGGTGAATACGTTTCCGTTTCAAACTTAAAACTTTTGTATCAAATATAGTATAAACCATTGCATTTGCTAATCTCGGCGCGAGGATGCATTTAACGCATTCGGCATGTAAGGCCAACCCTTAATATCACATGAGATTCTGCAAGATTAATGGTTCATTAAAAATCAAGTTTCACCATTATTAGTCTGGTTGCTTTTTCTTGATCAAGCGTGTCATAATATGTAAAGTGTTAAATATAGTTTGTGACTATATGAAAGACCAAGTATGTGTCACAAACATAGACATCAACCACATAGAGAATAAACAATGTAATGCAAGAATAAGAGTAAAGCGATAAGTAAAAGGATAGACAAACCAACACAAGGATTTATAGTGGTTCGGCTACAAGGACACCTTCCTTGCCCTACTCCACTCCCCGAGTCACCTACTCGAGAGTTCGTAATCACTACACACACTCCTTATGGCGGAGAAGCCTTCACAACGTCGCTTACACCTTTTCCAGTACAAAGATAAATACCGAGTTCTTTCACACCAAGGCGAACCATACCTATCACAACGTCGCCTACCCTTTATACGGTGCTAGGCTAACCACCGGGTTCTTTCACTCCAAGGTGAACCACACCTACACAACGTCGCCTACCCTTTATTAGGTACTAGGATAAGCACCTAGTTCCATTACTATGGAGGAACTACTACTATCACAACACAACACCTAATCTCGAGGAGATCCACTCCTTGTTACAACACCATCAAGGATATTACCATCCTTGGATCTAAACAAATACTATATGTATAACGATGCACCTCATCGATTATCGACCTAGGCATTCTTCACTAATGCCATTTACACGATCCTTGACACCATTCACTAATGCCTTCAACACGGATCTTGGCACTCTTCACTAATGCCTTTGACACATCTATGACACCGTTATGTTTTGTGGCCCGACATAACAAGCGATAACGCTACTGCGCGTCGTTCGGGGTCAAAGGAACTTCCTTTTCTTGAGCAAGTTTTATAACACCCTAGGCGGTGAACCTAATCGTTGTAGTGTAGTAATTAGGGTAAGCCACGGGTATTGATATCGTTCTCTGGGGAATAGGAATGCTAGTAGGGAGTTACTACGCTAAGGTTAAGGTTGAGGAAGATTATTTTTATCTTTTATATTTTATGAAAATGGAAAGGTACGAATCTCGGGTATTGGATTTGGGGGTTGGTATTTCTACCGATTACTCTACTATTATCTAATTATCTAAACTAAGGTTGTGGGAGTCTATGTCTAATTAATGTGTGCTCGAATGATAGTTTAAAGATGTGTTTACGTAGTTTGTATTACTCCTTAATTATCTCCTATTGATGGTTGAGTGTCACGCCTTATTCCTAGTTGCGTTGTGTGTCTAAAGTTGCAGGGTATGCGTTTCTCCCTAACTCTTTGAACTTACCAAAGGTTCCTGTCTACAAACCCACTAGAGATTATAGACTCCTACTCTAAGGCGCTCTTCGGATGGTATAGACTACAATCACTCAGGTAATTATACTCTACGGTTCACAAAGATGAATCAAGCATTAAGTGCACAACGGATGACCTATCGCATTACTAGATCATAAATCAACTAAGATAAGAAACAACCAATCAATATTTAATAATTAAGTTTCATACTTTCTAAGCAAACACACAAATAAATTAGCGGGACATGGAGAACATGCAAGCATACACACAAATAATCAAAGACATAATTGAATTAATGAAGCAAAGACTTATCTTGGTGTAAGATAGGGTTAAAACCCTAAAATCTTGTACAAGACACCTTAGGTTCGGTTTTAGGTTTTACTCCAAAGACTCTCCACACAAAGACCGAAAAATTCGGATTCTATATATAAGATTACAATTGCGGCGTCACCTTATGTTTAGTGGCGCCGTCGTGTCGCCGCCATTAGGGTTTCGTCTTGGCCACGTTAACCTTGCGACGGCGTCACCTTATGTCCGTGACGCCGTCCTCTTGACCTCGGCGTCGTCGGATTGCATCTAGGCCGTGCGAGTAGCGACGGCCTACTCTTTCACCACTAGGCGCCGTCTCTTGAAAATCTGAGTTTTGGGTTCGTCCGTCACAATAATGCAGGGACGGCGTCATAAATAGCACCCGACCGTCGCCTTCTACTTTCAACAGCTGTGAGTGCCTTGATTTCGACTTTGGCCATTTTCTTCATATATTCGCGCCTTTCCGTCCAAATAAGTGCCATTCCAACATTTTGCCTTCACGACCTAAAAGTGAAAAGGCGATATTAAGCAATAACGGATACAAAGTGATCAAATAAGGACTTAAACGACCCTCAAAATGGTACCTTTTAAAACCTTATCAAATATCCCTACACTTGTTATTTGCTTGTCCTCAAGCAAATGTGCTTTTAGCCAATTAATTTATAAGTTAGGGTCATTCAACATTAATTCAAAGCGGTCCACAACACATATAAGCCCATAAAAGTCATAACAAGCACGGAATTACATACTAGCACCTCACATGGGGTGTTTGGATACTCATCTCTCTCGGGTGTATATATGAAACATAACAAAAAGGAAATGGAAGATAAACACTCATTAACCGGTCCTAGTACATAGATTACCATAGGCTTGAGAATAGATCAAACCTCCATCGCTTTGGCGTAAGCACCTAGGAAAGACTATCAAAGAGGTCTTTAAAGGGTTGTAACGTTAGGCTTACGGTAGGGAAATAAGGGTTTGGTGGGATAGGCTATTTAGTGGTGGCAAGTCAAAAATCTTTATGTTAACTGCATATGAAGAATGGCGTTGCTAAGCCAAGACTCGACACTCTAAACTCTAGATAACTGAAATAAATAAACATAAATTTAAAGGATAGATGTAGGATGGTAGTATGTTTTTTTTTTTTTTTTTTTTTTTTTATTTTTTTTTTTCTATTTTTTTCTATTTTTTTTTTTTTTTTTTTTTTTCCATACACTTTTACTCTACCATCCTCTAAGATAACATCAAAATACTAGGGATTTATATGCATATCCCTACACTTGAGTTTTATTACTCTAACACTAATTTGACCCGATTTGAAAAGATTAAAACACTTGGGGTACATTATTACGCAAACAAAGGGAATTTGAATTTAACGTTCCTTCCGTCATTTCATAAACTTTAACTTTTCCATGAATCCCAATCATCCCAAAGCGTATACAAAGGATATGACTCGACTTAGCAACTCATGCAAGCAACTAGATAATTGAACTAAGGGTTTAGGGTGATAACAAATATTTGCACTAAAGTGAGTGCATAAGGGGTAGGCTAAAGCGATTTGGGTGTATATTTGGGGGTGGGGTGTAAACAATGCTCTTCATTGATATTCGGAAAACCGAAATATCACAAGAACCGCGAAAAGGATAGGCTCGAGGGGTTAACTAGGGGTATCGTGTACTAAAAATGAGTACAACGCAAAGGGTGTGGGGAATTACTCAACCGATGTGGAAGAAGTAATTATATTACGGTATTAAACAAGGGTTATCCTAATGCCTCTTATCATTTAGTTATTCCTAACTACACAAGTGTAGCCTCACTTGCGATCTCGGAATGCATCACAAAACAAGTTCTAGAATCTAATATACTACGGTTCACACTCTAAGCATTAAAGATGAATGCTTTTATTCCTACTAATCTAAGGCGATCCTCGCATTTTGGGTGGAATTTGGGTGGTAAGGGTTTTGTGCTAGTCATGCAACTTCCTATCCGTGAGACGCTTTTGTTAAGACTAATGGCCCACTCCTATATGTCATGAAAATTTTTAAATGTGGTGCCAAAATTACCCTAACCGACATTTTCTCATGGTTTATTACACAAATGCAATTAGACAAAGCAAATAGTCAAGGATAAGCATAATTTCAAAGTTCCCGTTTATTTTCCCTCCTACACTTAAACCGAACATTGTCCCCAATGTTCCCGAAAGTATCAAAGATATGATAAAGAAGGTAATTAAAAGCGAAAGAAACTAATACTCCCCGATTAGCTCGGTAGGATCCGTGTAAAGTGGTGGTTAAATTCTTTTCAAGAAGAATTATTGCGTGAAAAGCTCCTTCCAATCTTATGTAACTTCTTGACAAACTAAACTGCACACTTGAAGAAAACAAACGAAACCTTCGTAAAATCGGTGGTAATAATATATATAAGACTCGATTTAAACTAGGATATAATGCTTGTGGAATGGATGTTTACAATTTCTAAGAAAATTAAGACACGGAAAATTCCAAAAATTTATAAGTAGCTCGAAAAAGAAAAAATAATCGATGTTTTACTCCTTCACGGCGCCGCGGTTGCAATCTGACATCGTCAGTTATCCCGACAAAAAGCGGTCTGCGATTTTACGAAAAAATTACGGAAAATTTACATCTTTAGAATCGGAAAATCTACGCAAAACATCTATTATGACTCGATACAAGCATTTGACTCGAACAAACAAACATATATATCTTTTAGTTAATTGTTATTCTCATGTTTACGTTTCTTTTGAAAATGTGTAATCCTCCTACACTTATCCCTTATGTAAAATACCTTTATATGCAATTAAGGCGAGGTTAAAAACAAAATAAAGCATTTTACAAATTTAAACATGAGGATAAACAATTAATAAAAGATATATGACACTAACAAGCAAACAATTAAGCATGGGTTGCCTCCCGAAGTGCTTTTCTTTATTTAAGAGTCTTGTAGCTAGACTCATAGTCGTGTTCTCACGTTTCTCATTACCTATCCTCTCGTGCTCATACTTAAGCCATTCCAACGCTCTTTCATTCTTTTGTAATCATCTCCTAATTCAAGGCATTTTTGTAATACCGCTTAGTTTTCTCATATGGGTACCTAAGTCCATTCTGCTTATCCCTTTCACTAAGCAGTGGAATAGGGGTCATTCTATTACAAACCTCAATGTCCTTATGTTTAAACCTAGGATGAGCGCGTGGCATTTGGTAGATGAAATCTTCAACTTCATCAGAGAATGTAATTAGACCATCAATCATCCGTTCATTCAACCTAGTCAATTTCTTGAAAGGTTTTCCAAAAATTATTTGAGTGAGGTCCTTATCTATAAATTCTCCTAAGTCTTCTAAGACCATGAACTCTACCAAATAAGTAAAACTTCCGACAAACACGTGCAAATAAATGACTGCTTCAACAACATTGTTCCCTTGATAAGTTAACTCTTTGACCTTGATTTTGTTGTATAGGTCCTTGAAATTAAGTTTAAAGGTAAGAATGAATTTAAATAAGCATCGAACCCTTCTAGTCCTATTTTGCAAGGGAATTGCATATTAAAGGGGCCATCTTTCTCAATCCTACACCTAGGGTCAAAACATTGGGATGGGTCTTCCTTAATTTCAGAACTAACTTCATTAATGACCTCCCCGCTATCAAGTGCTTCATCATAATCAAATTCCTCATCAGAATCTGAGTAATAGAAAGGACTTTGTTGTTGCCAATTCATCTCATTATGCTCTAGGTGATTACCAAAATGGTGAGTGGGTGAAGGGTTTTGTGGGATTGCGTTCTCAATCTCGGGATTGGGAACGGGTAAAGTAAAGAATCTTCGATGAAAAATACGGATCATGGTTAATGATGGTTTTTACTGACGGGTCACGAAGAAGGGGATAGACTAAGAGAAATCTAAAATGAGAAAAAAGTTTACTTGATAGGAATCAAGCAAAGAAACCTAAGCGAGGTGGACTACTAACTAGCTATTCTATTCCCGGCATCGGCGCAAAAACTTGATAACGCTACACGCGTTGTTCGGGTCAAAGGAACTTCCTTTTCTTGAGCAAGTTTTATAACACCCTAGGCGATGAACCTAATCGTTGTAGTGTAGTAATTAGGGTAAGCCACGGGTATTGATATCATTCTCTGGGGAATAGGAATGCTAGTAGGGAGTTACTACGTTAAGGTTAAGGTTGAGGAAGATTATTTTTATCTTTTATATTTTATGAAAATGGAAAGGTACGAATCTCGGGTATTGGATTTGGGGGTTGGTATTTCTACCGATTACTCTACTATTATCTAATTATCTAAACTAAGGTTGTGGGAGTCTATGTCTAATTAATGTGTGCTCGTATGATAGTTTAAAGATGTGTTTACTTAGTTTGTATTACTCCTTAATTATCTCCTATTGATGGTTGAGTGTCACGCCTTATTCCTAGTTGCGTTGTGTGTCTAAAGTTGCGGGGTATCGTTTCTCCTAACTCTTTGAACTTACCAAGGGTCTTGTCTACAAACCCGCTAGAGATTATAGACTCCTACTCTAAGGCGCTCTTCGGATGGTATAGACTACAATCACTCAGGTAATTATACTCTACGGTTCACAAAGATGAATCAAGCATTAAGTGCACAACGGATGACCTATCGCATTACTAGATCATAAATCAACTAAGATAAGAAACAACCAATCAATATTTAATAATTAAGTTTCATACTTCCTAAGCAAACACACAAATAAATTAGCCGGACATGGAGAACATGCAAGCATACACACAAATAATCAAAGACATAATTGAATTAATGAAGCAAAGACTTATCTTGGTGTAAGATAGGGTTAAAACCCTAAAATCTTGTACAAGACACCTTAGGTTCGGTTTTAGGTTTTACTCCAAAGACTCTCCACACAAAGACGAAAAATTCGGATTCTATATATAAGATTACAATTATGACGGCGCCACTTATGTTTAGTGGCGCCGTCGTGTCGCCTCCATTAGGGTTTCGTCTTGGCCACGTTAACCTTGCGGCGGCGTCACCTTATGTCCGTGACGCCGTCCTCTTGACCTCGGCGTCGTCGGATTGCATCTGGGCCGTGCGAGTAGCGACGGCCTACTCTTTCACCACTAGACGCCGTCTCTTGAAAATCGAGTTTTGGGTTACGTCCGTCACAATAATTTTGGGACGGCGTCGCAAATAGCTTTTGACCGTCGCCTTCTAACTTCAAGAGCTGTGAGTGCCTTGATTTCGACTTTGGCCATTTTCTTCATATATTCGCCTTTCCGTCCAAATAAGTGCCATTCCGGCATTTTGCCTTCACGAGACCTAAAAGTGAAAAGGAGCGATATTAAGCAATAACGGATACAAAAGTGATCAAATAAGGACTTAAACGACCCTCAAAATGGTACCTTTTAAAACCTTATCACAAACCTTGTGTTTTATGGCACAAACACATAAACCATCTAGTCTAGTCATAGATACAAGAATATGATACTAGACAATATCCAAGACAATGTGTCTAATGGATATGAACTCCTAGACTAAACATCAAGAACCCAAAGCATGATGTAGTTAGTCTTCTATGAATGAAGATGACAAGTTTCCCAAGCTTGTTGTATAAGATCTTCATGTGCTTGTATCTTGGGATGGGTGATCACTTCGTGGGTAAGGAAGCAAGATCTCTAAGCTTGCTTTGGAAGATCACCGGGGTATGCTTACAACAAATGAGAGCTACAAGCATTATGATCATATGAGATGAGGGTGGTTTACATGTTTCCTAATGATCTAAATATCCTATATTTGGTGGAGAAACTATGTGTGAAGGTATAAAGAAATGGTAAGTGGCTTGCTATTTATAGGCAAAAGACCAAAACCATGTATTACGCCTCAAGGATCCCTTCGGAGGATCCGCCCTTGTAATTCAGGATCCGTGGGCACTTTGAGGGATCCGTGGGGCGCTCCCTTTGCCCATGGTTTTGGGTCATGGGTCATGGGTTATGGGTTGGTCCATGGGTATTCCTTTAGATACAATGTATCTAATGAGTACAATGTATCTAGTCTTATGGGTATGGGTCAATACCATGGGTCATGGATATTATCCATATATGACTTATGCATGATGTCATGCAAATGGGTATGGGTCATGGACTTTGGGTTTTACCTAACATTCATTCATGTATTTGGTCAATGGGTGAAATACTTAAGTTTCTACCCATTTATATTACCCATTATAATACATACTAGTTATGTATATATTTACCCAATATGTAAATACTAGTTGTTATACATAAACTATTTAACTAAACATGTTTATTGGTTTGTTGGGGTTTGATCATAATGCAACATAACAAATATATACGAACATGTGTTGTAGCATACAAGGACTTGAGTCGTCGAGAGGTGTTGAGAGTATGTTGAGACAAGATCTAACTACAAGTAACTTATACATTTTACGTTATGTATTACAAGTTACATGTTTGTCATCAACAAAACAAATGAGAATGTATAGATTAAATATAAGTAATATTTGCACTAACAATCTCCCTTTTGATGATGACAAAATATATGTAAACGTAATAGATAGGTAAAATGTCAAAGTTACTTGTCCGTACTTCCTATACATTACCTTCTTTGTTTACACTCTTCTCCCTTTTGCCGAAACAAAAGGGTGTGTCCTTCTCCCAAGAATGGCGAGTTTGCATCATCCCTAGTGAAGTTAAAATAAAACACCTTATTGCTCCAATTGGCACACCACAATACCTCCAACACTAAACACGAATGACGAAGCTTAGCATCTCATGACCTTGAGCTTGCACATCTTTAAAAGGTGGTGATCTCGCCTTTAAGAGGAACCTAGAGAATCACACAAAAAAAGAAAGATCCTTTGAATTATAACCATTATTGCCAGCACTATGGATCAAATTTTGAGGCTTAACCTACATCAAGGTTAGTGTTAAAAGAAAAGAAAAAGAAAAATATATGATGAGAAAGAAATCTCCCTTTTGTTTGAAACATAAAGGAATTTTGAAGAATGAATGTGTTCATGCTCCCCGACGGTTGCTCCCCACTTGTTAAAGGCGTCAAGTATTTTAGGAAGGCTAAACGAAATTATTGCAAAATTTGCAATGTTTTAGCTTTGACGAAAAACTCCCTTTATTGAGGCGTCAAGTACTCCTAGTGTGTTTTGAAAATCTACAAAACAAAAAGTTAGTGCAAAATTATATTAGTCCTGGGCGAGTAAGTCATATGATGCAGTTTATAAATGCTCGGCGAAAGCTCCTCTAGCTTGAGGCGTCGAAGAACCTAAAAATATAATGTAAAGTTAGTCCATAAATAGACGAGAATCCCATACACATCAAAGTGTATATATATGAACCTACAAAGAAAGGATTAGTGTCAAAAGAGAATAATCCGACTATTTGCATCATCATGGTTGGTTTAGAGGTTGTAAGGTTTGTTCAAGGTAAGAAAAATATGCTTAGGGATGAGGCGCATTTCATTCACGAAATTCACTTGGCTTTTGACAACATAGATGTTTGTGGAGGATGGTTGAGCGACCATGAATTGTAGTGGGTGTGGTAGAACATGAGACATACTTCATCACGTAGATCATGAACTAGACCTTTGGACACGTTGATAATGATAGAAATCATCATTATGACTTAGAGGTATGGAAATTGTGGTAGAGGTGATGAAAGGTATCAAGGAGAATCTTTGACTTGGTTGATGACTCAATAGAGGTGGTAGACATGATGACTTTGTGAGTAGTGATAAAAGCGGAGTAAGATGATTAGGATGATGCAAGATTAGAAATAACAAAAAAATGTGCGAATGAGCACAACTTAACTTGATGATGAAATCGACCATTGTCATCCTACAAGAATCCAAAAGAGTTAGAACAAAAGGAAAACATTTATACCAATGGATAAATTGTTCACATAAAATCATGAAACAAAAAGGAAGAACACATAAAGACTCATATAAATGCAACTCATTTATAAACATATAGGAAAAAGATAATCCTAAGTTTTGAGCAAGAGCTTGTGTGGGAAAAAGGAAATTTGAAATGATTATCTAAAGAGATAAAGTTCCTACTGTTCCACGGTTCCTTCGGTTCCCTTACTAGAGGGATCCGACTAGCTTAAGTCTAGGGATCTGGCTAACAGATGAGGTGAAAAAGAGGTGATTGGGTTCTAGCAAGGTCTAGCACCTACATATCCTAAGTTACTCAGTCTATTAAGTGTCTTATATGAAGATGGACTTGAATGATCAAGAGAGAATGATTGATGGTAGCTTATGATTGGCTTTTATGAAAAATGGGGCTTTATGAGCACCAGTGGATGATCAAAGATGACACTAAGAAATTTGAGAGTGTCAAGTGGTGTTAAATAATCCTAGAGATCAGATGATGACTTAAGAGAGATTTGGAGAATTCCTTAAAAATCATAAGAAATTAAAACCTAGTTTTTGGCCTATTTTGAGGTAAGGATGACTAAAATCAATTTGCTAAAATTGAAAGAAATATCAAACTAAGTGTTTTGAGATGCAAGGAACAATGTGTAAACATTGGAGCGGAAAGATGGTGAGTTTTGAAGTAATTATAAATCAAAAATACTTTGAATGTGATCCTAAATCATCCATGAGTGAATGTGAGATCAACTGAACCTAAGGAAAGTTTAAGTGATCCTAATGTAGCATGTTTAACTAGTCCAATAAGGTCTAGAATGTTGGATTGATGCAAGGAGGCTAAAAGGAACTTGTCACCGGATCCCACGGATCCTTGATTGAGGATCCGTCTAGTTACATCTAAGGGATGCAGGCGTCGATTTTCTTAATGAATAGTTGCGAAATTTGCTCTATGTTTGAATTATGAAACTAATAATTTCTACAACAAGTATACATGTATACACATTAAGCAAAGCAAGGAGATCATGTAGAGAAAACATACGAGCAATCAAATGAGATCGAGCTCACAAATGACACAAAGGTTTAGCAAACTTAACAAGCACTATTCAAGAAGCCCAAAGCAGTTCTGGTCTAGATTAGTAAATCATTTACACTAACAATGACATGCAAGGTATGTGTCTAGAAAGAAAAGAGCACATAATGGTGTTCAAGACAAAAGAGTTGTGAGGTGTTAGTTTAGGACAATCTAGTCATTACGGATGGTGATTAGCATACAATGAGCTTCGTCCATGAAGTCATGTAGCTCTTCTCGATCAAAGCAAGATAATCGCATGATGAGGCAAGTGGTTGTGATTGAAAAAAAAGTAAAATTAATTTTAAAACTTGTTTGATTAGTAATCCTAAGACAATGCAAAGTATTTCCATTGTAAACTTACTTTAGGAAAACATAGGAGTATAAATTTCTCAAGTGAATGAATGAATATGAGACTATTACTAAGCGGTGCTCAATTACGGCTAAACACGACCATTTTACGGCGATTCCACATACCCACTTCTCTCAAGGAAGCAATTCAACCGTTAGGTCAAATTGAGTTTCTAGTGCAATAAGTTCTCCAAGATTCATTCGAGTTAGGAAAATTTATATTCCTACAATGGCCTATCGAAGAGTAACAATGATGATACTTTGCTTCGTTTATATTAATATTATACTTGAAACAACTAAGGTGACGAAGGTGTCAAAAATTAAAAGTTGTCCATATGGTGAACAAAAAAAATGGTTGGATGAGCTAGTTCAACATATGTTGTTGGAAAACTCGAGTTTGGACTTTCGGATATGAACAATTATATTTGCGTTGCAAAATAATTTACTTGAGTATATCGGAAGAAATAATCAAGTTGTCAATCCTACTATGAAGCTTGGAGAGCGATCATGAAAAGGAAAGCGGGAGAGTACATCATCAACACAAGTGTAGGTTATGATCCGATGTACATTCTTGTTGTTTTTAGAAAACGATACAAGAAAATATGAAATCAAGAAATCATATAGGCACATAAAACATTTATGTTGCATACATGACAAACTCAATCAAAAAGCCATTTTAGTGTGTTATATGTTTTAAACATTTTTCAACTTATAAAACTAACATTTTCGACACAACTAGATGTTATCCAAAACACTCTTTCAAGTAGCACATTGATTAGTAGAAAATTACTAAATCGACAAGCAAGAGAATGAATAGTAAGGTAAGGAAACCACATATGTTAATCAATCAAACAAGCACAAAAGCTATTTGAGATAAGCAAATAATCAAGTAATGCAAGGAAAACAATTTATCATTTAGCATAGCATACAAAAGTTCTTTTCATCGCTTTGTGTTAAACATGTATACCAAGCTTGATTAGTTTCCTTTATAAATATGATCAAAACCTTAATTTCAAAAGAGGACACATTGTTATTCAAAGATGAAAACATCCGTCTCAATTAGATCAAAGTTTGTGCAAAAGTTATGACCGAAAAATGACTTTCTATTATAAATCAATGATTCTATAAATTTTGTTTTGAATCAGTTTATGAAATCATTTTTAAATGAAATTAGACTCAAATACCTTTAAAATGATAGGTGGCACGACTTCTAACGACTTACGGTTAATTAGTTATGAATTTTGAAATTGATAAAAAGCTCTTCGTACCACGAATCCCACGGATCCCTTGCTTGAGGGATCCGTCCGATCTAACTTTGGG
This sequence comes from Chrysanthemum lavandulifolium, assembly GCA_022545495.1. Lineage (NCBI taxonomy): Eukaryota > Viridiplantae > Streptophyta > Magnoliopsida > Asterales > Asteraceae > Chrysanthemum > Chrysanthemum lavandulifolium. The sequence continues at coordinate 54,093,485 of CM040245.1, forward strand.
ATCCGCGGATCGACACGTAATTGCAAAATGTACGTTTGACCCGACAAAAGGTTTAACCTTTGTAGACTTTTTAGTGAAGTTATATTAACCATTTTACCTTTATTCAAGCTTGATTAACAAGATATCTAACAACAAAACTTCAAAATAAAATCAACAAAACACTTTTCATATTATGTGACTTCACCAAAAATTTGATCGAGGACCTTACTCGTTTGAAAACCATTTGTTTTAAAAACTAGATCCAACCCATTCGATACCAATTGTGAAAACGTGGGGGTGAATACGTTCGTTTCAAACTTAAAACTTTTGTATCAAATATAGTATAAACCATTGCATTTGCTAATCTCGACGCGAGGATGCATTTAACACATTCTGACATGTAAGGCCAACCCTTAATATCACATGAGATTCCGCAAGATTAATGGTTCATTAAAATAAAGTTTCACCATTATTAGTGCGGTTGCTTTTTCTTGATCAGCGTGTCATAATATGTAAAGTGTTAAATATAGTTTGTGACTATATGAAAGACCAAGTATGTGTCACAAACATAGACATCAACCACATAGAGAATAAATAATGTAATGCAAGAATAAGAGTAAGCGATAAGTAAAAGGATAAACAAACCAACACAAGGATTTATAGTGGTTCGGCTACAAGGACACCTTCCTTGCCCTACTCCACTCCCCGAGTCACCTACTCGAGTTCGTAATCACTACACCAACTCCTTATGGCGGAGAAGCCTTCACAACGTCGCTTACACCTTTTCCAAAGACAAAGCTAAATACCGAGTTCTTTCACACCGGCGAACCATACCTATCACAACGTCGCCTACCCTTTATACGGTGCTAGGCTAACCACCGGTTCTTTCACTCCAAGGTGAACCACACCTACACAACGTCGCCTACCCTTTATTAGGTACTAGGCTAAGCACCTAGTTCCATTACTACGGAGGAACCACTACCTATCACAACACAACACCTAATCTCGAGGAGATCCACCCTTGTTACAACACCATCAAGGATATCACCATCCTTGGATCTAAACAAATACTATATGTATAACGATGCACCTCATCGATTATCGACCTAGGCATTCTTCACTAATGCCATTTACACGATCCTTGACACCATTCACTAATGCCTTCAACACGGATCTTGACTCTTCACTAATGCCTTTGACACATCTATGCACCCGTTATGTTTTGTAGCCAACATAACAAACCTTGTGTTTATGGCACAAACACATAAACCATCTAGTCTAGTCATAGATACAAGAATACGATACTAGACAATATCCAAGACAATGTGTCTAATGGATATGAACTCCTAGACTAAACATCAAGAACCCAAAGCATGATGTAGTTAGTCTTCTATGAATGAAGATGACAAGTTTCCCAAGCTTGTTGTATAAGATCTTCATGTGCTTGTATCTTGGGATGGGTGATCACTTCAGTAGGTAAGGAAGCAAGATCTCTAAGCTTGCTTTGGAAGATCACTTCGGGAGTATGCTTACAACAAATGAGAGTTACAAGCATTATGATCATATGTTGATCCCAGTTGAGCAAACGATCTAATATAGAAACTGACTTAGAACAAAAGCTTATTAAGTATTACGTGGAATTTAACACTTAATCTTAAGAAGAAGAACAGTTAACATTCAACACCTCAATATTATTATTAATACGAATACTCTAATCAGTATTAGGGTTTTACAACCTTGAAGTGTATCAACCTTAGATATAAAACATACGTTTATCTAACCTAACCTAGGACCTCCTTTTATAGACTAAGGAGTCCTATACATTATACAATACGTAACCTACAAGATAAATATCTTTTCCATATTTATCTAATACAATAAACTAAACCGACTATTACAAAACTAGCAGTGGTTACATATCATTATCCGTGGTTACACTCTTCTACTAGCCGCGGTTTGTCTTCATCCGTGGTTACATCCTTCTGTCCGTGGTTATATCAATTCTGTCCGTGGTTCCAGCACTTCAAGTAATTCTTGATTCAAGGAACCTAAAACCCAACAATCCTCCCCTAAACTTGATACATTCCAACAGAATTCTCAAGTTTCCTTTAAGCTCAAAACATCAGATTAGGGATGTAGCCAAACACTTACTAGCCTTAAGAATGTTCTCATACTTGAAAGAACAAATTGTAAGCTTGACCATCATAGGGCACTAACATCTTGATACAACCAGGCTTTAACATCCGAGCAATAGCATCATGGATACTTATTCATTGAGAATAATCACCTTCTACAAGCATATGAATAACTTCTCCGAAAAGCAGTTAAAACATGAACTCCACAAGTTTGATATAAAAACCATCTAGTAACTTGACCATTGTAGAGTCCTTTCCATTCAGGTTCATCATGAGTAGGTTCAAATAAAATCTTCAAATGATGGTAAACCAGTCTCTCATGATAATCATTTGGATGTACTTCACCAAACTTATTCTTGTAAAGTATCCAAAGATTTATCAAATCATCTCTATCAAAATATCAAGCATCTGTGAAAATTTATTATACTCATAAACTTCATTGTTGAGTCTTTGAATTTTCCAAACTCCTTCACTTCCATTAAGCTCAAACTCATAAGAAATAATTTGATTACCATCTCGCAACTAATTTCAATCTTTTAGAATCGATGTCTCTTGAACCTCAGATTTTCTCTTTCTTTTACTTTGAATCCATTCATCATCTTTTTAATCCACTCTTCCTCCTTTTAGAATTCATTGACAATAATCATCATGATTAATTCTCATACATCTCTCATAAATCTCAAAATTCTTTCAAATGAACACCTACTAAGATTATCGAAAACATGTATGCACAATTCTTAATAATCTTCATCAATACATTCCTCATCCGAGCAATTGAAGGAGGTTTCTTTCTTACAACTTGCTTCTTTTCTTTCTTGACCTTCCTTGCCCATTTACCCAAAACTCTAGCTTTTCCTCATCATCCAACAAAGCCCATTCTTGTGCGATATACTCATCACTTATTAATTCGAAGCTTCAAGATAGTTTTGTGATTCATACCATGTAGCTAACCATCTCGACTAGCTTCCTCTTCATCTTGCTTTCTTTTCACTAAAGTCGCTTGATCATCGCCTACAATACTTTTAGCATACTCTACATCATAAGCTTCATTACGCTTTATTTTAAACTTCACTGTACTGCAACCCCTTTTCCTTTTCCAATATCGATTGAACTACCTTCTTCTTCAAAGGTTCACCAATAACTAAACTTTTGTTTTGGGTTTATTTGCGATAGATGGAGCAGTGTAATGATGGGTGTAGAAATAGATGAGGTTTTACTTAGATTTATCAATGTACTTGCGACTTCTTTCTCAACTTCTTTAGTTTTAGGTTGTGATACAGAGAGTTGTGACAACGAAGGAAGTGGTTATGATAGCGATGGGTATGATAGTAGTGGGTATAATTGTGATGTCCGAAACTGCATCAAGATTAACCATGGTTTCGGATATACCATCGATGTTTGTGTCCTTCACTACATCTTCTACAACATTCTTCAAAATTTCAAGAACTGCCTCATTCCCATCTTTATCAGATACCAAAAATTCATTATCTCCACTATCAACATCTTCATCCATAGGTACATCAACAGATATATCACCAGCCTCCCCTGAATCCATGCCTTCACTCCTCCCCTGTTTGGATACATCTTCCACATTCAGAGCAGGAGAGAAGTGTACCTTCTTTTTCTTTCTTCTCATAGCTTTCAAAATAGCAACCCTAGGTCTTCTTACTTTTTCCAAGACCAACACTCTGTGCTTCAATATCCTAATATCCTTTCCCTGAAACACAGCCGATTGCTGTAGACCTGAAATTGTAGCCTCCATTTTAGCACATTTAACCGTCAATTCATTAAAACGTTCAAGAATATCCTCCCCACTTCGACCTGTGTTAACTGGTCCGAGAGGTGGTTCTTTGGAAAAGTCAATATGTACCATCTTAGGATCCGTCAATTCATGATCATGTTCCAAACTATCCTCATCACTTGAGCCGTGTTAAGCGCTCAGGAGTGAATCCTGGATATAGTAAACATAGCATCGACCTTGCCCGATCATCTATGCACTCAGAGCGACCAATTGGCTGTGATTCCTCCACTGTGTTAAGTTCCAAGGAACTCTCCACATTAGGAGTTGCCAATGGTTGGGTCTTATTTATGTTTCCACTATCCCGACCAAAGATCTAAGCATGAATCGATGGTGGAAGCCCTTCCAATCATGTCACCTCCACTCCATGTGACAGCCTCATTAACAATACCACTAACACTAGCCTGAGGAAGCTTAGTGCCCTTTTGTCTCCTAGTCCATACAATAGGTGTAACAGTGGTTAGAGTGTGACTAGAAGTAGGTTGAGTGTCACTACCAGTGATTGGAGGTGTACTATCAGTGGGTTCAGAGGTACTAACAGTAGGTTAAGTGACTATAGGTAGGGATGCAAGACCTTGACAGAACTCGGGATCGATGAGTCAAAATAAGCATATGGAAACAAAGGAACATCTCTTATCTGCACATTTGAGAAACATCAATAAATTATACTTAAGTCCTCATGCTGATAGACTTTTCAAAGTCTAAATTTCGATTCGATTGTTCCTCCGCCAAGTATCTTTCCTCCCTTTGGATCATTGCCAAATGCCACATATCCTCCATCAAAAGCTTCAAAATCTTCCGTGTTGCTCCATCCCAGTCATGTGCCCAGCAACCACTATCAAAAACTCCTTTATCTTTTAGCTCATTTTGTAGATTGCCTGCACATGAAATTACACAAATTAGTTCCTTTTGTGGACTCGAGCCAATCTTGACTTGGTCCGCATACTGCATCAAAATATTCAAATTTCTTTAGGTCCATTGATGCACAGTTGACATGTGGTAAAACCTTGGTCTTAGGCTTCCATTGCCAACTAAATTTGAGGCCTTATGACATAAAATGATTTCCAACCACCGTGTCGCTTATCACCTTGGAATTTTAAAACTTCTTTTGAATTAGTGGTGATATTTTGCTTATGATGGTTTGATTCTGCTAGCCGTGTTTACATTTTGCTTAGCGATGGTTGGAACCCATTTAGGTGCAAAGAAATGACTATAGATTTTGTATTCCCATTCCTCATCAACACCGCTCTTGGAATCATGTTTTATTTGGATGAGGTTTGTTTTCGTGAAAAGTTTTGATGATTTACCCTCCTCCAATGATTCCAAACTTGTGGTCTGCTTTTATTACAATTTCTCCGTAAGTGTTCAAAGCTACCACATACAAAACAAGCCTTTTAACACATTGAAACTCATCTCCTAACTGTTAGAAATTAGACCATTAAAGTTTCTCTAGTTTCCCTAGGTATGTATCTTTCATTTGTTCCTAGGCACTTCCTTGTACTCAACTACTCTCTTAGCAATTTGAGCTCCAAATCTAAGCATAAGGTTGACTTGTTTAGTATCAACTTTCTTAACAAGTTCTATCTTTTCAGGCTGTGTTGATACAGATCTATCTTCCTCAGAATCTGATTCCCAATCTTCAATGATGGGAGCATCAGATGACTTATCAGAACCTATCTTAGGTGATTCATTCTTGTTAGTCTCACCTACTGGTTTGTTGAAAATAAATTCACTGCTAAATGAGAGCTCTTTTGGTGGTGGTGCATGTTGCATAAGAGTGGGTGGTGGCATATCATTGTAACCTAGGCCAGTACCATCCTTAAACAATTTTTGACCTATTGGTTTATTTACTAGATCAGAAGCATACTGTGTTTTAGCAACCCTAACAACATGTTTTTCTTTTTCTTTTAGGGCTTCTACTTTTACACTCTCAACTTGTTCTAGTTTCTCTTTAAGCATTTTAATCTCCCTATTCTTAAGATCAATTTCACCACCTAGTATATTAATTTTATCAACATACTCAAACTCACATTTGATACAGTAATTAAGCCTCTCTTCCACACTCTCTAGACCAACTCTATAACCTAGATTGTCCATAGACAGTCTTTCTACTTCTTTTCTTAAACTATTAGTGATAGCTTTTTGAGATTCTAAGTTATCTTGACATGATTTGAAAGAACAAGTAGAATCATTTGATACCTCAGAATCCGACCGTAAGATGAAGCATAGGCCATAAGAGCAAAGTTATGCTCTTTGAAGCTTCACTAGCAAGAAAAGCTGCATTGGGTCCTTCTTCAATTTCATCACTCCAGTCATAATCACCAAGACCATCTTGAGCCACCAATGCTGAAGAAGGAGCAGACTCTTCAGTGGTCTTCTTGATGCCTTCAATCCTCTTAGGTGCTCGACATTCCCTTGCAAAGTGACCCTTCTTCTTGCAGTTAAAGCACTCCATTTTGCTTTTGTCGAACCCAGCTCTTCTTTTACCATCATACTTGACCTGTCTTCCAGTCCTTCTCAGAAACTTCCTTGCTTGAAGAGTTAACATTGCCATTTGCCATTGAAGATTAATCTCCTCAAGATCATCAGGATCAATTTGATCTAGATCTTGATTCAAAACAGTAACACTGGTAGTTAAATCAGCCAGAAAAGCACAAATTGCACCATCATCGACATTATCACTAACGATGGTATTGTTTGCAATAGCCGTGGTTATACCATAAGCGTGTGGATACATCTTGTGAATTCTTGTGATTAGTAGAAACAAAAGCAATGTTTTGGCTAGATGAAGATGTACCGATAATGTTGTTCTCGCACTCATATACCTTGAGTTGTTGTAGAGATTGTCCAGTCATCATTTTCAAAGTCATCCTTGTTTCTCCACACAACAAAGATGCATAGCCCATTCGGTGATAAACTTCGATGAACTTAAGATTAATATCTTCTTGAGCAACTTTGTAATCCACCACTTCATTGGGTGATGAGCTTTTGAAGTCTGTTATAGGTGCCATCAAGTTTTTCTCCACTTAGTGCAGTGAAGTTTTCAAGCTGATGCTTGAGCATATTTTTCCTTGATTTCTTGGTAGCTTTATTACCAGCAAACCTTGTTTCTATAGCATCCATAAGCTCCTTAGCAGACTCATATTGTTCAAAATCCAAAGCATATTCATTAGGTATTCCCATAGAGAGAATACTATGAGCTTTAATCTCCATTTTTCTCTTAGCCTTGTCGATCTCACTAACAATGGATATTTCTTTGCCATCATCTCCCTTCTTAGGAAGAGTATCACCTTTTTCCACAACATCCCAGAGAGCATAATCAATCATGCGAATGTATTGCCTTATTCGCATCCTCCAGATTTGGTACTCACCATGTTTGAGCATGGGCACTTTTGAAGCAGTAACCATGTGTGTTTCGTCAGACATCTTATCTTACTTGAACAAAACTTAACTTGACCTCTTCTTGTTTACAGTTTCTAGATCACAAGCTCTGATACCACTTGTTGATCCCAGTTGAGCAAACGATCTAATATAGAAACTGACTTAGAACAAAAGCTTATTAAGTATTACGAATTTAACACTTAATCTTAAGAAAAGAATAGTTAACATTCAACACCTCAATATTATTATTAATACGAATACTCTAATCGATTAGGGTTTTACAACCTTGAAGTGTATCAACCTTAGATATAAAACATACGCTTATCTAACCTAACCTAGGACCTCCTTTTATAGACTAAGGAGTCCTATACATTATACAATCGTAACCTACAAGATAAATATCTTTTCCATATTTATCTAATACAATAAACTAAACCGACTATTACAAAACTAGCAGGTGGTTACATATCATTATCCGTGGTTACACTCTTCTACTAGCCGCGGTTTGTCTTCATCCGTGGTTACATCCTTCTGTCTGTGGTTATATCAATTCTGTCCGTGGTTCCAGCACTTAGAGTAATTCTTGATTCAAAGAACCTAAAACCCAACATCATATGAGATGAGGGTAGTTTACATGTTTCCTAATGATCTAAATATCCTAGATTTGGTGGAGAGAAACTATGTGTGAAGGTATAAAGAAATGGTAAGAAGTGGCTTGCTATTTATAGGCAAAAAGACCAAAACCATGTTACGCCCCAAGGATCCCTTCCTGAGGATCCGCCCTTGTAATTCCGTGGATCCGTGGGCACTTTGAGGGATCCGAGGGCGCCCCTTTTGCCCATGGTTTTTGGGTCATGGGTCATGGGTTATGGGTTGGTCCATGGGTATTCCTTTAGATACAATGTATCTAATGAGTACAATGTATCTAGTCTTATGGGTATGGGTCAATACCATGGGTCATAGATATTATCCACATATGACTTATGCATGATGTCATGCAAATGGGTATGGGTCATGGACTTTGGGTTTTACTCAACTACATTCAATGTATTTGGTCAATGGGTCAAATACTTAAGTTTCTACCCATTTATATTACCCATTATAATACATACTAGTTATGTATATATTTACCCAAGATAAACACTAGTTGTTATACATAAACTATTTAACTAAACATGTTTATTGGTTTGTTGGGGTTTGATCATAATGCAACATAACAAACATGTACGAACCTCGTGTTGTAGCATACAAGGACTTGAGTCGTCGAGAGGTGTTGAGTATGTTGAGACAAGATCTAACTACAAGTAACTTATACATTTTACGTTATGTATTACAAGTTACATGTTTGTCATCAACAAAACAAATGAGAATGTATAGATTAAATATCGTAATATTTGCACTAACAATACTTATGTTATAATCCTAACTACAAGTAACTTATGAGACAAGATCTAACTACAAGTAACTTATACATTTTACGTTATGTATTACAAGTTACATGTTTGTCATCAACAAAACAAATGAGAATGTATAGATTAAATATCGTAATATTTGCAGTAACAATACTTATGTTATAATCCTTTTTCTTTTTATTCAAAAATATGTTGAAGAAATTCTTAAAACTTGATCTATGATGATGATATGTTCAAAAAAAATCATTATAAGATTCAACAAAGAATGGAACAAATCAGAGATCGAATTTAATTAATGTTAATGATTCTTGTTATGAGTTAAGGTTGAAACATGTCTTGGAGATGGATTAAGGTTATAGACTGATGAGGGTTTGGTATAATAGCCTGATGTCGGTTATGTTGGTATTTGGTATAAAGTCGTGGTCAAATAGTCTTGGTCATCTTCTTCTTCCTTTCTATGTAAGTCGCTAGGTCTAATAACAAGCATTGAGTACACAAGTCGCTAGGTCTGTTAACAAGTCGCTAGGTTTATTATCAAGTCGCTAGGTCTGATAACAAGTCGCTAGCTGCATTTTTTAGTCAAGTCGCTAAGCCAAATCGCTAAGCTAATTTGCTTCAGTTGTTGACTCAATAGTCAACAACTCGCTACCAGGTAGCACAAGTCGCTTTTGACTTTCAAGAACAAGTCGCTACTGAACATACAATGCATCTAGACTATTTTGAGGACAAGTCGCTAACTTGATATACGACTTTTTCCGATGATTTTTCTGACCAAATTCCGACCACCTTCAAAGTTACCCAGAAAAGACTGCATAAAAATGCTTTGTTAGCCCAGTTTGACCAAGAAAAGACTTTGACCACATGGTAGATCACACTTTGGTAACAAAAACAGTTATACAAATAATATAAGCAACCTGTTTGGACATGTATGACACAAAACTGATATTGACATTGAAACCAAATGACTTTAAGTTTTTGACCAAATAGAGGATACCAAACATGTAAAGAGACTCTTAACAAAAAGATGACCATTTGATACCAATCATGTAAAGAGATCATAACAAAAGATAAGACAAAGTTTCGCTCAGAAAATATGTTAAACAACTTCAAAACATGATACTAAACCACATAAATCAACAACACACAACAACCTTGGCTCGTACCATTTGTAGGATCGATATATTATTGTGTTGATGATTCGGTGGTCTTGGATGATCAAAATACATGTTTGCCATATTTAGAGAGAAAAGATAGAGAGGGTGTTCTTGCTAGAGACTTGGTTCTCAAATGTAAAGGTTAGATTGAATGAGCACCACCCTTCCATGGATGGAAGGGTTATTTATAGTTACGTACACATAACGACCTCCTATCGGCCCGTGGATCGTGTATACATGTGGGTAAAGACCCGTCCTTCCTCCACGGTGTTACACTACACTAAACTAAACTAATAACTAACTAATAAACTGATAAATAACGTAACTAACGACAAGTCTACGAGCTAACTTATGCTAGACTATAATTGGGGTAACCGGCACTTTAACATGGAATTTCCAATTCCTAACATAAGAGTTGACATCATGTTCTAGGTTATACGTAGAGACTTCCAGGCTTATCCATCGACTCCGTTATACGTTGTGATATCATTTTTAAGGTGAGTTCGTAGCCTCACTTTTACTCGCTTAATTGTTTTACAAACTCTTTGGGGGAGATACATGCTCAAACATTTGCTTTATACTTTTTACAAATACTCAAAGCATTATACTTGATTGCATTATACTTGATTGCGTTATACTTGATTTCATTATACTTGATTGCGTTATACTTGATTGCGTTATACTTGATTGTGTTATACTTAAGACGATGATAAGTCTCCCAATATAGGCGGAGCGGTCCCCTGCTCGCATGATAAGTCGATGATAAGTCTCCCAACATACACGGAGCGGTCCCCGCTCACATGATAAGTCGATGATAAGTCTCCCAACATACACGGCGGTCCCCCTGCTCGCATGAAAGTCTCCCAATATAGGCGGAGCAACACTAAGTGCAATAATGTGAACTATTATGTCTATATGTGTGCTTAACTATAAAATGTACTATATTTTAGCGGTGGGTTGTAATACAAAGGTTGCAAGTTTTGTATGGGCGGAACTTGCAATCGAGTCGATTTACAATGCCTTTCTTTGTGTGAACATTCTTTAAAGGCTTTACATGTTAAACAAACTCTATGAACTCACCAACCATTGTGTTGACACTTTTAGCATGCTTATCTCGGTCATAAGCGATAGCTAGAGTTTGAAGCATAGAGTCGCATACGACATATTTTGAAGACTTTATGCATTCAGATTTACCATTCAAAACATTTTGTAAACATTTATGTACTATACTTTGGGACCTCATTGTTTGTAACTCGATTTCATTAATCGAATGGTAACTTTTCAAAACGCCTCATTTAGAGGTCGTTTTCTATAACTTGTACTTTGTATTATGAAGTAGCACCCCAATGACACAATCTTCCACTGTGGTATTTTGGGGTGTTATGATTGGTATCGAGCATTGGTTTTAGAGAACTAGGTTGCATCTAGAGCCTAGACTATAACTACTATACATGTTGAGACCTTCCTCCCTATCGCCTTACACACTTTAGACTTTTCGTAATTTTAGCACCTAAGAGATTTCTATGAACCGATCAAACACCTAACATCATATGAGTCGATTAGTCCAAGCATTGCATAGTTACTCCTAAATTATACATAGCCCGATCACCTATGTCTAATTTAGGAAGAATCATCAATGAAGGGAGTAGTAGTCTCATATGTAAGCAATTCCATAATCGAGCCAAATTTTCAAAAGATTTTCTTCAAACCACTTGTTTCAGCTTGATCCGAAAGTTACGCTTGTTTGATGAGTTGTGGATTAAGTAAAATCGGTTACCTAAAAGTCTTTGAGGGTTTTGCTCGAGAATGGGAAAATTTGCCTCATCAAACCTAGCCATAAGAGAGTATGTCTTTAGAATGGGCAATAGTCGCGATAGTCACAAGAACGTACCTAATTAGATATGTTGGATCGATATACTTTAATCAAACTAACTTAACTAGCTTGTTAAGGTTTAATAACCTCGGATAAATCCTAAGTTATTAACAAAGAAACACCGAGCAATCTTTATCAAGTCACGCGAATTTACTTAACAAAGCTAAGAAGAATAACTTTATTATAAACTCTAAATCGCTTATTATGCAGATACTACAACTCTAAGATAATCGAACTTTTCTCTAAAACACTAATTGTGAACTCTAAAACTCTTTTTCTCGAAATCGCACTCTAATGCCAATCTAGGAGTCCTTTTATAGGCTCAAGGATATCCTAGTCGGTTTACAATTGATAACCTTGTACGACAAGTAAACTAAACATGGAATACAATTCTTTCCATAAACGAATATAATGAGTTCTTTTGTTCTAGCAGATTTGACTTCATCTTGCAAGACTTTGACTCGTCTTTAGCGATTACTTTGACTATTTGACTTCTTCCAGCTTCTTTGCGATTCTGAGATTTCATATCTTCAAGACTTTCATATCCCAACAATCCTCCCTAACTTGAATTCTACTTGCTTGACTTCAAGTTCCTTTGTGAATATATCTCTAATGACTTCATCTTTAAAACGGATTGTTTCTTAGTCTTTAGATTGTATCTCAGTAATATCCGTGCTTGTCAAAGTATCTCTTAGAATTGTTCTTTTCATAAACATCCAAAGAACCTCCATCTTTTCAAAGAACACGTACAACATATGACAAATTGTACATTAATTTAGTTTAAGTTGCATACTATTCTCATCACTTTCAAGTGAATCATTGAAAAATAATGGATTTAAATCTCTTTACCAAAGCCATTATCTCCGGAGTAGCCAAATGTTTTGGTGTGTAAGACCATGGTACATTGATAACCATATGATTTTTAGCAAACCACCACTATCAGCAGTTGTTTTGTCTTTACCAAAAGTCGCCATTCCGGACTAGTTAGTTCTTCTATCTAATGGTGAACTAATTACCAATAATGGTTTTTCCACAGCCTTTACCACAAGCCATTTTCTTGTGGGCTAGCCAACTCTTCACATTACTGATATGGTGAGTTGATTACCATCCAACTTATTAGCAAGTTGTCAACTAAAAACGACATGTGAAATCGTTGTAAGCTCTTAGACGAGGTCTAATATTATATCTAGGAACACATAATAATGAAAGCGGAATATTCAAACATAGAATCAACATTATTATGAACAAGGTTTTTTATTATCATAAACTAACTAACTATAATAAAGATCAAAGACTTGATCTAACACTAACTAACTAAACCATAGACGTTTTCCCTACGCCTAGGTTCCCACACACACACACCTTTAGACGTCTACATCTTGTACGTGCTTTGTCTTGGAATGATACACAGGATTCTTCACAATACAAATTGTACTCTCATTATCAATATTGATAGGAGTATTTTGAAATTGAACCCATAGTCCAAGAGTTGATTTTGCATCCATAAAACTTGTCCACAACAACTTGCGCAGCCTACATATTCAACTTTCAGATGATGTTGCCGCAATTGTCTGCTTTTGCATTGCCGTGAGACTAACCTTCTTCCAAGATATTGGCATCCACGGTTGTGGATCGTCTATCATAATTATCACCGCATAGTCACTATCTGAAAAAGCTTCCAAGTGAAAAGGTGACTCTTTAAGATACCACAACCCCAACTTAGGTTGTTGTTTCAAATAATGTAAAATTCTTTTACCGCATTCATGTGAGAGATCTTTGGTGAGACTTGATATCGTGCACATAGACAAACCGCAAACATGATATCGTGCCTTGATGCGAGAAGATACATAAGAGAGCCAATCATTGACCAGACAACTTGACTTCAACAGTGTCCATCTTCATCTTTACCCAATGAATTGATAGATTTAATAGGTGTAATGTGACCTTCATATCATCAAAATTAAACTTCTTAAGTATATCCAGAACATACTTGTCTTGGCTAATGAAAATTCCTTCCTTGGACCGCTTAACTCAAGTCCTAAAAGAATGTTAACTCTCCCATTGAACTCATTTGAAATTCCTTCCGCATCACCGCTCAAACTCCTTAACCATGGACTGTTTGGTAGCCCCAAAGATGATATCATCAACATACACTTGAACTAACATGATATCCTTCTTGTCTCTCGATAAACAAAGTCTTATCTATGGCTCCTCTCCTATATCCATGATGTAATAAGAATGTAGAGCCTTTCATACCAAGCTCTAGGTGCCTCGATAAAGGCCATAAAGAGCCTTAACCACCTTATAGACTTTGTTTGGATGTTTAGGATCTTCAAAACCGGAGGTTGTTTCACATACACCTCTTACGTAATAGTACCATATAAAAGGCACTCTTGACATCCATCCGATAGACACGAAACCCATAAATGAAGCAAAAGCAAGAAATATTCTAATTGCTTCAATCCTTGCTCTGAGAGCAAATACCTCATCATAATCTACCCTTCCTCCTGCCTATAACCCCGAGCAACTAACCTTGCTTTGTTTTTAATAACATTGCCTCTTTCATCTCTTTGACTCTAAAAACCCATCCGGTTCCAATAACTCTTCCCATCCGGAAGATCACATAAACCCAAACTTCTTGAAGTTTAAATTGAAGAAGTTCTTCGTGCATAGCTTCAACCCACCTTTCTTTAGTCAAAGCTTGAGCAATATTTTGGGTTCCTCTTGAGAGATGAAACATGTAAATAAGCGGGTTTGATGGTCCTTATGATTTAGCTTGTTTTGTTTATACACAAAGCTAAGTAAAGCATTGTGAGGTTTTGGGAAACCCTTAGCTTTGTGTCTTGTCATAACACCGTAAGTAGAAGGACCAATAATTTGATCACCGGATGATTCTTATGAATTCGTAAGATTGGTGATTGTGGAACTTCATATGTATCATCTAAGTTAGTATAATCAAGACCTTCATTGGAATCGTGAAAATACCTTCATCTTCAAGCTCATCATCGCTTTTCTAACCCGGGCATGGTAGGATCATCCAAATCATCTAAAGCATCATCAGCAGATGCAAAGATGCTTTTGGTCGAAAGCTTGTCCAAAATACCTGAGAGTACTGCAGCCTTGTTCTTCTTCTTTGCCTCTTCATAAGCTCTCCTTTGTTCATCGCTGTAAGAATGTGCTAAAACATCTTGAAGAAGCATCCGATTAAGTTCCTCTTGAATAGATTGATCCTCGGCAGATAATGAGGATTGTGGTGCAACAATGATTTTGTTTTGGAGAATCAAGATTTTGCTTTGGAGCAATGATATTTTGTTTTGGACTTTCGGAACAACATCAGTCTAATATGAACATCATGAACAACATATTGAATATCTTCTTCATTGTGCAAAGGTTGATTTTCTTCTCTACAGAACATAATTCATTGAAGGAGATAAAATCTCAAGATCAAACATACAATCGTGACCTTTTCCTTTCTCATTGTCTTGATCTTCTAAAAATTCAACATGAAGACAATCTTGAATCTTCTTAGTAACTCGTTGTATACTCTAAAGCCTTTACTATTAGTGCAATATCCCAATAAGTAACCTTCTTCCCGACTTTCCATCAAACTTCCCATTATCAATGGTGTTCAATATAGTAAGAGGGCATCCAAAAGGCTTCATAAAGCGAATGTTGGATTTATTGCCCATCGACAATTCATAGGGTGTCTTCATCTCGGGTTTGGTGACAGAGACCCCGTTGAGTACATAGCATGCAAGATACTTACGACACGCCCAAAATTGAATAGGAGATGGGAATCGCTAACATTGTCCTTGCAGCTTCAATCAAAGTCCTATTCTTCCTCTCTCGCAACACCATTTTCTTTGTGGTGTTCTAGCAATACTAAACTCCCTCTTTATGCCTTTATTTGCACAAAAGTCATCCATAGGTTTGTTCTTGAATTGGTTCCATTGTCACATCTTATACCTCTAACCTTGAGTCTTAATTGGTTTTCAAGTGCTATAATTAGAGTCCGAATAGCATCAAAAGTATCATCTTTAAAGCCCAAAAGAAAACCCAACCGAATCTACTACAATCATCGAATAACCAAACAAAGATTTCTTCTTATTTAAACTTGCCACGAGACAGTCCAAATAAATCCATATGTACAACTCAATGGTTCTCTAATAGATCTTTCCTCAAGCTTCTTGCGGGAAGCTTTGTGTTGTTTACCCTTCTTGCATGCCAAACATGATTGATCATTCTTGTAAGTCTTTGAAGGCAAACCTCGAACTAAATTGCCTTTGACCAGTTTGTTGATGTTCTTGAAATTAACATGACCCAATCTTCTATGCCATTGATGTGCCTCTTCAGATGTTGCTTTAGCCACCAAACATGTGGCTCTTCCATAGGAATGTAGACTCTTCATGTCTAAACTATACACATCATTTGTCCTTGGTACTCTAAGTACTACCAAGTCATCATCAATGTGTTTTAAGTCGGAAGAAAGGATGAGACATTTTGTGTCGATGAATAACACATGATGCTTTTATCACAAATTTGAGAGACCGACAACAAGTTGAATTTTAGCTCCTTTACATATCCGACATTCTCAAAGTCGATTCTTCCACTTTAATTGTTCCTTTCCCAAGAATCCTTCCTCCATTGGGATCATTCCCAAATGCAACTTTTCCTCCACTAATATTTCTAAAATCGACAGATCTCTTTATCGCTTTTCATACTTCCAGAGCAACCACTATCCACAATAAGATGATCTTTAAGCTCCTCTTCCGGGTTGCCCCGCACACAAAGAAAAGAGTTAGAAACTTTTAGGAACCCAAGCCATTCTTGACTTGTGTTCCCGCGAGGAGTTACAAACTCAAATTCTTTGAGTATGTAATTCCCACTATCTTTCAAATGATGATCCAAAATTATCTTATGATTTTTAGCATGTGGATTTTCAAAACTCTTTGGTTTTTCAACATAAATCTCTTTCACCGATTTTTAGCATTTTCTTGTGTCACAAAAACATCGATTCACTTTTTGTTGAACGTCTTGTATGTCCTCGGTGATTTTTTCCTTTTAATCCATTCGGTTTTAACAGTGGTTCCTGTGATCTAGATCCCCTATATGAATTGTGATACCTTCTAGGTTGATAGTGAGATCTTCTAGAATTTCTATCCCAGTAGGGTTTTCAAGATTACCTTGTTTAAAGCGTGATTTTGGAAAGTATCTTGAGATATCTTGAAGGTCTTCTCGATGTGGGTATCTATGATCCGGTGTGAAGTTTCGTGATTAACCCTATGTGAATTAGTCCAAACCGGTTTGTGCTCTCTAGGTTTCGGTTGGTTGACTTATTCCTTGAAACTTGCTTAGATATTCTCGAGTGTTTGTCACAATCTTTGATTAAGTGAGTAGGACTATAACACACAAAACATAGTTTTTGACCCATATGACCAAAGTGATTTCTTCTATGTCTATGCCCAAAATTATTTTGCCTTCTTGATGACCGATAAAACTGCTTTGACCAAAATTATCCCAAAAGGTTTAGCAATACTGCTTTGAAAAGGTTTTGTATGTATCTATTTGAGCAAAGACTTTGGTTTAAAGGTACGCTGATTTTGAACATTATTTTCAACAGTTTCTTTGGGTTTCTCGCACCTAGATTGAGCAACAAGCTTCTTCCTAAACTCTAGACTATCTACACCATAACGAGAAACATCGGGCCTAGAGGGTTGATGACTAATGGGATGAGGAACGAGATGATAACCATGGTCTTTCTTATATTCGTGAGGTGGTTCACTTATCGAGCCCTCATTACTAGATGAATCTACATAGTTAATGAGCTCATCATCACTAGTGGTTATGTCCTCAAAACACCATCATCCCGATCACTAGGTTGGTTTTCATCTATGTTACTAAAATCCATTCCAAATCCTAAGCTTTTTCTAATGTAAGCCCTTCTCCTGCTTTTTCAACATAAGCAACATGGGACAAGCGGACTCTCCCAAGCAAAGAAACTTAGATAACAAATCATCTCTTTCCTTAGTTAATTTCTCAATTTCAAAGAATTTTACAGCTTTAGTTTCCATTCACTAAGTTTTAATCGGTAATCTGTTGTTCATACTTTTCACCAAGCCATTTCATTATTTTCATGTGTTATGATTTTAGCTTCTATAGACTCTAAAGTGATTTGATAACCCGCTACCTCGCACCTAGCCCTAATACAATTATCTCTTTCAATCGCATAATTGTTAAGCGGTTTAGATAAAACTCATAACAGTTTGAGCATACCTCGAGATAGGAGGCGAGTTGGTGAAGTAGCCACCATAGCAAGAAGAACGAGGATCATCTTCACTTTCTTTGCTCCAATCAAATCCTCCAAAGCCATCATCGATTCCAAGCGGATGTTCAGATTCTTCATCAAAAGCGGTGCTCGGTCAATGCTTCCACCGTGTCTTCAACTGTATCTTCCATCGCTACCATACAAGAAGTCACCTGTTCATCATCAAATTCTTCACTCCAATAACTCGATAACTTCTCTTGAGCAACCAAAGCCTTTGTTTCGATTATTGGAATTTCTTTGAGCTCAAGTTTAGGCTTCTCGATGTTACATTTGCTTGATACTTAGCAAACTGCATTCCTTGCAAAGTGACCGATCTTTTGACAATTGAAGCATTCAATTTGAGATTTGTCAAAAGTGATTCCTTGTTTAGGTTTGAAATCAATACTTTTGCCTGCCTTCTTCATGTACTTTTGATCCTTGCGGTGATCATAGCAACTTACCACCGATATCAATTTCTTCAAGTGCATCTTCTTCAACTGCTAGATCCTCTTCATAAGTGATGGTGTAAGCTTGCTTGTTGTGCAAAGAAGGAACACACAACTTCATCGAGTGCAAAGTGGTAGATGGTGGGGCTCTGAGCATATGATGGGGATTGTAAATGCAAAGACTTTGAGAAGCAAGACTTTGAGGAGAAGCGATTATTTTGAATCTGCTCTTCTTTCGGATGATAGAAAAGCAACACCGTGAGATTTGGAATTGGGTTGACCACTCATCTCATGTTCATACACCTTTAGTTGATGATAGAGATCATCAAAGTCCATAACATCCAATCCTTGTTGTCCTCTCGATCATAGTAGCAATCACATGCCATGTAGATGGAAAACTCCTTAGAAACTTCAAATTAGCATCCTCAACTGATATACGCCTTGTATAACTCCAACATGTTGAGGAGATTCTCGAAACCTATCATATGCAAGATCAAGACTCTCTCTCCCTCGTGAAAGTTTCAAACTATTGTTTCACAGAAGTTTACGTGCATCTTCTTAGAGGCTTCATTCCTCCAATCTGGTCTTGAGAGCACCCTGAGTGCTTAGCATCTTTAGCATCATGAAACTTGAGAAGATGACCATCTGGAATGGCGCACAAGAGAATGTTTAGAGCCTTCTCTTGATTCCTTAGGGTTCTTCTTTGGTAAGACCGCTTTGGTCTTTGAGGTTGTCCAGAACAACAATGGGATCTCAAACTACTTCATTCCCATTCACAATTACATTCCATAAAGCATGGTCTCAGAATGGCAATGTCTTGCCTCATCTTCATGCACCGAGATCATATTCTCCTTCTTGATTATTGGAATTACGAGGGAGGTGATTGAGGAGGTGGAACAACTTGATCGACATCTTGAATATTGTTGAAGTAGGATTTCTTCCTAGTCGAGTTTCCACACAAGCTCGATACCACTTGTTGGATCGATATACTTTAATCAAACTAACTTAACTAGCTTGTTAAGGTTTAATAACCTCGGATAAATCCTAAGTTATTAACAAAGAAACACCGAGCAATCTTTATCAAGTCGCGGAATTTACTTAACAAAGCTAAGAAGAATAACTTATTATAAACTCTAAATCGCTTATTATGCAGATACTCTAATACAACTCTAAGATAATCGAACTTTTCTCTAAAACACTAATTAATAAACTCTAAAACTCTTTTTAAAATCGTACCTCTAATGCCAATCTAGGAGTCCTTTTATAGGCTCAAGGATATCCTAGTCGGTTTACAATTGATAACCTTGTACGACAAGTAAACTAAACATGGAATACAATTCTTTCCATAAACGAATATAACAGTTCTTTTGTTCTAGCAAGACTTTGACTTCATCTTGCGATTACTTTGACTCTGTCTTTAGCAAAGACTTTGACTATTTGACTTCTTCCAGTTCTTTGCGATTACATGATTTCATATCTTGACACTTTCATATCCCAACAAGATAAGAAACCCATATACATGAGCTTTGACGTAATCCCTTAGACTATGCACACCGTAGTAGTGAACATCAACGTAACTTGGGACAAGTTCCTTTTAAGGGGTAGAGACTGTAACAATTCGCATTTTCGGGTCACTATTCATTTTTACTATTCACTTTTCACTATTCATCCCGTAAAATTTTTATTTCACATTCTCGTAGGATAAATTATTTTAGTAATGACCTGAGAGTTCGACAATCGCTAGATCATTTTCGCAAAAGTTATTAAGAAAACATCGTCTTAAAGTTTCATTTTGATCGGAACACCATTTTAACATCCCGCACATAACGAAAATCGCCTCTGACAATTTTCCCCGCATCAGATTAATTTTTAGATCACTCATAATTAATTAGAGAATTTTTAAGATTTCATTTAATGTTACCAAATAAGCCCAATAGCGATACAAAACCAAACTTACGTTTTAAACAATTCCACTTACATCCGGACTTAACGATTCACCTTGTATTTCCTAAGATGATTATACACTTTTATATTTTTGGAAAAGTCAAACATATTTCCTCCTCCTTTGACCATAAAGAAATTAACCTTATACGTTCTACATTTTTCTTAAATCGCGTAACTTTTAGACTTCACGATAAGCATTAAGTTATCCCACGTCTGAAAAAACCACATTTTGACATCTCATATCACTTTTAGACTAATTTTAGTCTACTCTAAATAAATCCACGGTCATTTCCACGAAATCTCGTTCTTTTCGATAAATTACATTTCGCGCTTTTGACCCGATTTCCGACTTTAAGCGTTTTTGCACCCAATAAGACTTATCACCCATTTTATATTTTAGATGGAGTATAATGATGAGTTTCATCATTCCTGCAAGTTTCATATTTTTACGATACCGGTTTCGTTTATGGCTTGGTTAGCATTTAACTGAACCAAAACTCACTCCGTAATCAAGATAATACCAAAACTATCCACCTAAGTCATCTTATCTCTATATGAACTAAATTAGGGAGGAGTCATCACCTTGGTGTCAAAATCCTAAGCATGCTACCTTTAGATCATTACATGTGTAAATTTAACCATGGTTAGTTTTAACCCAATATATAGTTAACTAAAATCTCTAGCCTATAAATACCAAGCATAAACCTTCATAATTTCTTGCACCACCCCTTCTTAACATCTAAAGTCCTAAACCTAAGGCATTTCTCATAGATCTTGTAAGAACATTCATGTGTTCTTGAAGAAAAACTAGCGTTTGATCTTCGTTCTTGGAAGTTTTCAAGAAAGAGTCGTTATAATCTTCAATTAACTTCAAGTCTCCAAAAAGACGTCGTTATAATCTTCTTTTCTTCTTCGGGTTCTCAAGAAGGCGTTGTTATAATCTTCTAATAGTCGTGGGTTTTCAAAGATTGCAAAGTCTACGTCGAAGCTCCGTTAATATTTTATTTTTCCATAATACTCAAGCATTCTATTTTTAAGGTAAGTTCATATAACTCAAACTTATTTAAATACTTAAAAACTTTGTTAGTTTATTTATTGTATTTATAAACTCTTAATATAGCATATAATCAAATAATTAAAATACATGTTTTACGTATTGAGCACTACAACACAAGGGAACTTCATGTGAGGGGTTCATTTGGGTAAGCGGATCGACGAGTTCTTTGGTTCACGATTTAAAGTGTCCTAGCTCCTCGACGTTCTTGCATGACCTCTGAATTATGATGGCCCGAACGGTAGTCTGAGATGTACAAACTAAAACCATTTCTATAAACAAACATACAAATACTACGTCATCATCAATATAATGGCATATATAGGCTCGCTCATGTTTTCTTAGGCATTATTCAAACCAAGAGTTGACATCATATTCTAGGTTATACGTAGAGACTTCGTGCTTATCCATCGACTCAGTATATCGTTGTGATATCATTTTAAGGTGAGTTCGTAGCCCACTTTTACTCGCTTAATTGTTTTACAAACTCTTTGGGGGAGATACATGCTCAAACATTTGCTTTATACTTTTTACAAATACTCAAAGCATTATACTTGATTGCATTATACTTGATTGTGTTATACTTGATTTCATTATACTTGATTGCGTTATACTTGATTGCGTTATACTTGATTGTGTTATACTTAAGACGATGATAAGTCTCCCAATATAGATGAAGCAGTCCCCTCGTTCGCATGATAAGTCGATGATAAGTCTCCCAACATACACGAGCAGGTCCCTGCTCACATGATAAGTCGATGATAAGTCTCCCAACATACGGAGCGGTCCCCTCGTTCGCATGAAAGTCTCCCAATATAGGCGGAGCAACACTAAGTGCAATAATGTGAACTATTATGTCTATATGTGTCTTAACTATAAAATGTACTATATTTTAGCGTTGGGTTGTAAACACACAAAGTTGCAAGTTTTGTATGGGTGGAACTTGGGCCGAGTGGATTTACAATGCCTTTGATGTGTGAACATTCTTTAAAGGCTTTACATGTTAAACAAACTCTATGAACTCACCAACCATTGTGTTGACACTTTTTAGCATGTTTAGCTCAGGTCATAAGGCTATAGCTAGAGTTTGAAGCATAGAGTCGCACGACATATTTTGAAGACTTTATGCATTCGTATTTATCATTCGAAACATTTTGTAAACATTTATGTACTATACTTTGGGACCTCATTGTTTGTAACTCTGATTTCATTAATCGAATGGTAACTTTTCAAAACGTTTCATTTAGAGGTCGTTTTCTATAACTTGTACTTTGTATTATGAAGTAGCACCCCAATGACACAATCTTCCGCTGCGGTATTTTAGGGGTGTTACACTGCAACTCATGAGAGTGAAACTGAATTGGACCCTATAGAAAACTAGAAGGGGGGTTGAATAGTTTACCAATTAAAAACTTTGTTTTGAAACTTATTGAAAGATCTATTGATATTGATCTTTGGATATGTTGATGAAATATGCAAGTAATATGTAAAGAGTAAATAAGGAAAGAAATGATCAAACCACAACAAGTTGTTTATAGTGGTTGGTCTACAAGGACTCTATTTACTTGCCTACTCCACTCCCGAGTCTCACACTTCGAGTTTAACTTCACTAGTCAACAAGCTCCTTTCACCGTGGAGAAAACCTTTACACTTCGCTTACACAATTTCCGACACTAAGCTAGATGTCGAGTTCTTTCCAAGGTACAACTACTCCCACACACAATGTATTTTGAGGACTAAAATACTAACCACTCACACTCACAAGATTATGATAGTTTAATACAACAATGAAGTATGAATCAACACTAGATCATACAACACTAAACAAACAAGACTTCCAACTTCTCGTTTGAAGCTTGAATGTGACTTGATCTTCTTTGCTACAAAGAGATCACTACTATGATATGAAACCGAGTTAGAAAGGTTAGAGAAGATATGTATGAGTATATTAGAAAGGGATGATAAACTACTTGGCTTGGCATTGCTATTTATAGCCAAATGGACGGGGCGTCCACGGACCGCGAAACCCTTAAAAGGGTTCCGCCTGTACCAATTTGGTATCGCGGGTCCGATGACCAAGATATAAAATCTTGCCAAAGTCAACTCTATCTAAGTGAGATTGTGCAAGATATGAAGAGTACAAATCCACACAAAATATCTAATAAAATCTTCCAATGATTTCCATGATGCATCACATGATGTCATATGTTGTATTTCTATTTTTAGAAATATGCAAGTACTTAAGTAGTGTTTGGTTTTAAGAACCTAACACATTCTAAAACTACTATCATACATAATGATTAGAGTCATATTAAGATGTCACTAATCATAAATGTAAATGCTTGAATGATGAATATATTATTTGAAAAGCTTGTTTTAATATCTATTAAACTTGACAAGCTTTAAGCTTTTATACAAATTAAATTTACTTTTGTCGTTAACAAAACTTAGGTAAAGATCAAAATATAAATAACGTTTAATGACGATATTTGTATTAACAATCTCCCTTTTGTTGAGGACAAAATATAAATTTTATTTTATAAAAGATACAAAGTTGTGCAAGAGTTATAAAAATATTAGTTTTAGAACTTGAAAGAGAATGATAATGCAAGTGTATGATGTTTGACTTTTTACGAAAGTCAAAGTATTCACTAGTTGATGCATGATGTTGACTTTTCGAAAAGTCAAAGTATGCAGATTGAATTTTAAGAAAAGTCAAGTAGTATCAATGATGTATCCTGTTTGACTTTTTCGGAAAGTCAATGTCGGTTTGACTTTTCGGAAAAGTCAAAATATAATCAAGTTCTATATTTTCTCCCCTTTTGTCCCAACAAAAGAAGAGGCGATCTTGGAATGTAATGAGCCGAGCCATTATCTCCCTTGATCAAAGCTCCCCTAAATTGGGTGCTTAATGGGAAGATACATGGATTGTGAAAATAAAGCTACAAAAAAAATGTTAGTAATAATGATCATTCACAAGCATTTCCAAACACTATGTAAAAGTACCAACACTATAAAAATACCATTCATTAGTTAAAATTTTCATGAACAAAGATCATGAAAGGAGAACACAATGATGTGTTTTAGTACAATAAAAAGAAAGAAAAAAAATCCTAAGAAAAGAAGAACTAGAAATGCTAATCTATGACCATCCTAGTTAGATGGTGGATGAGAAAGAGCGTTGAGGCGCTCAAGGATATGATTGAGGATGAACCTCATTTCTCTTGGAAGTCATGGACCATAACCCGGTCCTTTCCATGGTTTGGGCGTTTGCTCTAAGTTGAGCAACCATGCCTAGGAGGGTAGAATGTTTGGGGAAGGTTGTGGTGGTGGAATGGTAGATGTGTTGGGGATGTTTGGGGTGGTCATGATGGAGGCAAGCAAAGCATTTTGCATTTGCATAGTCTCACTTAAGTGAGAATCCACCATGCCTTTGAATTGGTGGAGGTTGTGGAGTTCCGCTTGAATCTCCTCTCTAGTGGGATTGGCATCCCACATACACTCCTCAATGTCCTCAAGATGAGGGGACATTGATGTGGGGAGTGGATGGTCCCCATACAAAGGACCATGAATGTCTTTGTGAATGGGGTGGAAGAGAAGAGGTTTAGGCCCTAATGGGGCGTTTGGGTCAAAAGATGACCGAGGTGACTCATGAGCAATCCGCTCAATTGTGCCAAATGATGGCAATGGTGGTGGATGATTTGGCCTAGGAGGCAAGTCATCCAAGTCCTCCAAGAAAGGATTTGGTGAAGTTGGTGGAGTGGAGAATAACTCCATAGGCATGAGAGTAGGAGACCTTGGTGGTGAAGGTGGTGAGGGTGTCTTGGATGTTTGGATGGGTGTCGGAGGAGGTGAAGTTGGTGTTTTTGTAGGTGGTGGAGTGGTGATCACAATGTGTGATTGAGTAGGTGTAGCCAAGGTAAGGTTTGTATCATCTCGGATTGGAGATGAGATTGTGAGTGGAGAAGACTCGGATGAGGAGCTAAGGTTAACGAAGCAACAAGGCCTTACACTAATTCTAGCGGTTTTCTTGCAAGTTTTGGAGAGGATTTTGTCATTTTGACTTGGGTTTTCTTTGCTAGATAATAGTAAGAATGAAGAAGGTGTGAGGATGATGATGTAAACCTCTCAATTTATAGAAGTGAAAATTGTTGAGAAATGTGTTTGATTTGATGTTAAACCATTGAAGAGATGAGGTTCCTAATGATTTGGAAGTGGGTTGAATGCTAGTCATATCACCCAAGTCAATCCATTCAAGAGAGATGGAGTGAAGAAGAAAAGATTTGCAATAAATGTGTTCTAATGAGTGGAATTTCCTAACAATCGATCACCCACGGATTTGAAGGTACCAAAATTTGGTTCCTTCCTTTATGCCAAAGGGCTCCTTGAGTGGATTTTTCAAATTTTGAATTTTGGTGGAAATGGATTTTTATATACCTAAGTGAATTATACTAGTTCTAATAAGAGTATAAACTAGTTAAGATTGATTTATAAGTGATGGATGGTAATTTGGAATCACGAAGGAGTCGAATTCGTAAAATTACCCGGAGGATCCACGGCACCAAAATTTTGCACGGCGGAACCCTTTTAGGGTGCCGTCTCGTCCGCTTGTCACATGTGCACGGCGGTACCAATTTATATAACGGACGGTACCAAATTGATGGTGCCGCCTCGATCCGTAGTGCGTAAAAGTGAGCGAGTTAATTTTTCATTGCCGAGGACTTTTCCGAAACACGAAATTTTCTCAAAAGGTGTTATACTAAACATTTCTAGTTAGGAAAAGTAAATAACACATGTATAAACATAGTGGAGCATGGATTTTGAGCAAGGCTTATTGATTTTCACATTATAGTGAAAATGGGTAAAATTTGATAGCATACTTGTGTTATCCCCCTGCATGAGATTGTTAGCAAACAACATTGTTTCAAGTTATATTATCATCCTACATAATAAAAACAACTAAATAGTATCAAACATTAACGATAATGTATTGTTCCAAACACTCCTTAAAGTACCCTCATTTGTCCAACTTCTTGTAAATCTTGTTCATCATCCTACCAAGGCACTTGAACATTCCCTTAGTTTGCTTGAATTCCGCTAATTCATTTTCGATCTCGGAAAGAGACGCATAATACTCATGAGGTGGGAGACGAGATCTTGGAAGACCATCCTCGGAGCTATTTGATGATGATGATGATGGAGTTGGAGGTTTTGCTCTCTTGCCTTTTGTCTTAGCAACTCGTCCATCACTTAAAGGTACAAAGATGTGAGGGATGAGTTCATAGTGAAGGTGCATCCCTTTTGGGGTTGGTGGAATTGATGCAAAGTTTCTATAGAGACGGGTGAGAAGCATCCCGTACGGAAGAGCAACCGATCCTTGAGTTGGAATATCAATCATTCCCCAGCTATGTAGTAGGCTAAATTGAATGGTTGTCGGGTGGACAAGTTGTAGAGCATGTGACAAAGGCAGCGTTTATGTGATCCCTATTTCCTATGGTGCTAATGACGTTGGCTCTAAGTAGCTCCTCCCATTTCTTAAATTCGGCTTAAGTTCATTTAGCTCCATTCCATATGGATCTCGGTTTACCTTTTTCCTTTCGCAACACAGGTTGTATCACCCTTTGGGTTAAATAGGTGTTCACGGATAACATCCTTATCGCCAAACGGGTTTGGTAGGAGAAGTGCGGTCATTGATTGCATCAAGAGCGGTGAGACCACATATCCGTGTAGACACAAGTTCCTCGGTTGGGAATTCCTAGTACTTGAGCAACGTTGCTTAAGGTGATGGTGTAGTCGCTTTGATTGATTCTAAATCTAAGACAAAATTCATCATCGTCTTCATCACTAAAGCCGCCACACTAGCATAGAATTCTAACACAAACCTAGGACAAATTGGTTCATCGATGTCAAGAAGAAAATCGAATTTAATGGCGGCTAGTTCTTCACGAAGATTGGTATGTTCAAGGAAGGATGAGTGAATGGTTCTACCCTCATGGAAATACCTTGATTCTAGACCCTTAAATATTTCTACTTGATCCTTGGTAAGTCCTTTGGTTTTGTGATGTTTGGGAATGTAGTTAAGGGTGTCTTTGTGATCATAGAATCTTGCGGCTACCATGGTTATTCCTAAGGACAAGAATTAATATGTTAAAAATAAGAATAAATTTTAACGTTTTTTGGTTCTAGTGTGTGCCTATATGAAAACAATTTGGAGTTGCGGTTATCTCGACTCATTTTATGCACAAAATGGTTTTAGTGGGGTGTTTGGCAAATACCATGAGATAACCCAAATGCTCCTAATTCAATGTGGCTTCATTTGAATATATTCGGGAATGCATATTAGTTATGCAATGCCTTTAGTATTCAAGAGCATGCAAGTGATGAAAGTCTAACGTTTCTATTTGTATTTAACAATGAAAAATTGTTTTCCTACAAGTGAGAAGCTTTTCAAAATTTTTGACATGGGGTGTTTGGTTATTTGAATAAGGCCTTATAGTTATTATCTATTGATTAGTGAGAAGCATGATGTGTTTATGCAATATGATAATGTAGTACCTAATTCCAATGACTAGTTATGCAATTTGCCAATTGAATTCATATTTAGTATAAAAGCATACATAAAACCCCATGTAATGATTTTTGATAGTTTTGTGCATAAATAAGAATCCTAGACTCAGAATTGAGAGATAAAATGTAGTTAGGATACTTACAATGATGTTATCTTCTGTGATTAGTGAGAGGGAAGGTGTCAATAATGAGCTTGGTTTTAGTTTTACACGTTTTGGTAAAGTGGATTTTGAGGAAGAAGATGTTTTGTAGGTAGTATTTTTGCTTCTGTAGACACCACGGACCAGACGGTACCAAAATTTTGGTTCCGACCTTGTTGTCGTTTGGTACCGTGGCTACAGTAGCAGATATAAAACAAAATTGTTTTGGTTTGACTATTCTAATGTTTTAGGCTATGTTTATCCTACATGTTTGGTTCCATTAACCCTAAACCAAGTCTAAGAAAATTAAAAGGTTCTCGTTTAAGAGGCTTAGTTAAGATGTCGGCAATGTTGTCTTCGGAGGATACTTTCTCGATTGAAATGTTTCCTTTTTGAACATTGTCGCGAAGAAAGTGATGACGATTTCAATATGCTTTGTACGGGCATGTTGAGCGGGATTCTTCTTGAGATCTATGGCTCCTTTGTTGTCGCAAAGTATCACAATGTCGTTGAGATGAATTCCGTAATCTCGAGAGCTTGCTTCATCCAAAGAGCTTGTTGACATGCCTTCCGGTGAGGCGTACTCGGCTTCGTGGTTGAGATGGCTAAGGCCGTTTGCTTCTTTGCAAACCATGAGGTGAGACAATGTCCAACAAAAGTGCAAATACCACTTGTACTTTTCTATCGACATAGTCACCGGCATGATCCGAGTCGGCATACACTATGGTTTCTACACCGTTCCTTTGGGATACCATAATCCTAAACACGTTGTTCCCTTAATGTATCTAAAATCCTTTTAAGGCTTCTAAGTGTGATGCCTTTGGGTTTTCTTGAAAGCGAGCACATAGACAAACACTAAACACAATGTCGGGTCTACTAGCCGTAAGATAGAGTAGGCTACCAATCATTCCTCTATATTTAGTGTTATCTACGGATTCACCTTCTTCGTCCTTGGTGAGTTTGGTGTCCGAGGACATGGGTGTTTTAGTTGGTTTGGAATCTTCAAGACCAAATTTCTTAAGCATGTCTTTTATATATTTAGATTGGTTAAAAATATGCCATCTTCTAGTTGTTTAATTTGAAGTCCTAGAAAGAAATTTAACTCACCCATCATACTCATTTCAAACTCGTCGTGCATGATTTTAGAGAAATCATCACATAGCTCTTGACAAGTTGATCCGAATATAATGTCATCAACGTATATTTGAACAATGATAATATGTGATTCCTTTTCTTGGTAAAAGAGTATTATCTACTAATCCCATAGAGTATTTGTTATCAATAAGAAAAGTCTTAAGTCGGTCGTACCAAGCTTTTGGTGCTTGCTTAAGACCATACAATGCCTTTTGAGTTTGAAGACATGATGTGGTTTCTCAAAGTCGGTAAACCGGAGGTTGAGCAACATACACTTCTTCGTTAATAAACCCATTAAGGAAAGCACTTTTAACATCCATTTGAAATAATTTAAAGTCATAAGCACATGCATAAGCAAGTAATATTCTAATAGATTCGAGTCTAGCTACCGTAGCATAAGTTTCATCATAATCAATACCTTCTTGTTGATTATAGCCTTGTGCAACAAGTCTAGCTTTGTTTCTAGATACTATACCATTTTCATCCATTTTATTTGAAAACCCATTTCGCTCCAATTATGGTTTGATCTTTAGGTTTTGGAACTAATTTCCAAACATCATTTCTAACGAATTGGTTTAATTCTTCTTGCATGGCAATTACCCAAGATTCATCTTTTATTGCTTCATTTATGTTTTTCGGTTCTATGGTGGATACGAAACAAAATAATTACTTTGATTTTGGGCTTGTGACCTTAAGGTTCTTTGATTAAGTTGTCCTATGACCTTTTCTAAAGGATGACTTTTAGATTCCTTGATGTTTATAATTTCCTTATTTAATGGTTCATCTTCCTTGTTATCATTAATTTGGCTTTCTATTATTTGACTTTCAACTAAGTCATCATCTACCAAAGGTGATGTCTTAGAGGAGGTGGACTTTCAAATGTTATGTTCAACGATTCCTCGACTATCATTGTTTCTTTGTTAAGGACAATATAAGCTTTGCTAGTTTGAGAATAACCCGAAATACACCTTCATAAGACTTTGGGTCAAACTTGGTGAGATAGTCTTTAGTATTAAGAATGAAGCATTTACAACCAAAGACTCTAAAATATCCTAAAGTTGGCTTTTTACCTTTGTAAAGCTCATATGGTGTTTTGTTTAAGAAAGGACGATTAAAACTCTATTCAAAATATATGTAGAAGTGTCAACGGCGTTGCATCAAAACTTTTGAGGAATGTTTTGCTCATTAAGCATTGTTCTACTCATTTCTTGAATTGTTCTATTTTACGCTCTACTACTCCATTTGATTGAGGAGTTCTTGGGCGGAAAAGTTATGTGTTATACCATTTGTATTACAAAAGTTTCCAAATTGAGTTTCGTTGTCAAATTCACGACCATGATCCGTTCGGATCGACACAATTTTAACACCTAGTATATTTTGAATTTTCTTGCTAAGAATTTCAAATTTATCAAAAGCTTCATTTTTGGTTTTCAAAAACAACGTCCAAGTAAACCTTGAGTAATCGTCTACTATGACCAAAGTGTATAAGTTGCCTCCGTAGCTTCTTATAGCGGATGGTCCAAACAAGTCCATATGTAATAATTCTAGACACTTAGATGTGGACACCATATTTTTAGATTTGTGACTACTATGGGTTTGTTTACCAATTTTGCAAGCGTCGCAAAAGTGTTGGTCATATTTTAGTTTTGGTAAATTCCTAACTAGTTCTTTTGAAGATAGGTTTTGTATAAGTCTCATATTAGCGTGACCTAAACGTCTATGCCAAAGAGATGAGCTATCATCTAATGTTGTTAGACAAAGTTTGTTGTTATATGTTTTATCTATCTTCATGACGTATATGTTATTTTTCCTAACTCCTTTAGCTATGGTGATACCATCTTTTAGTATTTTACTACCATTTTCATCAAATAGTACTTTATACTTTTTATCACATAATTGGCTAATACTAAGTAGATTAAATCCTAACCTATCCACATGAGCAACATTTTCAATAGTTAGGGAGTTATGAGCGATCGTACCTTTGCCAATGATTTTGCTTTTGAGATTGCTACCAAAGTGACATTACCTCCGCTATACTCTTGGTATGATGAGAAGATACTTTGTTGCCCGTCATGTGTCGTGAGCATCCACTATCTTTTATCCATTCATCAGGTTCCAATCCAACTTTCAAGCATACCTAAGAAGTAAATAACTCAAGCATTTGGTCCCCAATATCTCATGGGTCCGTTTGGGTTAAACATACCATTTATTTGATTCATGTATGGAAATGATGGGAAAGAATTCCATGACATGTAATATGGAGTTTGATATGGTCTAGGGAAGTTTTGATTCCAACCATTGTGTTGGTAGTTGGGTTGTACGTTGTGGTTGCTCTTGGGAAAGGCGTTTGGCAAAGGTGCTTTATATCGTTGTTGAGTAGTTTTGATCTAAATTCATTTTAGCAAGTCTTGCTCACGATGTAACAGCTTGGTTTTAGTTTAACACTATCCTTGGTTTTCTTTGTTACTTTGACAAATTCAAGATGGTCAGACATTACGAACATTACATCTCATCAAGTACCCACGACACCATTCGTTTCACCAGACGGAACCCTTATTTTGGTTCCGTCTCGTCCGTGTTATCTTCAGTAGCTTTTGATGATTGTTCGTCCTTTTCGCCATTTTGTTTTGACTCTTTGGAATTAATACTTCATTAAATCCTAGCCCATTCATGTCTCCGGTGTTTTATGGATTTTAACTATTTCATCGGCAAGAGCGATGTTTTTGTTAAACCTTTTAAATTTAGAATTATTTTCGATTAAAACATCTTGTGTGAGCTTTAGTTTTTCTATTTCAAGATTAAGCTCTTGACATGATTTACAACCCTCGCCATTCGCCTTTCCCTTTTCAAGTCGTTTTGCTTTTCTTTTAACTCATAAACTTCATTTTCCAAAAATTCCTTTTAGTTTTTAAAATTTATTTTTAGTTATGATTTTAGACTTAGCTCACACAATTGATTATATTGTTTTTGCAAAGTGTCATCATCAATGTAAGAGTAAGAAGAGTCGGAAAGTACCTCATTTGACTCATGTGTCATTAGAGCGATCTCTTCCTTGCTTGATTCCTCATCGTCTTCACTATCACTCCAAGCACCACTTACAAAAGCTCGTTGAGTTTTGCTTTTAGGTGGCTTGGGACATTCTCCCATGAGATGATTTGCATCACCACATCTAAAACACTTTCTTTCACCTTTACCTTTTGTCATCCCGATCTTTTCGGAATGGCTTCTTTTCTTCTCGAGGTTGTCTTACTAACTTTCCTCTTCTTCTAAAGAACTTTTAAAATCTCTAACGCCCATGGCATATTCCTCATCTTCACTCATGAGCAAGATTCGTCATCATCACTTGATTCCGCCTTTGCTTTTAGAGCAACGGATTTGATCTTCTCCTTTTTCCTTTGATGATCTCCGAATCTTTCTCCATCACCATTTCGTACTTTGAGGTTACCGATTAGCTCGTCCAGTGACATTTTGAGAGATCTTTTGATTCTTCAATAGCGGTCACTTTAGCTCTCCATTTGGGATGGAGTGCTCTAAGAAATTTCCTGACAAAGTTCTTACTACGAAAAGATTCATCAAGTGCTTTAAGTGATGTAATAATAGTATTAAATCGAGCAAATCCACAATCATTGGTTTCATCTTCAGGGATAACAAATTGTTCATATTGTTGAACAAGAAGATCAATTTTGTTATCCTTGACTTGTGAATTACCTTGATGTGTAATAATCAAAGATTCCCAAATATCTTTGGCGGTTTCACACATAAAAATTCTTTCATATTCTTTTCTAGGTAAAGCATTATAAAGCATCATTTTAGCTTCATTATTTTTAGCAACTAATTTCTTTTGTTCATCAACGGAAATATCCTTTGTTGTAGAACTAAAGTCCCCTTTAACAATAATAAACCAAAGATCTATATCTTTTGATTTTACATATGTTTCAAAACGGTTTTTCCAATAGATAAATCCATTGGTTTCAAAGAGTGGTGGTCTTTGCATAGATTGCCCTTCTTTAAAGTTTTCAAAATCCATGGATCGTTTCAAGTTTATAAAATACAAGTTATTTTAGAAATTCTTGAGCAACGAGGCTCTGGTACCAATTGTAGAAAACTAGAAGGGGGGTTGAATAGTTTACCAATTAAAACTTTGTTTTGAAACTTATTGAAAGATCAATTGATATTGATCTTTGGATATGTTGATGAAATATGCAAGTAATATGTAAAGAGTAAATAAGGAAAGAAATGATCAAACCACAACAAGTTGTTTATAGTGGTTCGGTCTACAAGGACTCTATTTCCTTGCCCTACTCCACTCCCCGAGTCTCACACTCGAGAGTTTAACTTCACTAGTCAACAAGCTCCTTTCACCGTGGAGAAAACCTTTACACTTCGCTTACACAATTTCCGACACTAAGCTAGATGTCGAGTTCTTTCCAAGGGTACAACTACTCCCACACACAATGTATTTTGAGGACTAAAATACTAACCACTCACACTCACAAGATTATGATAGTTTAATACAACAATGAAGTATGAATCAACACTAGATCATACAACACTAAACAAACAAGACTTAAAACTTCTAGTTTGAAGCTTGAATGTGACTTGATCTTCTTTGCTACAAAGAGATCACTACTATGATATGAAACCGAGTTAGAAAGGTTAGAGAAGATATGTACGAGAGTATATTAGAAAGGGATGATAAACTACTTGGCTTGCATTGCTATTTATAGCCAAAATGGACGAGAGCGTCCACGGACCGCTGAACCCTTAAAGGTTCCGCCTGTACCAATTTGGTACCACTGTCCGACATGACCAAGATATCAAATCTTGCCAAAGTCAACTCTATCTAAGTGAGATTGTGCAAGATATGAAGAGTACAAATCCACACAAAATATCTAATGAAATCTTCCAATGATTTCCATGATGCATCACATGATATCATATGTTGTATTTCTATTTTAGAAATATGCAAGTACTTAAGTAGTGTTTGGTTTTAAGAACCTAACACATTCTAAAACTACTATCATACATAATGATTAGAGTCATATTAAGATGTCACTAATCATAAATGTAAATGCTTTAATGATGAATATATTGTTTGAAAAAGCTTGTTTTAATATCTATTAAACTTGACAAGCTTTAAGCTTTTATACAA